>JAVBJF010000257.1:0-529053 GCA_033439095.1 Pseudococcus viburni
TTGAAAAATTGAATAAATTTCGCAAGTGTTGTATTCGATATTGGTAAGTGAGAAATCTACCTGGTTTGAAGTCTCTGTCTACTCTGGTTTTCGGCTAAGTTTTAAATAAACGATTTTCGAACTTGTGTTTTCATTTCGGGTGTTATGTCTTCGGATGTACTCCTCGGGAGGGGCAGGGACGGGGAGTCGGGCCTCTGACCCGATGGTGAATCTTGGACCAGTTTTCGTTGTGTCCCGAGAATGCATCTGCGACGTATTACTCGGTGGGGCAATGAGCTGGTAAGGAATATTCCTACCAAGATTGCACCATTGTGGGCGAGGTAGATAGGTCGATTCGGGTAGGTACGTGTAGCTTAGGCGAAACGTACGCACCGGCTACCTATCTACGCGATAACTCGCTAGGCTGTGTAGATAATGCTCATCTAGTAATTACAGTGCAGCGGTTCGTACATAGGCTATCGTTACGTACGTAACGGTGCGTTATCGTAAAGATAACGCCAGGTAGAATAGCGGCTCGATAGTGCACTACTTCGAGAACATTCGGTAGCTATCTACCTGAGCATTATGTCACATCCCGCTACTGTGATTGGCCCATTGGCTGCTAGAGGACATTATTTATCAGCCAATCAGGTGTGCTAGCTTCCTAAAGCCAGGTAGCTCGCGAGTATAAATAGCGGAGCAACACAGCGCGAGCTTCAATACGTTTTTAATCTTGTTACTAGTCGCACCTTCGTGTGTTAAATGTTATGATCTTTTGTTAGTCGTGCATTTGCATTTGAAAACGTATTCTATTTGCTCTATGTACATTAAGGAGTTACTGTGCGTCAATATTATTCGAATACAGTTATCCCACGGTTATTCGCGTATTTATTCGTACATCTCGGTACATAGTGTATGAGCTGATTGATTCAGATCTCCTGGCGGTCCTATCTTGAAGAGATAGGTAGACCTATAACTCGTGCCTACTTGACCCCCACGAGTCGATAGGTTGGAGCGGAGTTATCCAGCACTCAACTCTCCAGTTGAATGCATAAAATCAACACACTCCATCAAGGAGAAAATTATCACACCAGTTCAAAAGAAAATCCGTAAAAAAAATTTGAGCAAAATTGGAAGACTTAAGACCAAAATCTGCTCGAGTTAACATGCAATGAGCCTGTATACTCTTGAAATTCTACTATGGAAAGAAATAATAGAAAAAGACCCGCGAGACTGCAGGCAAGCCTCTAAAATTCGATGCAATCGTGATTGAAACGTCTCAGTTCAAAGGTCAACCGGCTAAAAACGTAACGAAACAGCAGGTGGCCGATGTCATATTAAACGAAAGAACCTTTTCCGTATCCTTCTCCTTCTGTGTTGGTAAATGCAGCTATACAGAAAATAGTATCTTCGTTAACCGGTTGATACGTCCGATGTTGGTAAATTGGCAATCAGAACTGTTCCGTAACATTTATAAACCTTTTGACGTTCGTATTTAGGCGAATAGTTCGACTGTTAACGAAATTAATCTTTTCGACCGTGCTGGGGATCTCGCGAGACTGGTGTTGGTCGAAGCTCAGCAGTGATATTTGTCTGATGTGGCCCTGAATTCCCTTCTGCCTTCCTTCGTGTGTTTTACGTATTGAAACATTTCTCGTAATAAGACCGTGATTAATTTTTTTTCACCCTAACCGATATAACAATGTTTGGATTTTTTTCCATTTTTAGTGAGTATTTTGGGTTTTAACCGAATAGGAGGATTATTGAAACTGTCAGATTTCTCGAAACGATATGGTCGTGAAAAATAACCAGAAATTATAGCCTTTGTGCGGTTCAAATGTCTCGAATAGGGCTCGGGTCATCGACTGTTTATCTTTTTCAAGTCGTAGGTATTGAGATGAATAGGGGTATAAAATCTGGAATTCGGGTCGATATATCAACTACATTGAATCATAAAGAAATGTTTGAGAAAAATAGTTGAAAAAATTTCAGAACAATTGTGAGTTCATATACTTGCCTAGATAATTTGGTTACAAATGTTTTCAGAAAATAAGTTATAAGTTCGGTATGGCTTATAAATTGAAAATGGACATGTCTAATGTCAATTATTCTTTTAGAAAATTAATTACCTATAAGTATCTTTGTTTTTTTTAAAAAGTGGATATTTTGATAATTTTCCTCAAGAAAACTGGACATCATTGAAAAATGAACACATGATGTCCATATTTTTTTGAGGCATACTTAGTACTTACCTATTTTAATTTTTCTCTCAAGAATGGCCAGACATTATTTCCATTATTCTTTTTTTAAGAATTTTTTTTGAAAATTTCCTTGACACCAGGTCCATGTTATTGTCTTAAAAAAAAACATTTTCTTGAAAAAATAAACATTGCATCCATGTTTTAGTTTTACTAAAACTAATTGACATAATGTCCTCGTTTTCTTGGAAATTGGACATCGTGTCCATGATTTTTGGGAAAATGGAGATCAAGTTGATATTTTTAAAAATGGTCAGACATTATTTCTCTGTTTTTTTTTTAGGCAAATAGACTTTATTTCCATGACGTTTTTTTTGGTCCACGTCCATAATTTTTGAAAAAATGGGCACGTGTCCATTGTTTGCATTGGCGGAGAGTGTCGTGTCACGCATGTCACCGATGTGACACCCATTGCATTTCGCATGTCGCATTGTGACATGTGAAAATTTTCGCGACATGCCAAAAATTTATCAAAGCAGAAAAAATTGTTTTTTTACCTTTTTTTTTTCAAATTTTAATATTGGCAATCTCTGCAAATTTTACAAGATTTCATCATTTTAGTTCAATTTTTTTTTGACTTGTAGGAAAATTTTATTAGTAAAAAACACAAAGTAACACAATTTCTAACACGTTAATAAGTATATAAATACTTATTAACGTGTTAGAAATTGTGTTACTTTGTGTTTTTTACTAATGAAATTTTCCTACAAGTCGAAAAAAAATTGAACTAAAATGGTGAAATCTTGTAAAATTTGCAGAAAAATATCCTTCAAAAATTCCAGTTTTTGTCAAAATTTTGGTATTTTTGTGGTAAATTTTGGTGGGGAGGGGGGGGGGGGGTGTTACTCAACTGTCGAACATCACTATTAAAAAATTTTTTGTGACACCTTGAAAAAATTTACTTCTCCGCCTCTGATTGTTTGAATGACTTAAAAATTGTTGACATGAAATCAAAATTTCCAAAAATATTAAAATATTGTTTCAATTATTGTAAAAATTGAAAAAATATCAAAAAATGGTTTAAATTGTTGAGAAACTCGTTTGAAATGTTTTGAAAATATCATATTATCGCGGTAAAATAATAATTTCAAATGTTAAAATCGTTGAATTTATTGCAAAAATCGTACCTCGTACGATATATCAACATTAAATTAATTGATTAAAATGGTTTAAAAATCATTGTAAATTTTGAATTTTATTTTAAAATGTACATTGAATTGAATTATATTTTAGGAACCAGGGAATAAGAGTCGACTCCGGAGTCGGAATCAAACTTACCCCAAATTGACTCCGGAGTCAAGGTCAAAGAATGTCTCCGGAGTCAAGCCGAAGTCAGGAGACAAGGTCTGAAATGGACTCCGGAGTCAAGGTGGAGTCACAGAGTGTCTAACAACTCCTGTTCGTCCTGTTTGTACTGTTTTGGGCTGAGTGGTCCTGTTTGTCCTGTTTTTGTACTGTTTTGGGGCTTTTTCAGCGAAAAGTCCTGTTTTGTAACAATTTTGAAATTCCACCCGCCAAAATAGAAAAAAATTTCAATAAATGATCGTAATTGAAAAAATTTTTTAAAAAATTAAAAAATAGCTAATAAAATAAATTTTTTGCTCATTTTTAACAATTATTGAAAAAATTCGTTTCAATTTTTTTTTGCCATAATAGGATTTTTTTTTGGGGGGGGTGGGTACAAAATCGACCAGAACCGATTTTTTAAAGGTCCTGTTGAAGGTCCTATTTGTCCTGTTTTGGGGTTTTGAAATTTTGTTAGACACCCTGAGTCAGGAGTCGAGGTCTGAAAGTGACTCCTGAGTCAAGGAGGAGTCAGGAGTCAACTTTTTGGCTGACTCCTGTTCCCTCTTAAGAATGAATAGAAAATCTGGGAAACATAAAAAAATTGACAAGTTTTACTTGAGAGCAAAAGCTTCTAAACCATGGATATGTTTTAAAAATGACTTTCTAGATTTTTACAGTTGATAACTTTTTATTAAATTTATTAAATGTTTAGGCATTTTTCATCTTCAAAAATGCCAAAAAAATGTCTAACGAAGTGTTGAAAAGTTGAAGAAAATTCAAACTTTGTTGTCGTTTTTCAGAAAACTGAAATTGAATTTTTTTCAGCTGATGACCTTCTGTTATAATCTTGAAAAAATTTCACATATTGACACCCCCCCCCCCCCCCGGTCAGGACTATATATCCATGTTAAAGAATATTACACGACGCCTAACGGTTCTCTTCAAGTCCTGCTTACTTTTTTTAAAAATCAAACTTTGAAATTTTCAATGTATTCTCATTTTTTTTTCAGAATTTTGAAATTAGGTAGGCATTTTATTTGACATTATTTTGTATTGATTTTTTTCACTACACGAAAAAAATTACGTACCTCCTTCCTAAAATAGTAAAATGTTTCAAAATACCCTACTATCATTTTTTCCATATTTTCACACTAATTTATGTTATTTTGCTTACTTTCACATCATTTTTATGTATTTTCTAAGGGTAATATGACGATATGTTTTGCATTTTGATTTTAAATAACATTTGTGATGAGAATTTGTTTTAAATTGCATTATTTTAAGCATTTTTGTTGATATTTCAATCATTTAGGCGTTGTTTATGACGATTTTCGTAAAAATTAATGTTTTTTGACACTTTGAAGAATTTTTGTAATATTTTTCAAAAAATTGTGATGTTTTAGATATTTTTATTGAATTTTCTGACAACTTTTTCGTCAATTTTCCAAACAAATTTTTTTGAAAATCGTATCGAAATTTTTTTCAAAATTTTCAAAAAAGTCATCAACATTGTAACTCATTTCTACCACATTTTCTCAAATTAACATTATTTTCAGAATTTGTACACAATTTGTTGACATGCAGTGGCATCGGAAGGTGGGGTACAAGGGGTGCACCGCATCCCCTAAAATTCTGGCAGGATGCAAAGTATCATTTGCACCCCCCCCCCATTGCATCAGATAGGGATTTTCCAAGCATTAAAACATGTAAAAAATGTATTTTTTGGGCATTAAACAGTAAACACTCAATTTTTTCAAAACTTCGCTCCGGGCATGGACAAAATCACAATTATGACTTATTTGAGTCGAAAAAAGGTTCCTTTTTTCCCCCTCCCCGGAAAATCCTTCAGTTATTCCAAGTTTTTGTACTTAATTTGCATCCTCCCAAAAAAAAGCTTCCGACGCCACTGTTGACATGTGTAATGATTTATTTAGGTATTTATAGATTTTTACTAGATACACTTCATCAAATTTTAACCCCAACATTACACCAGGTCTTTAGTTTCGAACGATAATACGACCAAAAGTTTTCATCAATTAAATTTTTATCAAAATTAATTTTTTTGTCACTATTGGTCCCCAAAGTATAGAGAGATGCAACAGAGAAAATCCAATTCGAGTTTTCATCAACCTTGAAATTCTTGCCCAGCACACAAGAGTTCGCCTATCGGTTGGAATACGTTGACCACAGACAATCCTCAACCTTATATACCTTTTACAATACATAATCAATAATTCAACTTTCCACACACCGTCTGCTCATACTTTATTCCACACATATACTATCTGGCTGAATGAAAAGGCGGTTTCAACGTCGAACATAGAAAAAAATCGGCTACTTCAGTAGATATATCAGCAAACATGAGAACATGATCTACAACACGAATTTGGCCTATTTTTATCACGTCCAAATGTATCGAAGATCAGCCAGAAGCATCTCATACATCTTAATGTTATGTCGTCGATACGGTCCGTAAAAGAAGAATTTCTGACTAAGGGAAGACGGAGGACGGCAAGACGCGTAGAAGTGTTCGTATAATAAAGAGGCATATCCTTCACTTAATAACATCACGAAACATCTTTTAGCCACGAGCTAAGTAGCCAGATAACATCAGAAAATAGCAACCTACCTGCTGGCTGGCTTGCCACTTGATGAAAGGGTTTCGTAGGGTCGAAGGCGGTACGCGAAGCTAAGCCACGCTAATAAAAAAATTACACCTTACTTCTCCCGTCGCGTACACATACCACCAAGCAGCTCTGTAGCACTTGCTGCGATTATTTTTTTTTCCATGGTTCTTTTTATTTTCTTCGCTTTTTTTCCATTTTATACATTGGTAACCGCGTGCAACATCACTCCTTCTTATGTTCTGAAGAATATTATGTTACGGTGTGCGTAGTGTGTAGTGTGATGCAGGTACATATACGGTTATGGGTATAGCATACAACTTATAGACACCGAACATACAGCTAGGTAATAGTCTACCAAGATGGGACAATCTAAGGTACAATATATTGCTGTATAATATGTCTATATATAATTAAAATACCTTCGGCTAACAGGAAATAATACCTACTGATGCAATTGCAATTTATTTTGTGCAGCATTCAACAAAAATATGCTCTGGAGCAAATGCCTTTGAATCATGGATGTTTTAAAAATGACTTTTTTTATTAAAATGTCAAAATATCTATTGGCGATTTTTTCATTTCATGATTTTTTGTTGAAAAAACACATATTTGGCACATATTTCATTTTCAAAATATTCCTAAAAAAATGTTGAAAAAATACAGAAATGCCAGATTTTATTGTCATCCTTTTTAATTTATTGAAATTGTTTAGAAATTTTGAAAATCAAAAGAAGAGAAAGAAAAATAATCAGATTTAACATTTCTGGAACATTTTGACATTTCGTCGCTCTCTCATTTTGAATCAGTGAAAAATCACTGATAAACAGTCAAAATTGCAGCACAGGAAAAATCAGTGAAAGCGTCGCGATTTTTCACTGATTATTCAAAGAATTTCACAGATTTTTCAGTAAATTTCATGAATACCTATCACCAGTGGCGTAGCTAAGGCATTTCCGGGGGGGGGGGGTGATGAAAATCCCAACTCAAATTCTTAAAATTCCCAACTATAGACCAGCTATTATTAACATAAAATTGCCCATTTGCCCTCAGCGAAGCAAGATAGTTATCTAGATTAAAACGAGAGTAAAAAATTTCAAAATAATTATAATTTAATTTTAAAAAATTTGTATTTCAATGTGAATATGAGAAAAATGAATCTGGTCCGAGCGAAGCGAGGGCGAAAATTTTTGAAAACTTCCAAATCAAAGTGCAATAAAACCGTATTTTGGATTAACAAACTTGAATAAAAAATTGGTCACTTTTACTTTGAAATTATTTAAGAATAAATACAAAGAGGCCGAGCGCAGCGAGGCCAAAGCTTTTGAAAAATTGTTTTTTTAAACGTCAAAAATAAGTTCTATGGAGAAAAACTATAATGAATATTAGTGGTAATAATTTTGAGGAAAAATACGATTTCTCTAGGATTTGAATTAAGCAATCAGGCCAAAAATTTAGATTTGGGAGGTGATTTTACGGATAGATCAAATTTCTAAAAAGGGACGTTTTCCATCAAAATTTGTTTTGAGGACTTAGAATGAGGTTTCTCGATACCCCTGATTTCAATTTTTAAGCTTAAAATTTTCCAACTTGATTTATCAAGTAGATACAATGACGTCGGAAGCTTTTTTTCGGAGGGTGGAAAGTGAGAATAAAGACTTGGAATAACAGAAAGATTTTCAAGGGAGGAAACTTTTTTTTGCATTATTGACTGAAATAATCCATATTATTGTAATTTTGTTAATGCCCGAGCGAAGCGAGGGCGAAAGGGTACCCCCGGTTAAGATAGGTGAATCGGCCTAAGAGCTACTTTTTGAAACTAACCATCAGACATTATTAGGGACCCCAAAAAATAATTTTAGGTCGTATTTTAAACCCCCCACCTCACTCCCCTTCACCCCCACCCCCCAAAATGTCGAATTTTCGTCAAAAAATCCTATCTCGGAACCTAATGAACCAAAAATTCTGAAATTTATGTGGTGTATACGGGGAGTGGTGACCAACTTTTGAGAATTTTTTCAGATTTTTTTTGCACCGCCTTCTAGCCAAAATCCCACTTTGAAAACTTAAAATCGCTCTAATTTCGAAACTAAAAGACATACATTTTTTCTTTTTGGCACAAATATAGTCCTACATTGGTACAATATAATGATATTTTTTTTCAGATTTTTAGCATTGGGAGAACAGACGAAAAAATGCGGTTTTCTATTCAAAAATGCTCATTTCGACATTCACGCAACCAAAAAATTTTGAAAATATTTTTATGGTATGAATGGGGAGAGGTAACAAATTTTTGAGAATTTTTTATGAATTTTTTTTGCAATGCATTCCAGTTAAAACCTCACCCTCAAACTTTTAAAATTGCTCCAATTCCAAAACTGTAAGCCAAACATTCGTTCTACTTTTTGAAACTAACCACCACACATAAATAAGGACTCCAAAAAAATTTTAGGATGCATATTCCACCTCCCATCTCACTCCGTTTCACCCCCATCCTCCCAATATTTAGTTTTGTCAAAAAATCCCATTTTGGTACCTCAATGAAGCAAAATTTTGAAATTCATTGGTATTGTATATGGATAATGGTAATTGGTTACCAACTTTGAAAATTTTTCAGATTTTCCTGCACCTCGTTGCAGTCAACCCCCCACGCAATAAATTTAAAGTCGTTGAAATTTATATGGTAAGGTATGAGCAGTGTGCGGAACAAACTTTCGAGAATTTTTCAGAATTTTTTTTTGCGATGTATTCTAGTCCAAAACCCACCCTTCAACTACAAAACAGAAAGAATAATTATGTAGGTATCTTTTAGTTTTGAAACTAGAACAATTCAAAGTTTGAGGGTGGGTTTTGGCTAGAATGCACTGCAAAAAAACCGATTTTTTTTTTAAATTGTAGTTTGTATGAATGGCGAAATGGGTATTTTTGAATAGAAAAAAGTATTTTTTCGCCTTTTCTTCCCCTACAATTCTGAAAAAATTAACAGTAGGTATATTTGACCGTGTTGGGAAAAATCGACCTTACATGCGAAAACAAGTTTTCAAAATACGAACTTTTAAAATTAGCAATGTGATACGGCCAGGAAGTGTTTCTTCGCTTGTATAGCCTATCAACTACCTATACTTTTCTGCTGAAATAAGCTACAAATTACCCTAAACAGTTAAACACCATTCCTAGGTACCTATACTACCTAGCTACCTACCTACGAGCTCTCAGTTATAGTACATATAACTACGGATTTAGTTGATTTACGATGATTTTTAAATATTTCTTGTATTTTTTTTGTTTGATTTTTTTCATAGTCAACTTCACATTCTTGCTCATTATAAATATATTTCAAACTTTGGGACTTCGGGTGGATTTCTACTCAATTTCGAGGCATCAGAGTATAAAATTCTGGAAACAAGTGAAAATTGAAATTTTGACAACTAAAGTCGGTTCTGCCTGCCACGGTCACATATTGTACCAAAGAAGGACCATATTTGCACCAAAAAGAAAAAATGTATTCTTTCTCATTCTGAATCAGTGAAAAGTCACTGATAAACAGTTAGAATTGCAGCACAGGAAAAATCAGCGAAATTCACTGGTTTTTCAGTTAATTTTCACTGATTTTCCAGTAAATTTCATGAATTTCACTGATTTGTCAGTGAATTATCACTGATTTTCTCCTGTGCTGCAATTCTGACGATTTCTCAGTGATTTTCAATAATTTTCACTGATCTATAAATGAGAAGGTATCTTTTACTTTTAAAAGTAGAGCAATTTTAAAGTTTCTAAGTGGGTGAAATCTAAAAAAGTTCTCAATGTTGATTATTATTCCGCATGTACAAAAAAAATGAATTTCAAAATTTTGGTTCATTGTGGTACCAAAATGGGATTTTTTGACAGAACTAAATATTGGGAGGATGGGGGTGAAACGGAGTGAGATGGGAGGTGGAATATGCATCCTAAAATTTTTTTGGAGTCCTTAATTATGTGTGGTGGTTAGTTTCAAAAAGTAGAACGAATGTTTGGCTTATAGTTTTGGAATTGGAGCAATTTTAAACGTTTGAGGGTGAGGTTTTGGCTGGAATGCATTGCAAAAAAAATTCATAAAAAATTCTCAAAAATTTGTTACCTCTCCCCATTCATACCATAAAAATATTTTCAAAATTTTTTGGTTGCGTGAATGTCGAAATGAGCATTTTTGAATAGAAAACCGCATTTTTTCGTCTGTTCTCCCAATGCTAAAAATCTGAAAAAAAATATCATTATATTGTACCAATGTAGGACTATATTTGTGCCAAAAAGAAAAAATGTATGTCTTTTAGTTTCGAAATTAGAGCGATTTTAAGTTTTCAAAGTGGGATTTTGGCTAGAAGGCGGTGCAAAAAAAATCTGAAAAAATTCTCAAAAGTTGGTCACCACTCCCCGTATACACCACATAAATTTCAGAATTTTTGGTTCATTAGGTTCCGAGATAGGATTTTTTGACGAAAATTCGACATTTTGGGGGGTGGGGGTGAAGGGGAGTGAGGTGGGGGGTTTAAAATACGACCTAAAATTATTTTTTGGGGTCCCTAATAATGTCTGATGGTTAGTTTCAAAAAGTAGCTCTTAGGCCGATTCACCTATCTTAACCGGGGGTACCCTTTTGAAAAAAATGTGTGTTTAATGCCCAAAAAATTCCTTTTTCATCAGTTGGGAAAATGACAAATTTTCCCAACTAATGTGTTGAAATGTTCAATTTTCCCAACTCAGAAGCAATAAATTCCGTCAGGGGGGAAGCTCCCCTCTCCCCCTATCGGTACGTCCCTGCCTATCACTGAGTTTTTAGTGAATTTTCACTGAATTCCAGTAATTTTCTTTCACTGAGTTGCTTTCCGTGAAAAATTTTTCACTGATTTACAATTCTGACTGTTTCAGAAATGAGAGAGCAGACTTCGGAAAACAAAAAATTGATGTGAGAATAATAAAATTTCAGATATACATAAGTAAATAAGAAAATAACTTGATTTGAAGAAAAAATGTTTTCGTTTTTTCAAATCGTAACAAAATATCATTAATTCAATGGTGTAAAAATTGGTGTCGCGTTTTATGGAATGACCCCCCCCCCCCCCCCGGTACTATAACGTGTCCATGTTAAAATATGAACCTAACATGCTTTTAAGAACTGATTAACCTTGTTGATTGTTGAGTATTTTTTCAGGTGAAGGTTTGGAAAAATAAAGATAAAATAAAGACGTAAGAATTCTCAAAAATGGTCTTAAATTACGAATGGCGCCCAATTGGTCACTTTTTCCACCTTATCGATCTTTTTTCGTCCCTATTTTCACCAAAGAGTCACCAAAATCACTTTTTTGAGAAATTGTAGCTGTATATAACGAAATAAAAGGAAATAAAATTACCAAAAAAAATTCAATTACCGTTCAGAGAGCTGAAATATTGGAAAAAGAATACAGAATTTCAGATTTTTATTGGCTTTCTTAGCAAATTTTTTCAACCTCGATCCACTCGGGTACTAATTCATTTTTGAAGAGTTCGAATTTCTTGACATTCCACAGAACATATCAAGTTTTGAAGAGACACGCTGACACATTTTCTTAAACCCAACCATGAAAAGATCAAGGGACCAAAGCGAACATATTTTTGTAATTTTTGTACAGCGTGTTGTCCCCTCTACCCCTTCATTTGGCCTGACCTTGAGATTTTCATCAATTTGTTGGGAATTTCATCTGCATTCCAACAATTATCAAAAAGATAGCTTCCGAATTTATCGAGCAACTATTGCACATTTTTATATTTTTGAAAAAAAAAAACATTTTTGAGGAGTGGTAAAATCAATGATCTATTTTGATTTTTTTTTTGATTTGTGAAAAATGTTGTGCTAATTTTTTTCAATAGTGAGAAAATTGAAAAAAAATATTGTTTCATTTTTTTGAATTTTTTCAATATTTAAAATTTTTTTGGAAACTTTTTCGTTTTTCTTTGAAATATTTCGTTTCAGTTTTTGAAGAATTTGGAAACTGATCTAGTTTTGGATAAAAATTGTTGAGGTTTTAAAAAATATCGTCCATGTTTTAAAATTTTCTCAAGTTTTGTAAATTCCCTTTAGCGTTAAAAAAATTGTACAATTTTTGCAAAGTTGGTCAAGTTCTGAAAAATTGTACACTTTTTTGGTTCGAATTTTTGAAATTTTTCAAGTTTTGGAAAGTAACCTCCAGTGTTTGAAAAATCATAAAATTTTTAGATAACTGTTAAAGTCTTGGAAAATTCTCAGATTTTTTAAAAATTTGCATTTTTTTTGTGAAATTAAGTATGGAATTTTTGAAAGATTATTCTAGTTATATTTTTGGAAGACTCATTTTCAGAAAATTATTCAAAGTTTGAGAGGTTCTTCAATTTTTGAAAAATTCCCTATTTTTTAGAGCATTGAAGAGTTTTTGAATACTTGGAGGATTTTTGTCACTTTTTAGTCCTTTTTTTTTTTGGTGAAATTAGGTCACTGAAATTACTTCTTCTAGGGGTCAGTTTAATTGGGCACGCTGAAATCGAATTTACCTACAATTTGCATAAAAGTATAGGTACATATTTCTCCATCCCAAAAATTAACCCTAATTACCTATTACTTCTAAACAAAAATTAAGGATCGATTAATCCATCTTCCCAAAACTCCTAGGAATTTGGCCATGAAAATCCAGATAACCAATTAAGCTAACGTTGCAGAAGGGAAAGAAAGAGATGTTACACAAAATCTATATCAATCTACTAAAAAGTTTCAACGTTCCTGATCAGATAAAAAAACTTCGAGTGGTCAAAAAAACACTTTTAAACGGTTATAATGATTTTTCATACATCCGTAATGAATTTTCTGCAGTTCTAACAATTTGTAATTTATTTTGACTATATTTCAGACGATTCTGATGAAGCTGCAACTTTTTGTAATCCATACGAAATTAAAATTATTCAATTTCCTAAATTGAGGAATTTTAAAAGAAAAACAAAAAGGGAGTCGATTATCACCTGAGTACTTATTTATTCTTTCACTCCGTTAGGCTTTTTCTAACATTTTTTTACATTCTGTCAAATTGTATTTATACTTAAATTTCTTCAAATTTTTTATAGTTCAGTGAATTGATAAAATCCGTGTTTTTATGATAGAAAAAAAACATTGAAAAAAATGAAAAACTATAAAAGATTTATTAGTTAATGAAAAAAATCTGAAACCAGGGATTGGAACTATAACTAAAAAATGAAAATTGAAACTGAAAATTAAATCATTTCAATTTTTCTTCCCTGATTTTGAATAAATTTTATCATTTTTACTCTTGAAACTTGAAATCTTTTTAATGAAATTCAGTTTTCAACTTTGTTACCATATTTTTAAAAGCAGTTTTAGTTGCAGTTCAATAATCTTTATGAAATAAGCAATTTTTCCACTATTTACGTAACAAATTCGGTGTTTTCTACAATTTTTGTTAAACTTCGAATATGCCATGTTCATCTATAATATTTTTTGATAGTCGCAATTTATTTCTTGCAATTCGACTGCTTTCTTTTTCAGATTTATCCGGAATTCTCGCGGTTAAAAACTTTGGCCATTCGAGAAATTTTCTCATCATCTTGGCCCCCGACAACCCCTAGCAAAAATCAATTCGCGCTTTGTAACTCGTAATACGTATTTTATAACGGCAAATGAGTCCCTGCTCTGCTGCGGCTTGTATTCCTACGAGAAAATAACCGTCTAGTGTAACTTACTACGGCGGACTTGGAAATTATGTTAATTCTCGTTGTTAATTCGAGTTGGAGAAACTGTTACAATGTGGCATTTGTCGAGATCTTTTCAAGTATTAACCTTTTCTTATCGGGTTTCGGCTGTGTTAAAGTCTTGTCCATCGAAAGTCTGCAAAATTCAAAGCAGTTGTATTTCTGAAAATTATCCCAGGCACACTGAACCGTATAATTTTTTCGAATAAAAAATTTCCTTACATAAGTAACTTTCCCTTACAACTTTGAAACTGTTGAAGAAAAATGACTAATTATGCAAGACGAATGTGCGAGTTACATGTGTATCAGTTTGAATTCCAAGGGGAGAGAGGGGAGGAAATGTCTTCGTGTAAGCCATCTGTCGATACAGGTATCGTGATTTTATTCGTGTTCATATACATATAAGCAAATACAATACCAGCCAACTGAAATATTTATGACTGCGAGGTATATTCGTATAGGTGTATAAACGTCGATAAAAAGCTTATTCGTATACGTGGATGAAGAAAAGAAGCAGAGAGAGAGAGAAAAATAAAGAAAACAGAACCCACGACTGGCTAAGACTTAGGCGTGTTGTTTGTGGTAGTAGCTCTTCTCTCGCTCTTTTCATTGCGCTCCTATAATCAAATGTCCATTATTGTTAGGAACGCGCTAGGAAAAAATTAAGAAAGAAGGTCAGTAAATTACTGTAAAATTTCCTTCCGTGCCTGCGCTGCCGACAGACAAAGTTGTGCGTGTTCAGCAAGTATTATAAAGCTACTAGGAGATTTTTTTCCACTCCGCTTTTATACTCTGTGTGCATGTGTTTTGTAAGGTGTACTCGGTATGTATGTGCGGATGGTGGATAGGCCAGAAACCTTAATCTTTAAACCCAAAGGGTAAACTATTCGTGTGTGCGTATTATACATCAGAGAACGTGGTTAAAATCTACGTTTCTCGGAACCCGTATATGCTACGAGCAGTCAATCCTTTGAAAACTTTGAACGGTTTACTCCCACAGGCACTTTGCGCGAGGTAAATTAGGACTTGGCGGGTTATGTTGGTAGGTAGTTTTACTCCTGCGATGTGTGTTCGAAGCCTATCAGAAGAGCATCCAATTTAATCGCGTCACGAATTGGATAGAAAATTTCTACCCCTTCATAGACAAGATGGATACTTGTTTTTCGTGTGGGTTGGGAAACAGATGTCTGTGACAGAAGATTGTCTGTGATGAAAAACAAATGTCGTGTGACAGTGAACTGGTCTTTGAAAAGGTATTGATGACGAATGAATTTTGTCCTGAGATAATTATAAAAAACTGTCTTGTGACGAATGAAGTTTCCCATGACGAGTGATAAGTGAAGAGTCCACGAGAAGAACGTCACGAGTGTTTACTGGGGTTGAAAAATGCAAATTCTTACTGTTTTCTGGGGTTTCTTGCCATTTTTGAATCAATTTTCTTGTTTCAAATTTTCCTTGAAAAGAATTTCATTTTTTTTATCCGTCGATTAAAAAATGTAAAAAAGAGCAAAATGCTTTTGATAGTAAAATGATTAAAATTCGTGATATTTTCTGGTTTTCTTGTGAGTAGACAGCTAGACACCTCGTCTGAGGAACGTGAAGGAGCTTTCGTTTTTCTGAAAGAATTTTCTAAGTAGAAAAAAACTCGAAACTTGAAAAAAGCTGACATCTTTTTTCCTTTAAACAAATTGAACAAATTGACCTATCGAATTTCAGCATAATGGGAATAGTTTAAGGAGGTCTGAGGAACATGTAGCCCTGCCAAAACCACAGTAATATGATTCGGTTTTTTATGAGAATTTTTTCGAAGTTCAAAGGCCCCCCGACTTCCAAAAAAAACAGTTGAAGAAATTATAAGTTTAATTTTTTTTTAAATGGAGCTTTAAAAAAATTGAAAAATTGAATTTTTTTGATTTTGCACTTGAATTTTTTTTTTGAATTTTTTGAATTATTTTTGTGATAAATTCGGGACTTGGAAAAATTAAATTTTCGAACACTGGGAAATTTTTAATGCTCACTTGAAAAAATCTTGAGCAAATCGAACTTGGAAAAATCTTGGATAAAAAATGCACTAGCAACAAAAATACATATGTGAGCCTGGTTATAGAAACCACGCTTAGGGATCAAAAATTGGTTTTTGAGTTGGCACTGATTTTGGGCTTTTCAGAAGGAGTAGATTCAACGGAGCAGCTCAACTCGAAAACCAATTTTTGACCCCCAAGGGTGGTACCATATTCAGGCTCACATATGTAATGTGGCACGAAATCGCCCTTCTAATGAGTACCTATATGTAAAAATCTTTGAAATTTTGATTTTGGCACTTCTTCCTGCGAATTTCTTGTTCAATTTTTGGAGAAAAATAATTGTCAGAATCTTATTCGAAATTGCTAGAAATCTAAGCAAGTATTAATGCCAAACACAAAAACAAAAGTTTGAAAAATATTGACTTTCGTTCAATTTTAAATATTAAAATAATGCGAAAAATTAGTTTATCACCTTAGGAAACCCTTCCACCCATAAAATTCAAAATTTCGGCACCAGAAATCTTTTCCATGGCTCATGACAAATTACTTTCTCCGATTACTTAAATCAAGGAGAGAAAATGATCAAATTTAGGTAAATTGATTGAAGTAGGTACCTATATTGAAACTCTACTTAATGTAAAAACTCCCTCGCCAAATTTCAGGAAGCTTGTGTGGAATTTTTCAATTTTGAAGCACGTGGTTTTTATTCTCTTTTGTAAGGTTTTAAATAAATCATTTTTGAGAAAAATTTTTAATTTTCAGTGTGACAATGTGTCCAACAGGTCCTGCTGGTCCTGAAAAGTTCTGCTTTTTGCTATGAAGTCCTTCTGGTCTTGAAAAGTCCTGTTTTTCGAAATTTGAAACCCTTTCACCTGCAAAAATTGAACATTAACGGAAAATGTTTTGAATTTGAACACCAATAAATTATTAACAAGGTGTTCATTTTCTGAAAAATCTGGAAAAGTCAAAGGATTTTGAAAATTTGGAAAATTCAGAAAAATATTTTACTGGAATTTTGTAAAAATTCAGAAGAATAAATCATCTGGAAAATTTTTTCAGAAAAAATGTACTATACATAATACCTAAGAATAAATTGTTTTAGTTCTTCCTTATTCTTGTATTTTCAAAATTACGATCACCTGTTACAAATTGATGAAAAAGAATCATAAGTACTTACTTATGCTATTAAAAAAAAATGTTTTCTAGACGAGTTTTGAGGGGGGGAGGGAGGGGGTATACAAGGTATACAATAAACATTAGTACTTTGAAAAAGTTTTGCTGAGAGTCCTGCAAAGGTCCTGCTTTTTGGTTTCGAGATTTTTGAAAATTTTCATTCTTGTAATTTGGCAGACATACTGACATAGGTAATTTGTTTCATTTTTCAAAATATTTTATAATTTTACTTTAAAATAGTTTTTCTTTTTATTTGAAAATTTTCCTGTAAAGAATTCAAGTTCCCAAGTTTTTGTGAAGGGAGCGAAAATTTCCGAAAATTAAATAAAATTTGAGTTACATATTTTTGTGAGCTAGGGAAGAGGTTTTGGAAATTTTGTTGAAAATTTGGAAAAATTGTAATTTTTAAGAAAAATTATCCGTTACTTTGGATTTTTTTTCTGATTTTTGGAAGAATTTTACTGATTTTTCATCGAATTTCAGAGATTTCACTGACTTTATAATGAATATTGACTGATTTCCAGCAATTTTTTTTCTCTTATTACTACTTTGCTGCAATTCTGACTTTTTCCCAGTCATTTTCGATAATTTTCACTGATTTATGAATCAGAAAGTAGACATCGTGTATGGCAAGAGACACTTACTCGTATTCTGCTCTTGAGAAAAAGTGTCTGATCTTCTTTGTTTCGTGAAAAAAGAACCTTCTCAGAGGACAATTGTCCTACATATATCAAAACATATTTTGTCCTGTGAAGAGTGATAAATGTTCTGTGACTACTTTGGGGCAAGGGACAACTGTCTTGTGATTACTCTGGGACAAGGGACAAGTGTCCTATGATATTTTTGGGACAATGGACAAGTGTCCTACGATATTTCTGGGACAAGGGACAAGTATCCTATGGCATTTCTGGGGCAAGGGTTCTACGACAATTCTGGGACAAAGGACAAGCGCCCTGTGACATTTCTTGGACAAGGGACAAGTGTCCTAGGACATCTGAAGGACGGGACAAGTGTCCTATGACATCTGTAGGACGGGACAAGTGTCCTATGACATTTCTGAGACAAGGGAGTGTCCTATCGCGTTTCTGGGACAAGGGACAAGTGGCCTATGGAATTTCTGGGACAAGGGTTCTAGGACAATTCTGGGACAAAAGACAAGCGCCCTATGACATTTCTTGGACAAGGGACAAGTGTCCTAAGACATTTGTAGGACGGGACAAGTGTCCTATGACATCTGTAGGACGAGACAAGTGTCCTATGACATTTTTGAGACAAGGGACAAGTGCCCTATGGCGTTTCTGGGTCAAAGGACAAGTGTCCTAGCATTTTTGGGACAAGGGACAAGTGTTCTAAGACATTTTAAGGACGGGACAAGTGTTCTATGGCATTTCTGGAACAAGGGACAAGTGTCCTAAGACATTTTAAGGACGGGACAAGTGTCCTATGGCGTTTCTAGGACAAGTGACAAGTGTCCTATGGTATTTTTCGGACAAGGGACAAGTATCCAAAGATATCTGTTGGATGGGACAAGTGTACTATGATATTTCTGGGACAAGGGACAAGTGACCTATGACATTTCTGAGACAATGGACAAATGTATCATGACATTTCTCGGACAAGGGTCCCATGACAATTCTGGGACAAGTGTCTTATGATATTTCTGGGACAAAGGACAAGTGTATTATGATATTTCTGGGACAAGAGGACAAGAGACAAGTGTCCTATGGCATTTCTGGGACAATAGACAAGTGCCCAATGGTATTTCTGGGATAAGCGTCCTATGAAAATGTTGGGACAAGGGGCAAGCGCCCTGTGACATTTCTGGGACGAGGGACAAGTGTCCTAAGACATCTGTTGGATGGGACAAGTGTCCTATGACATTTCTGAGACAAGGGACAAGTGTCCTATGGCGGTTCTGGGACAAGGGACAAGTGTCCTATGGCGGTTCTGGGACAAGGGACAAGTGTCCTATGACATTTCTGAGACAAGGGACAAGTGTCCTATGACATTTCTGAGACAAGGGACAAGGGACAAGTGTCCTATGTTATTTCTGGGACAAGTGTCCTATGGTATTTCTGGGACAATAGACAAACGTCCTATGATATTTCTGGGATAAGGGTCCTATGACAATTTTGGGACGAGGGACAAGCGTCCTGTGACATTTCTGGGACAAGGGACAAGTGTCCTAAGACATCTGTAGGACGGGACAAGTGTCCTAAGACATTTCTAGGACGGGACAATGACAATTGTCCTATGACATTTCAGAGACAAGGGACAAGTGTCCTATGATATTTCTGGTACAAGGGACAAGTGTCTTAAGATATTTTAAGGACGGGACAAGTGTCCTATGGCATTTCTGGGACAAAGGACAAGTGTCCTAAGACATTTTAAGGACGGGACAAGTGTCCCATGATATTTCTGGGAGAAGGGACAAGTGTTCTATGATATTTCTGGGACAATTTACAAATGCCCTATGACATTTCTCGGACAAGGGTCCTATGACAATTCTTTGACAAATGTCCTATGATATTTCTGGGACAAGGGACAAGTGTCCTATGGCATTTCTGAGACAAGGGAGAAGTGTCCTACGGCATTTTTGTTACAATGGACATGTGTCCTATGATTTATCTGGGACAAAGGTCCTATGACAATTTTGGGACAAGGGACAAGCGCCCTGTGACATTTCTTGGACAAGGGACAAGTGTCCTATGCTATTTCTGGGACAAAGGACAAGTGTCCTATGACAATTCCGGGATAAGGAACAAGTGTTCTCTTAATAAAAAAAAGTCAAAGTCAAAGAACAATTGTCCTGTTTGAAAGACCGGACCTCCAAAAATGATCAGTATTTTGTATTAATAAAAAATGCTCAATTATCCAAGTAGATATTCCAAATGACCCCTATAACAGGTGACAAATAACACTCGTAAATGTAGCATTCAAATAGTATAGGAGATTTTTAGCAGCCTCCCCTCCTCCATGCCCATCTAATGATCATTCTCTCGCTTTCGCTCTAGCACCAGTCAAATGAACCAGCAAAATTGATTTCCAGTTGACGAATGATAAACATCATAAATAAATGACTCGGTAACATGTACTCGTATTTTTGTTACAGGCCATTAGTCTCCCTTTGCTCGTTGGTTTTCAATGCGTATAGTTTTTTTTCTCTACTGGTTGCGACTCTCGACGCCCTTCTTGCTTCTCCTTTTGTGTCTTCTATTTTTCTGTATGCTAATTTGTCCCGAACACGGCGACGATGTAACCGCGCCACCGCATTACGCGATATCGAATAGCTCGATTAATTATTCTCGAAAAATATATACGTACGAGGTACCTACGACATACGTACTACGTAATACGATAAAAATGTTGGCGTATAATGCTATAAAAACTATGAAAAGTTTTTCCTCAGCGTACGTACTATGGGTACTTATCGTCGACTCTACGGTGACTTTTGCGAGAAGCTTATCGAGCTGACGAAAGGGGAAGGATGCAGGTAGCCAGAACCTCGCGCTATCGTTAATATATTCGAGGAGAAATTGTAATTAAGTCCGGTTCGTTTATTTCAACAGATAACCCCGCCGGTTTATTTATCCGCCAGAGTTTTGTTGTTAATGGTAATGTATAGAAAATTGTTGTATTGTTAAGTGGTGTCGAACACAATCACAGGGGGTCTTACCTGCGACATTAGGCGATGCATCCCCGCTGTGTTTTTTTTTTCGCCCAACCAAACTCACCCTTGTTACGACAATTGACACGTTGGTGAATTCTGTCGCCTTTTTTTCAGTCCTGATTGACATATTGGAGCCAACGTGCTGTTTTTTTTCTGGTATATGCGAAAATTTACTAATGCGGGTTAACGGATTTAGTTCCGCAAAGGTAGCCTTTTTTTTTCAGAGAGGTGCTGCTCTCTCGATCAAAATTACAGGAGTTGAAGGGCTTGGAGATAGATAGCGTTAGGCTATGAGTTTTTCAAAATTATAGCGTTGAGAGAAATTTTACAAGCTGTAGGGTTTTATGCGTAGACATACTAATGAGGATTCGTGCGCCAATTAAAACGAATAAAAGACCGATTTAATTTCCAAATCAACCACCGTTTGTGGCAAGTTTACACGCGGTTAAAATGCTCGTGTGTAATTTGTTTAATGAATATTATTTATGTACCCTTGATACCAAGTTCTTCATAGGTATGTACCTACGTAAGCGACTTCTCTCTCCCCCCGTTTCGGTTTTTAGTACACCTAACATTTGAAAATTGCGCTGAAGGAAAAAAAAAGTTGAAAAATTTAACGAAGGAAAACAGTAGTTAATAAGCGAACCATTTAAGAAAATTACCGTAGCGTACATTGGCGCTGGGCGCGTAACTCTGTACAATAATTCATATTGTATTTTTCATAGTCGACGTGTTATTATTGTTACAGAAAGGTACCACTCAAATAGTTTATCATCGTTTATCCTTGAGAATTTTAATTAGCTATGATAACCTGTTTGTGGGGTTATGCGAGTATATTTCCTTTAATTAATTTATCCAACTTTAACGTGTACTGGCCATTTAATTACCGTTATTGTATTCTGCTCGTACCTTTAACGTGTACGAATTGTTGCGGTGT
This sequence comes from Pseudococcus viburni, assembly GCA_033439095.1. Classification (NCBI taxonomy): domain Eukaryota; kingdom Metazoa; phylum Arthropoda; class Insecta; order Hemiptera; family Pseudococcidae; genus Pseudococcus; species Pseudococcus viburni. The sequence goes on from JAVBJF010000257.1 coordinate 21,699, forward strand.
GTTGATGTACCTGATGTAGACATACGATGCGAATATGTGTAATTTTTTTTTCTTATGCTGATTTTTTCTCTTTTTTTTATTTGTTCTAGGTACGTGGAAATGATACGAGGAAAATTGGTGTTTGGGTTCTGCGCTGGTGAATGGTGATAACGGAGTCGATGATTGATCTGGTTAGGTGAGTTTGCATGTATGAAAAAGGGTGGAAGTCTTGGACGAGACGAGTTGTCTGAATATTGAAATGCTTCTTGCGATACTAAGTCGATTATTACGTGAATTTTGAAAGGAAAATGGAAATTGTTTCCAATGGCGACTTTTTACCCGAAGAATTGAAAAAGTTGCCAAATTTTATTAATCGATTGCTTAATTGCTTTATCCTTATAGGGTGTCCATTATTTGGAACACGTGAAAAAACCTGAATGGATCAGGGAAATTTTTAAAAATCTGTAAAAGCCATGTAATTTCGATATTTTTCCTGGATTTTTTCTTTAAATCTCCAAAGAAAGCTGAATCATTCTAGAAAATGATTCTTCGCTCCATAAATTTTTTTAAAAATTGTCCTCGCTCAGTTCGTGCCAAATTATTGAAATTTAGAAAAATTCTACTCTCGCTAAGCTAGATCTGATTTACTTTTTTTTCATTCTACAAAATTTATTTGAAAAATTTTGTTTTTGGAAACCTTCTTTTTAAGAAACTGCAATGAAAAAAAACCATGATATCCTCAACAATGATGCTGAAAGAAAGAGGAGGGAGTGGAAAAGAAAGTGAAACTAAATAATTAGTTACGTTTGAAAAACCATTTATGTGCTTTCTTTCCAAGATGGAAAAAAGGTCATGAAAAATTCATCGAAGGGTTACAAAATTCTGGTCAAATTTGTAGGCACCTTGGACTCAGTATTTAAAATTTCAATGAAGGGGGAGGAAATTTTGCAGCTATGATGGGGGAAGGGAGTGGTAATTTAAATGTACCTAATTCTAAAGGTGATGAGATTTATCGGTAGTAATTTCTAGAAATTTGTTAAGCGCCATGAAAAAATATGAAATTATGAAAAAAATGAGTTAAAAGTTGTGTTTTTGTGTTCATGTGAGAAGAACTCGTCTTTGTGATTCAATTCGAATGGATATTTTCGAAGGAGAATTTTCCAGTGTTGCGAAAACGAAATTTTTTGATTTTCATACTGTTTTAGTTTTTTCAGGGCGTCCATTCTATAGAAAACCGGGAAAAAGCAGGGAAAAGTCAGGGAATTTTGGAATTTTCTCTGGAATTTTTCGAAAATTCAAAAAAAAGGATAAATCATTTAGAAAAGTTTTGCTCTTGCCCCGCTCTGGCCAAATTATTATATCTTTTATCTGATTTTTTTATTCATCATTTATTCAAAATTCATGTCTTTTGTCCATTAAATTATGAATTATTCGAAAAAAAAATTCCCTCGTCACGTTTGGGGTAATTTACACTCTGTCTTTCTACAAAATTTATCTAAAATCCAAAGTTCTTTGAAAAATTTTAATGAGCTGTGATGAGAAAGGAATGCCATGATACCCATAACCACGATGCTGAAAAGAAAGGGGAGGAAATGGAACAGAATTCGAAATTAGTGGCCATGTTTTGGAAAACATGTATGAAGAGAAGTGGTGAATTTTCATCTTTTTAAGATATTTTTTCGCAAAAATTTTCGCACTCGCTTCACTCGGGCTCAACACGTTTATATGATTCCATAAAATGACATATTTCACCGCCTCATTGATTTTTTTATTTATTGATACAAACTAAAAAATGGCAAGGGATTGCGTGAATTTATGAATTTGAGGCATGTGTTTATCATTTTTTTGGAGGGAGGGGGGATGTGAAGAAATTTTTGAATTTTCAGCCCGAAAAATCCAAATTTTCATTCTCTTGATATGGTAGACACCCTGGCATAATTTGTTTCATTTTTCAACACTGCCTTAATTTTGCGTTGGAATACTTGATAGTTTTTCTTTTTTATTTGACAATTTTTCTGTCGGTAATAAATCCAAATTTTCAAATTTTTGTGGTGAGCGGGAGTTGGGTGGGCTCAAAAATTCTCAGGATTGAACTTAAATCTTTTTATTGACCTGAAGAGAAGCATCTAAAGATCTCGTAAAAAGTACTTAATAGTGATTTTGAAAAAAAAACGTACATTCTTACCGATGAAAAATTTCGGGATGTAAGTACATCACGTGAAAAATTACCCCTCCCCCAATCACCTTTCCCTTGGTTTACGAGTATCATGCTTAAAAGGTCTGGAAATTTTTGGAAAAATAGGTCTGGAAAACCTGGAAATATCAGGGAAAATCATTTCTGAAATAGGGTGGACACCCTATTTTTTGTAATTTTTGAATTTGAAGAATGCTGATTTTTTTCGTTTTTGTTTGCGAAAAACGAAAAATTATTGTTCTTTTGTTTTTAACGTGTTTTTTGTCGGGGGTTTTCTTAAACAGATACAACTAATGAATTTCTTCTTAAAAACGTAAATTAAAATGAGAGAAATGGGGAAAATTCACAAAAATTAGTTTTTCCTTGATTTATTCGGGAAAAATTAATCATTCTAAATGAAACTTGTTAGTACCTAATTATGTAGGTATTTGCAAAAAAGGACCAAAAATCATTTTTGTTAAAACCATTGATCATTTTTTTTTCTAATTTACAACGACATTCATTAAAAATAAGGAATATTGCTTTAAACCCGAAGAAAAAATTAAAATCTTGGGATAATTTTTTTGAAAATTATTTTAAATTTTGTTTTCTTCAAAGCGAAAAAATATGTTATTTATTTTTCGTCGTTAGAAAAGAAAAAACGTAATTTTAAATTTCAACTTTCGATTTTATTTTATTCGTTTCTTTAGAAAATACTTTTTTTATTTTTGTTTTCGGGCTTAATTTGTTAAAGATAATTCACCACAGAGTTGCTATGTATACCTACTACATATTTCCATTTCAAACCATTTCTCTGCACGACTTCGGGTTGCAATTAGGGGAGAGCGGGGTAAGTTGTCCCATTTTTCACTTGATAATTTTTGGTGCCCAGGGGTGAAAACTTACAGGGTTTTCTGTGAGCGCATAATGAAGACACATGTTTTGGGTATAATATCCCCTAGTCAATTTAAAAAATAATTGTAATGCGACATCGGAAAAAATTTTCAAAGACAGGCGGTCAAAATGTGACAACTTGCCCCCGAAGTGGGTAAGTTGTCACAGCACCTGGGGTAAGTTGTCACGTATATTTTCAACCATAATAAAGTGAGTAAAATTTCAATTTTTTTCGAGAACAATGGTCACAGATGTATTGGTCAATTCTTTGAACACCAGCACACTCTTCATGAGCATACTTACATCATGCACTGTTGACATTGAACCCAGATTTCCCCATGCTTATCTTCAGAATAAAATCCTGCAAGTATTAACATTACATTGAAGTGAAATTTTATCAAAAATGTGCATCGAAATTTGAGAATCAAAGTCATATCATCACAGTAAATACATTGACAGTCACTTGGAGACCGGATTTCATCATCACTGTCATCATCACATAACGGTTCTACAGTGACAACTTGCCCCATTCAAAAATGTGACAACATGCCCCAAATCACTTTTTTTTTTACATCAGAAAAATGAATTGAAAACATTGATATTTTAAAACTTTGCTATAGACTACGTATATATTGATACTTATTATTTCAATATATTCAATTTCCGCTTCAAAAAATGAGTAATTTTTCTCTCAATTAAAAAAATTCTATTGAGTGAAAACATTACTTTTCATATCACAAAACAAACAACAAGGTACAAAAAATGGAAAAATGCTCGGCTAAGGTTTGAAACTTCATACAGGATGTAATTATAGTACTACCAATGTACCATAAAGAGTGCTTCCCAAAATATTAATATCTAGTACCCGAAACTGCAACTGTGACAACTTACCCCTGTAGACAACTTGCCCCACTCTCCCCTACCTCTCCTCTCCTCGCTTTATAAATATCATAGGTATAAAAAATCTAGAAAACTTGAAAACATTGATCTGGAAAAATTGGAAATGTCTGGAAAAATAATATCTGAAATATTGCGGACTGGACACTCTACCCAAAATCACTGATTTTTTAAATGGGAAGTGGAATTAATTATTTCGAATAAAATGTAAAATTGTAGCATTTTTCATCCTATTATTCCAGTTGTGTAATGATTTTTAGTTGTTTGAAATATTTTTTATTCTTACAAGGGAGGTATCCCAACTCAAAGTAAAATTTTGATCCGGAACAAAAAAAAAAAAAAATGAAAACTCATCATAAAAGAACCCTTTACCATATTTAAAATTTCGGGTGCTAAAATTCATTTCTCGAATTTTGGCGAATTTTTGAAATTCAAAATGATCTCATCACTCTACAAAATATGAAAATTTGATTTAATCAACGAAAAAAGCTGAAATTTGGTATATACTTACTCCATTTTCGACATCCTGATTCCATTGGAAGTGGCTTGGAGACGTTTCGAGGTCTTGAAATTTTTTTAGAATTTTCCAGAATTGGAGAAAATCTCACAAAAATGGTCCATATGAACTTTAGCACCCATTTAGCATTTAAAAATCGCGAATTACTCATATTGGTAACCTGTTTGATCGATTAAAGCAGAATTTTCCAAAATTTGTAATTTTTATTTTTGGCAGAAAATTTTCTTGAAAAAAATTTAAAAATACGCTGACAGCTTACGCATCGAGGTAATACGCTAAAAGTTGCTAGTTACCCTATTTTCGACCACTCGAATCAATTAGAAATGGTTTCAAGACCAAATATTTCAGGAGGCTCCAAAACGTCTCCGAATGACTTCCACTCAGTGATGGGCCGCTCAAGGTTTTCTGCGCTCACGCTCCGCTCACGCTCATGGATAATTCCAACGCTCCGCTCACGCTCCGCTCAATGATTTTTTTTCCGCGCTCGCGCTCCGCTCAATGGAGGGTTTTCACGCTCACGCTCCGCTCAAAGGTTTTTTTGCGCTCAGATCACTCGCGCTCAACATGCGCTCAGGGCTGCTATTCCTCAAATGCGTTATTGGCGTTCTGAGCGTAACCCGTGAAGTAAAAAATGACACCTCGGAGGCGTTGTGGGCTTTACCTTAAAACTTGTATTCCTGAATTTCGTAAAATTTTTGAACGACGTGTCACCAGAATCCTATGAAAATGCTGTAAAATTTTGCGAAAACGCAATAAATAACTAAATAATTCCGAAAATAAACAAAAATTATGAAAAATGCATACAAAATCATGAGAAAGTTCCAAAAACATTATCCCTCTACGCCATGTACGCCTCTAAAGCCATATTTTATAAGGCGTTAGCGGCGTACCTGGCGTAGTGCTAATGCCCATTACGCCGCGTAAGCTCAGCTAAGCATTTCAAGAATAGCAACGGGGAGGCGTATTTTTTTGGCCAAAGTCGATAACGCATTTGAGGAATAGCAGCCCAGACCTAAATTCATGTTGTTCTTGCTTGGACTTGTTGTCGATAATATCATTAATATCGCGATATCGGATACTATCAATATCAATTAAGTAAATAAAATGGTTTGAAATTCAAATCAAAAGGAAAAAAATATGATTTCCGATTTCTACGATTTCAAATTTCAATTTTTTTTATGAAAAATACTTTTTTTTTATTTTTAGAGTAGAATTTTTGAGCGGAGCTGAGCGTTACGCTCATAGCGCTCAGTATAAAATTTTGCGCTCCGCTCACGCTCCGCTCCTGAAACAAAATTTTACGCTCCGCTCCGCTCACGCTCGCTCAAAAACCCTTGAGCGTTCGTGAGCGCACGCTCATGAGCGCTGAGCGGCCCATCACTGCTTCCACTCGATTCGGAAGGTCGAAAATATGTGGAGTAAGTTATAATATGAATTTCGGATTTTTTTCGTTGATTAGATAAAATTTTCGTATTTTGCAGGGTGATGAGGTAATTTTGAAATCTCAAAAATTCGCCAAAATTCTAGAAATGAACTTTAGCTCCTGAAATTTTGGATAGGGAGTTGTTTTAAGCTGTACTTCCGTTTTTTTTTTGTTTTGGCTCAAAATATTACTTCGAGTTGGGAAACCACCCTCGTCAGTGAAATAAAATTTACAGTAAGTTGATAAAAATGAAGCACAATGCGTCTAAATGTATTCAAAAGAACATCTCAAGAATGTGCCCATTTATTCAAAACTCACGAAAACTCTAAAAGCATAACTTTTCAACATTTGACGATTCCAGTAAAATCTCCACGAAAATTACAACCTACTTATACCTACCAACGAGGAAAAAAACACGCTCCCATCGAAGTTTTCAGATAACTCGTATAACAAATCTTATATGCTCCTTTACTATACTCATAGGGTAATACGAGAAATCCTTGTTAGAGACTCGCTGCAACACACATGCACGACTGCCTTAAACTATGCCTACCCTCTGCGAAAACGAAAAATAAGAAAAACTAGACCAAAACCCCGAAAAGCTCCCAGGCGATGGAGCTTTTCGGCAGCGCTACGTCGAGCTCAAATATATACGCGCCCGGCGAAAGAACATAAGCCAAGCGAACAAACTTTAAATCCAGACTAGATAGAAATCGGCGTAAAGTTTAATCCTGTCGTCGTTAGGAATGACTTAAACGATGATTAAAGTTGTTGAAAAACGAGATGAAAATCTTAACCTTGACGAAATAAGAATCAAAATTTATCCGCGAGATATCCGTCCTCCGGCAATATTTCGCTGCAACTTTGTACCGATCTGAGTGCGGCTGTTGCTGGGGTCGCGGCGCTGTACTCGCGAAAAAGTCACCAAGAGCGGAAAAAAAGTTCAGGTGGCGCCTGGTGAGGGGCGAGGAAAGTGTAACCGTGTCAGTGGTATTTGCGAATGTGTTTGCGTCGTTAAATAGCGCGCCCGCGTTGATACAGTTGGATCACTCCGGGCTGAGGTGATTTGCATATTCATGCGGAATATTCTTCTTCATCAATTGGTAAACGATTCGTTAAAGGTATTAACAGCTATGCCATATGGATAATTTGATGGTACGTTAATAAGCGTGTGGTTTTTAGGTATGGAGGGGGTCGAGGTAGAAGGGATGGTTATAGGAGTTTGTGGTGGTGAAAGTTTTTTTTTGTGGTGAAGCGTAAATGTGTGAGAATTTTTTTTTCGAGTGTGTACATATTTCATCGAATTAAATTTTTAGGGGTTTCGCGTGCGGAGGAGGGATGTGTCTGTAACTATAGGTAAGAAATAAAGAAAAATTTCCTGGAACAGGAGTAAATAATAATTATTTTGTCAATTTATAATTATTGATGAAATTTTTTGAAGAATTGAGATAGGTATTATAGTCTAATCGAAATTAGAAAATTTTCCAAGGAAAGCGAAGTTAACACTTTTCAAAAATACGTAATTTTATTGAAAAAAAAAAAATTTCAGCAGATGTTTCTAATATTTTGCGACTGTAGTGACCTCAACTTTTATGGAAAAAATGAAATAAGATGCAAATTATTTTGCTGGATAGATAAATTAAATTCTCAAAATCTCACCACATTTTGAAAAAAATACTATCCAATTTTGATCTTGCTGAATTATCAAATTCAATATTGAATTATCTCAAATTCTTCGGTTTTGAGAAATTTTTGTAAAAGGGAGTGTGTTAATTTTGATTTTATTACTTATTATTATTATTATTATTATTTATTGAATTTCAATCGATTCAAACGATTGAATAGTAAAATGTAAAAAATGTTGCAAAAAGTTAAGTTTCTCAATTTTTTTCATTTTTGAGACATTTTTTGCGAAAAGTTTGAAAAAAATCATTAAATTGACTTAAAATTGATGTTAAAAAATCAAAATTCGTCTAAAAATCCATAAAACTGAAAAATTATTTTATGTTTTTCAAATATTTAATTTTTTATCACCTTTTCAAGGTCACGTCATCCAGAATGAGGGCTAGGATATCATTTTGGGGCCAAACATGATCTCTTAATGTACTAAATTTATTTCGAAAGATTAATTTCAAAAATTTCGTAGCTTTTCAATTATGTTTCGCTTAATCTAAGCAAATTTCTCCTCAAATCGAAAATACCTCAACTACCTCGCTGAAATAAGTGATTACCCAAATTTTTTCATTAAATTTTTACCCCTCATAGTTTTACTGAAAAAGTTGCCGTTACAGAACGTTAAATTGCAACTTTCGAGAGAGGAATCCCAACTAAAAGTAAAATTCTGAGCCGAAATAAAAATAAATTGAAATCACATCATAAAATAACCACATGTCCAAAATTTCAGGTGTGTTATAAATTCATTTCTCGAATTTTGGCGAATATTTTCGGAACTTTAAAATTACTTCATAGCTCTGCAAAATATTAAAACTCGATGTTATGAACAAACAAATCTGGAAAGGGTCTGGTCGGATAAGGGGGTGTTTGGCCTCCGTTCCAATTTTTGGACTACACCCCCCCCCCCCCTCAACATCTGGTTGTATTCTAAATTATTGGGAACGGATTTCATGGATTTTTTTTACCATTTTTAAATTTTAGGGGATAAATTACTTATTCAACACGAATGAAGGGGAGGTAAAATTTTCTAAAGATAGACATTCTGGATGAATTTCGTGACATTTTCATATATTTAAATTCATCAAAATTCCAAACGTCAGAAGGAAAAATAATTTGGCCTGAGCGAAACGAGGACAAAAATGTTGGGAAATTGAAATATCAAATACACACAAAAAGAGCCGAACATGAATATTTTACTTCCCGAAAATAATCTGAAAAAGTGTTAGGTAAGCACAAAATTTATCAATTTCTAACAAATGGTCTGGCCGGATAAGGGATGATTTTGGCCCCCGCTCAGATTTTCGATTTACCTCCCCCAGTGGTGTCTCTTGATGCAAAAAATTCTGGAAAAAATGTTGACTCCCCCTCACCACTCCGTGGCTTTCGAAGCGATGACCATTTTATTGCATTATTTTCAAGAATTTTCAATTTCAACGGAATTCAAGGAAATTTTCTGTTCTTTGACACAAAGTTACATCTCATAAAGGTGCATTTACAGTAAAGGGTATAGCCGGGTTTTAGGTGAAATTGGCCCCCTCCAATTTTTTATTTAACCCCCTCAGATGGTGTTCCTTGATGTAAAAAAAATTTAGAAAAATTTTTGACCTACCCCCCCCCCCCATCCTCCTCTCTTTTGGAGTTATGGCCATTTTATTGCATTATTTTCGAGAATTTTTAATTTTAGTGGAAGTGAAGGACATTTTCTATTTTATTTGAAGATAATTCTAATAATGGATCTGAACCATTAAATTCTGTACCTTCAGCAAATTTAAAAAGCATACGAATTAATTCTATCCATTTGTATTCCACTTCACTCAAAGTGAGAAATATTGCTGGTTTACCCAATTGCTATATCATTGCAAAAACATCTTTTTTCCGCTGATTCCAATGGGATACAAAATTAGGAATATATTTTAAGAATGAAAAATTTCTCTCTATACCTACATCTTTCAACAAAATTTCTGTCTTCAATATCTGCGCTTGTTATTGTATTACTATATGCTACGCTTTTGAAAGTAAGATATAAGTTATCTACCAAATGTAATCACATAAGTTTCATTGCCATGTACAAAATATGTTCAGGTTTCACACCACACCTATCTTTCCAACCTATCTCACTAGTAGCAATCATAAATGGAGTAACATTTTCAATAGAAAAATTCCGAGGTTTACCTAAATAAATATATACTTGGAAATAATAATTCTACAACATGTTCATCATAAAGACGTAAACTAATTAGTTTTTGATACATTCCTGGAGCAATATCCAAATATTTTTCCTCTGACCACTTCAAGGTCTGTTGTTTTTCTAATAATAAATTATTCACACTTTCTTCGCTTTTAACAATTTCTTCAATAATAGATTTACAACTTATTCAATCATTATTACATTTTTCATTTTCTGTAACTGGTTACGCATTACATAATGGTTACAGGTTACGGGTTATGTAACGGTTATGTTAGATCAAGGCATAACCTTAATTCTTCTTTTCCCTTCTGCAGTTTAATAAACATAATGTCATTATATGTTAATCTCAATTTATTTCCAATCACTAGACCGACATTTGAAAGACATCAGTTCTTTTCTCATTCACAGTAGACATCAATTGTTCTTATTATGTCTTCAACATATCATGATATCCAGATCTAATAATCCAATTTTCAAGTTTCTTCATGTCCAACATAATGTCATTATGTCTTCTTCTACCATAAACATTAGTTGACTAGCATCGGTTTTAAAATACCATCAAAATTACATAATCAACATTTATGTGCATTTTTCAAAGTCTAACATAATGTCATTATGTCTCGATCTACCATTTTAGTGTAACATAATATTATTATGTCCAAATATAATATTTCATTTTATTTGTGTTTTTTCAAGTCTAACATAATGTCATTATGCCTTTGATCTAACATAACCGTTATGTAACCCGTAACCCGTAACGTAACGATTTTCAAATTTTACCCCCCAGGCCTAAAGACATATCCATGTCAAAAAAGACTTGACGTACAGGCGCGCCCGCAGCGGGTAGCGGAGGTAGCGGTCGCTACCTCATAAACTTTTCGATTTTTTTTTTTATTGGTGCATTATTAGGGATGTATGTTAGGATAGTTAATATTCAGTATTAAATCCTCGAAATTCAGTTTTATAGTCATGAAAAATCAGTGAGAAAAGTGAATTTCGACATTTAGAGTAAATTTGACCTGCTTAACACGCTACGACGCTAGTTTTTTCATTTGGTTATTTCTTTCTGTATAAAATGCTCAAATTTTGAAAAATCTGCCAAAACAGCAACATTTCGCGATTTTTTGCGATTTTCGGCTCTTGCGCCAACAAAATCGCCAAAACTGAATACGTGACGTGAATCTACGTTGGAAAACACGTTTTTAGGATATTTTCAAAAATTGTTGAACTTCGTTGTTAAGGTCTTTTTTACAGTTGAAAATTTCAAATAGCCAAAACCTCATGGAGTGCACCAAAATTGATGAGAAAATTATCGCAAATACACCTCTACGAGATGTAGCTTTGTGCCAAAAAACAAAAAATTTCATTCACTTCCCTTGGAATTAAAAATTCTTGAAAATTATGCAATAAAATGGGTATAGCTCCGAAAAGGTGGGGGGGGATTCAAAATTTTTCACGGAATTTTTTTACATTAAGGGGCACCATCTAGGGAACTTCCTCTTGCTACCTCATCGGAAAATCCTGCGGGCGCGCCTGTATGACGTAGAACGATCGCTGAAATTATTTGGGTATTTTGACCACCTAAACACGAATCCAACGTTAGTTTCTACATTTTGTCATTTCTTTTCGTATAACACACCCAACGTTTGGATTTGGAAAATCTGCTAAAATGACAACATTTCTGCCTGGGGTTTCACGATTTTGGCCCTGAGTTCAGAAAAACGACTAAAATTAAACACACGAGAAAATTTTTATTTAAAAAAAAAACGAATTTTTAATTTTTTGTAAAAAAAAAATATATATATTAAAATGTACAATACAATATACATCACCAAAGTAAATGATACCCCAAAAAATTCGTTTTTTAGATGAAAATTTCCTCTTGCGTTTAATTTCAGTTGGTTTTTTGAACTGAGGGCCGAAAATCGCGAAACCCATACAGAAATATTGTGAGCTAAAAACAGAACGTTTTCAAATTTCGAATGCGTTTCTAATGCATCCAGCCTTTAAACTAACTGCCAGCTACTAGTTTTCCTATAGTATATAGATAGAGTGAGACCACAGTTGAAATAAGGTAGAAAAGCATAGGGAACAGTCGAAGCGTGTTCAGTGCGTGCTGGTGAAGCGGCGTGCCGTTACCATGACTACCTGTGTTTACTATAGTTTCCCCTCCGCAGACAGCTGACTGCTGGGTGGTGCTTGGTAGAGCACCAATGGCATGTCTTATCGGCGTCTACGTCACAGGTCGGTCACAATAGTGGTTCGTTCGCCAATCCGGTGTGTTTGGCCGGGAGGGAGGTGAACAAGTAAGTCAGGAACTCGGCTTGCCACTAACGCTAGTCTAGAAGGCAGTAGTTGCAAGTTGCTCGACATGCATAACACATGAGTTCTACAATCGGTTTCGATGTTTACAATTCAGATCAGTGTCGTATAGTGCGCGCGAGGGGGTGATTTTTTTCGCGGTTTTGGTTTTTTTTTTTTGATTCTATCACCCGCCGCATTGTAATTGTTGTCGTTTTTTTAATCGAAATAATTGGTACATCGCGAACGTGCGTATATTTTTCTCGATTCGAGAAGTACCTATTTTTAATGTATTTTTCTCGGTCGATTACATGAAATTTTTGTCGATTTCGGCCCGGTATTGTGGATAAAACGCGAGAAATATTGTGGTGTCGCGTGGATCTGCATCGGTGGACGACGCAATGGCTTTGGCGACAAGCGCGTCGTACATGCCGTCGGTCAGTTCAGCGGTGTCGTCCGATTTGGACGGTAACGTGCTCGGTGGTATGAATATCGTGAATGTGAACGCGTCCATAGGCGGATATCACACCAGTCCGTCGCCCCGATCGATAGCCGATAACGAGATGAAATATTTATCCAGCGGCCAACACCATCACCATCACCATCATCATCACCAGCTGCCTTCGTCGCCGTCGCCCAACGGCCATCCGGTGCCTTTGCCGACCACCCATAATCCGTGGCTGAGCGTCCAGCACGGCGCCCCGGACTGGTCGATGGCCGGACTCCACGGCCATCATTCGCATCACCATCATCCGCACCAGACCAGTCTGGATATCGGCAAGCATCCGGATATGCATCGGGGCCCGCCGTCGCACCAACAGACGGGCACCGGGTCGCCGCATCCGTGGCATATGCCTACCGCTCATTATAGTTTATCGACGAATAACGGGGCCGCGTCGCCGCTCCAGCATCATAGCGCTTATCACGCCATGAACGGCCTGCTAACGCATCACCATCAGACCAGCCCCCAGCTGCATCCTACGCTTAGAGATATGCAAAATCATAGTCCTTCGTATCCTTCAAGTCAGCATCCCGACGTGCCATCCGGGGGCGAAGAAGACGCTCCTACTTCCGATGATCTCGAAGCCTTCGCCAAACAATTCAAACAGCGAAGGATTAAGCTAGGATTTACCCAGGCCGACGTCGGCCTCGCACTAGGTACCTTGTACGGTAACGTTTTCTCGCAGACTACCATTTGTAGATTCGAAGCGCTTCAACTAAGCTTTAAAAACATGTGCAAGCTGAAACCGTTGCTGCAAAAGTGGCTCGAGGAGGCCGACTCGACCACCGGATCGCCCACCAGTATCGATAAAATCGCCGCCCAGGGTCGCAAACGTAAAAAACGCACCAGTATAGAGGTCTCGGTCAAAGGAGCCCTCGAACAGCATTTTCACAAGCAACCCAAACCATCGGCCCAGGAAATCACCTCCCTGGCCGACAGCTTGCAGCTGGAAAAAGAAGTAGTCAGGGTATGGTTCTGCAACCGAAGGCAGAAAGAAAAACGCATGACGCCTCCGAATACCCTGGGTGGACCTCCGGATGGCATGATGGACGGCACGTTACCTCCCGGAGGCCCTCACGGACTCCATCACGGATACCATCACCAAGATATGCACGGATCTCCAATGGGTCATCATTCGTCTTCGCATAGTCCTACGCCTCTTCTATCTCCCCAAACGATGGCGCCCCATCATTCGCTTGCGGCTCATTAACGTTTAGCCCAGTGGGATGTTGAACACTCCAGAACTATCTCCAAGATGCAAGAAGAATTAAATTATTTATGAAAAATTCGCCTACCTATCTGAACCCCAGACGATATCTAGGTTTCTTCACTCAATGCATCTGAACGACCAAATGTACTAAGAAAAATACCATCATTCGCGAAACTCGATGGCACATCCGGATGGAAAAATTGGCCCGCAAGTTCGAAAATGCCAATTCCAGTCCATCTTTTAACACCTGAAACGTGATTAAAATGCCAATCGATTTACCAATATGATTCGATGATCTCGACCGTCGATTTTACCACCAATCGACTCGAAAATTCGCCATTTCGTGTCCATTCTTAGTACCATACCATCATTAATTCCATCGGAGATGTTCGGAAAACTACTAAACGTGTTTCAATTTCCCGCTGTAGGGCTTTACTGATTGCAAAATTCTAAAAAAAAAAACTTGTATAAAATTTATTCGGCCCCGGCCTGACTTAACTGTGGTAATTTGTTTTTACGATTTTTTTCTTTCCTTTTTTTTGTATAATGTTTCGTATATAAATTGTACATTGAACAAATTGTAAAGTAACTGTTATGGGAATTACGTTGTTTTTTTCTCTATTTTTTTTTTAGTTATGTGGCCCGTATTATGGTTAGGTTTTTGTTTCCGTTTTTTTTTTCATTGTAAATCTTTTTTTTTTTTGATAGACTTAAGAATTTTTTTACAAATTGACCTAAAATTGGTTATGTCGCGTTTGATTCTCGTCGTAATTCGTTTCGCGCGCCAATCCATTTTTTTTATTTTTTTTGTCAGAGACGGTGGTGTAAACGAAATCTAAAATGAAAATACCTACGTCGAAAAAAAAATCGAGGTAAACAAAAGTCGCATTTGTCGTGCTTCTGCTGGTGTGGGAATGTAAAACCTGCGAAAAAGGGAAGAATTGTTCGGCGTGTCGTCGTCTACCCGGTATACGAGCTGGCGAGCAAATAATAGAGAAATTCGGACCACATATGGGTTCGAGGATTGGAAATAAAAGTACCTTTAAAAGATCCACATTGCTGCATCCCAGCGAGTGATTTTTCAACGCGAACGTCAAATTTATCCGCAACTTGAGCCGATATTGTTTGTACGTGGAAAAAAAACATCAACTGGATGGTTAATTTTTCATCGGTCGATTGGCAACAGACTTCTGGGCATTCCTCTGGTCTACGGACGCGAATCGACAACGGTCCGGGGTTCGAAATTCTAAGGTAAGAGAATATTTTGCCTTATTTTACCAATTTTGACGCAAGCTCGTATTAGGGGCCTCGATATATCCGCGAATTTTCCAACGAGGGAGGGAATGCGCGACTTGAACCCACCGAATCATGACCAATTTTTTGCTTGTTGTGTGAGTCACAATGTGACCGATTTTTTCTTTCTTTTTTTCTTCTTTTTTTGTTGTGTTGATTTGTTATGTTTTGTTTCTTTAGTTTTATCGCCTTTGAGGTTTTTTTTTTCCTTATGGTCGAGTATATGACTAAAAAGTAATTCCCGCGCCAATTATGTCCGCATGTGTAAAGAGAGTATTTACCTGGTACACGTTAAGTTGTGAAAATAGTACTATAAATTACGATATATGACGATTTTTTTTTCTTCTTTTTCATGTAAAGTTTTATTTAAAGAATAGTGATACCAACGCTGTGATTAAATTAGTCATATAGAAAAAAACGTATAAAATTTAATAAATAATTTGGAAAAATTTTAAATATTGTGAGTTTATTATTTGCTAGATTGGCGGAAGAGTGAGGAGAGGAGGATTTTTCGGTTTGTAGATTTGATAAAAGAGTGAGAAAAATTTTTTGCAAATTTTTCGCGGTCGAAATTTTCTAGTTTTTAAATTTTTTGCGTTGATAGAATTTTTTTTCAAATTTCACGATTTTAAAAATTTAGAATTTTTTTCAACTGAAAAAATCCACTAATTTTGCTTTTAAAAAAATTTACTCCGCGATAGAAAATTGTAACGTGTAATTTTTTTGGCGAAAAATTCGCCTAATTTGTCGAGAAAATTTCTGCATCGTGAAAACTTTATTTTTAAAATTTTCATTTGTTGTATTTTACTTTCGAGCGAAGTATGAAATTTTCCACAATTTTCTCGTGTATTTTTTGACGGTATTTTTCCTCCTCGAATTAAGGCTCGATTTATTGGAAACTTTTCCGTTAAATTTATTTCTTCGAATTGTCAATTTTGAATTTTTCGCGTCGAATTCGAATCAAACCGGTGAAATATTTTTCTACCAACGTTTTATGTGCGAATTTAATTGTGACGAGTTCGAATTAAAATTTAGCCGAGATGCGATTTTACGACGCTTTTTAGAGTATTTTTACGAATTTTGCGAGGGTGAATTTTATTTATGAGATTCTTTGGAAGCGACGAACGATTTCGGTGCGATTTTTTACGTGTTTTGAGAATGATGGCGTGGTTTTTCATTCAAAAATTTTCTCAATTGCGGACGATTGTTAGGAATTTGAGGGAGGCGAGAGATTTTGCGATTTGATGATTTTTAAGGTTGATGAGTGTTTGTTTCGAACGAATGAATGTTTTTATCAGCCAAATGACGATCTGATGGATGTCAAGTGTATTTTTCTGGTAAATATATGAAATACGACGAACATGCAGAATGGAATATTTTCATTATTTTATCAGGTGTTGGAGATGTAGGCCTGTAAAAGCAGTTAAGTACTACGATAGAATTTTTTCATATTGTCAAAAAAAAAAATAGGATTTCTTTGTAAATTAGCTCAAAACTATGATAATTTTTGAAAATATTAGTAAATGATTCCTGAATCGAGAAAAATTAACGAAAATTTTTGAAAATTGCGGGCACAAATAATAAAAAATTTAAAGCAAAAAAAAATTGGAAAATATTTTTTCCCATTTATTAGCTTTATCTATAGTTCAAATAATTTTTTCTACAATGAAAATGATTTATTACCTGATGAAAAAATAATTCCTTCAAACTTGAAAATCACTCGAGTCGAAATGAATTTTTCAGAAAATAATTGAAATTTTCAAATCAATTTAGTCCTAATTTATGATTTTTTTCTAATAAGTACACATTTCTCAATTTTCAACATAACATTTTGTGAAAAATTTTACAAAAATGTGGAAACTACTTTCGAGACAATTTATTTCTGTTTTATGAAATCAAGTTCGTTGAATTTGTCAAAGTTTTCTAAATGCCTGTGCCTAATTTATTTTTTAATTTTCAGGAGGTAAACAAATTTGGTATCTACTTCTACATCATTCAAAAATGAAAAAAAATCGAAAAATTTTTCTAAAGGAATGATATGAAATTTTAAATTTAATTCAGATATCCCTACTTGATTGATAATTTTTTTATCGGTATTTCTCAATTTTCAACTTGAAATTTTGTGATAAAAATTCCAAAATGGGGAAATCACGTTTTCTTAGAACGAATTACTTATTTCATTTTTTAGCCCTTCGAGTTTATTTTATTCGTTTGGTTTCTATACACGCTTATGTGTAAAAATTTATTTTCTTTTCAGTAGGTATAAATGAATCTGGATTTTAAATTAGGTATTGTTCAAAAAAATCAAGAAGAAATAGTAAATTGAATAATTTTAAAATTTTTTCTTGTGGAACGATTAAAATTTTTAAATAAATTCAGAAATCTTTGATTTTCAATTTTTTATCAAT
This sequence comes from Pseudococcus viburni, assembly GCA_033439095.1. Classification (NCBI taxonomy): domain Eukaryota; kingdom Metazoa; phylum Arthropoda; class Insecta; order Hemiptera; family Pseudococcidae; genus Pseudococcus; species Pseudococcus viburni. Next base: position 39,158 of record JAVBJF010000257.1, read on the forward strand.
GTTCTCAGTTTTTAAAGCAAAACTTTATGGAAAAATTATTTTCAGGATGCCAATTCATTTAATTTTCGGAGACTCGAGTCCATTATATTCCTTAGTTTTTTTTAATGCTTTATTTTAAATTTTTTCCTTTTCAGTAAACGAATTCGGATTTCAAATCATGCAAAAATTGAAAAAAAATTGAATATTTTCAAAAATTTTCTGGGACAACGATCAAAATTTTTGATTTAGTCAGATATCCCTAAAATTGATAAGTTTTCATCAATTAAGTATGTTTCAATTTTCCATTTAGATTTTTCTGAAAAAAATTCCAAAAAAGTTAATTATTTTCAGAATATTTTCAAAAATTGTCTGAGGCAACGATCAAAATTTTTGATTTAGTCAAATATCCCTAAAATTGATAATTTTTTTCCATTTAGATTTTTCTGAAAAAATTTCCAAAAAAGTTAATTATTTTCAGAATATTTTCAAAAATTGTCTGAGGCAACGATCAAAATTTTTGATTTAGTCAAATATTCTTAAAATTGATAATTTTTTTCCATTTAGATTTTTCTGAAAAAATTTCCAAAAAAGTTAATTATTTTCAGGAAAATTTATTTTAGTTTCGTAGTCTCAAGTTGACTAAATTCGTTGAATTTTTCTTATCACACCCGTCTAAATCAGTTTTACTTTCCAGTACCAAAATTTAAAATCCAAATTAAAAAATTATCGAAAAATATATTTTTAAATTCTCGATAAATTGGTCTCTTAAGGAGAAAAAATACTTCAATACGAATTATCTCTGCCGAAGTCATAATTAAGGGCAACAATACCGCATTTAAAACATCTCGAAATGATTTCTATACCCTGCAACAACAATAACAACAATATCGACATCGACGACACACATACACACAGTATAATAACAATGGTAGGTAATATCAGATTATTACACTATTTTTCGCATGTATCAAGTTCCACGTGATCTAATCAATGCTATATAATGCTCTCAGGTAGCATTTATTTACATCTAAACCATCCGCAGGTTAATCCTTTTTCTATTTTTTTCTCTCTGCGAACTCCGTTGCTATTCTATTCATAATACCGAAGTACTTGCAGTTTGTTATTGTGGGATTGACGATGAGAGAGAATACGGTACCGACGACCTACTAAAAAAAAAACCTACTCTCGAGATGTTGATTTTTCAAGAGCAGAGGGCGATCGAATTAAATACCGATTGAATTTTCATCCACACGTGGTTAGGTTCCCCCTTTCCCAATTTTAGACTCCGGTTTGATCAGATTTCGAGTATGGGTGTTGGAAAAACAAGGTAATATTTTGACTCGACGTCAATAACCGTGCATTTTGTGGCAGCAGGTTTATACTTTACATAGGTACATTAATATGGCAAGGTGTTTGGAAAAAATGCAGCAATTACAGGTCGGTTGATGGGTTGAAATATTACAATATCGAGTGATGATGTTTATTGTGACGGTGTGGAGGTGAAGAAAAAAAACCAACTATAAACGTGCTGCATACCATACGAGTATCTGCTTTGCGAGTTCTTTTCCAAGGTGTACGTATTTATGTTAATGATATAAACACACGTGAATTTGTGAATCATACTTATACCTAGATTTTGCACCGTGCATGGTTCGATTCGCGATTATGATAGCCTGCAGCTATGGGGTGGATTATACGCAATATACGTCGACGTCGTCGTCCACGAATTAATCACGTTGTTTGCTCGAACCGTCCGTCGATTCGTCTCGCTTCTCGATCCGATGGGTATTTTTTTTCGTACAGAACTTGGCGATTTGTGAAGTACACGAGAAGAAGATGTCTTTCACGGTAATGTTATTTTCTCGCCATGGGACACGTTTGCTCGTATAGGTATAGGTAATTAGCGCCTATTTCTTCGGCATATGTACTAATTTACTAGCAGCGATGCTTTTTTTAATGCCCCTCGCCCGATCCGCGAGCTCCTTGAAGTTTCAAGTCGAATGGGCCGTACAATGGTCGGCTAATAAGACTCGTTTCGTGGTGTATTGTTTATACGAGATTCGAAGTTCGTTTCTTGAGCGGATTTGTCGCAGGTGGTAATTTTCTATGTGGGACACGGTTCGAGATGGGTTCGAGGTATGTGGTTTTAGGTATGGAAATCAGGTAGATACGGTCACATTTTTGAAATTTTTCAATTCAATGGGGTTTGGGATTTTTTCAGGTGAAAGAAAGTAGAGGAGAATTACACATTTCGATGGCGAGAGGAAAAATTAATTGGAATGAGGATGATTTTTTCTTGACTGTTTTAACCCTTCACTGAAAATATATGCTAATGTGATTTTTTCCATTTTTTTTTTCAAATTTGAAAGAAAAATTACCCTATTCCATTTTTAAATTTTGTCATAATTTTGTAGTACTCATTTTTTGATTTCATTATTGTAGGTAAATTGTCATTTTTGCTCTTTGGTCGTATTTTAAGAATCATTTGGGTTTGTTCTTGATAATGCTCGATAATCCTTTCAATTTGTGAAATAGGTTGTCAAAATTGTCATATAGGTAACTTATTTTAAAATAGGCACTTGATTTAATCTAGAAAAGAAGTTGGGTGTGTACAAATTTTGAAAATATTGAATATGGATAGAGTTATTATCGATTACTCAACAATTTGAAAATATTTTATTCTTTCAATACCTATATTACTTACATGGGGTAAAAATTGTGAAAGCTGACGAAATTTTTACCAAGAAATGAATAATATGAAAATGATGTGGATGAATTTCTGAAAAATTATATTTTTCAAAAAAAATTTCCATCTGAGGCGGTGATGAACTGATAATGTTGAATTGTTGTGAAATTTTCAATCCTCGAAGATCAATATAATTGTGCAGCTTTTTTTTAGTAGAATTCAACATGTTCAGTTTTCTAATTGGTCGTATGGAAATTTTCTAGTTAACCTTACCTATTTTTCTGTGAGTACTCTCTCAATTATAAATCAGTGAAAATTATCGAAAATCACTGAAAAAAAGTCAGAATTGCAGCACAGGAGAAAATCAATGAAATTTTTTTTACTGAAAACTAATCAGTGAGAAAAATTACTGGAAAATCAGTAAAAATTCACTGAAAATTCGGTAAAATTTATGAAATTTGGGGAAAATCAGTGAAAAACTTTGAAAAATTGGCGAAAATTCGCTGAAAATCGGTGAATTTTGCTGATTTTTCTTGTGCTGAAATTCTGACTATTTATCAGTGACTTTTCACTGATTCAGAATGAGAGAGTAATGAACTAATTAGACCTATCGAGATTGGAAGATTTTAACGCTTTGTTGCATCCCTGATTCAACAATTTGATTGAATTTATTTAATAATATTTATGACGAAAAATATAAGTTCTAGGTAAATCAGAAATTTAGTTCTAAATTTTACAGAAGAAGCAATAAACTAACAACTTTAATGTTCAAAATTGAGGAAAAAATTGTATCATTGAAAAAAGGAGCCCTTCTGAGCTGGTTTCTCAATTTCTTCTCTCCTTTTTTCAATTTTGATCTCTAAACGTTACTTTTTTCCAAAATTCACTATTAGGTCATTACTTTTATGATGTTTTTTTTTCAAAAAAAAATGATAATAATAATAACTTGAGAAATTTTATAATTTCTACTCCAAAATCATGGAATATTTTTAAATGAAAAATTATTGAAAAATTGACCATTTTCCCCTTCAAAGTCGCACATTTTTCGAATTTAGGTCCACGGTTCATTCCAGAATCTCTCTTTTCCTTTCAGAATTGAAAAAATCTTGGTGAAATTTCAGCTTTTAAATGAATTTTTTAATGAAAACTTATTTTGATTATGTAAATTATAGAATTCTATTCCTTCACAATTCTATGAATCCCCTCCCTTTCCTCTCTCCGCTTTCCCATCGTTCCATCCGAAAATTTTGAATATTCTGAAATGGAAAAAAATACCTAGAGGCGTTCTCTCTCTATTTTGTCAGTGAAGGAAAATCATTTTTGAAAAATAATGGCAAATATGATTTTTTTTTCGTTTTTTAATTAGGTATAGGTATCGATTGAATTATTTTCATAACTAAAATTTTTGTAGATTTGGTTTTATAATATAGCAAATGAATTAAGGTTAATGTTGTTCGTTTTCAGGTGAAATATCTAGAAATAGACGATTTTGGGGTCACTTTCTGATCAATTTTCTAGTAAGAAAGCTCATGAAGAAGATTTTTTCAAAATTTAATTGAGATTGTCTCGGAATTGATTCGTGAAAAATATTCGGATTTGCAGCACGAAGACATTTAAGTGACGATTTTTAGACTTTACCGTTTTGCAATAGTTTTGGTTCATTGTGTTTTGTTTTTTTTTTTGGTCAAACTATACTTAAATGTGTTTTGAAAAAACAATTTTTAGAATTTTATTGGTACTGGTTTAGGAAATAGGATTATTTCTTTCCCTTTTTTTAATTTTTTTTCAACTTTGAATTGCATTTTTAAATTATTCTGTTCTGGAAAACAAGTTTTTAAAAATGTTCCTAAAACTTTCAGTCATTTTTGCATGAATTTTTTCAATCGGTGATCAAAAATCAGTGGAAAAAAGTCATGTTGAATATTTCATTGAAATAATCGTAAATGAAGCGTTGATCGAGATATATTGAATCTCTGAACACAAATCTAGCTTCAATTTTTTATTTTTGATATTTTTCCTTTTATTATCTTGCTCGGATTTCAATAAAATTCGAGTAAAAAATGACTTTTGAGAACTTATGTAAAATGATCGCGAAAAAGTACGTAGATATTTACATTGGTTTTTTCAATTGGTCATTTGTTCTCTGAGAATTAGTTCTTTTCAAGTTAGAATCGACCACTACAGACAACGAAACCATATTCGAGACAAAAATAAATTACAGATTTGTGCTCTGAAATTTAAACTTGATCAGAAATCGACATGTTTTTTGAGATTTTTTATTAAATTTGGCCCATTTGTACGAGGTAACCTATTTTAAGCAACGACAGTAAATTTTTTTCACCAGGTGAGTTTCGAGTAAAGCCGAAGAGTTTCAATTCTGCTCAATCAGAACTGGACTTGGAATTTTTTGATTTTTTTCAGAACTTGTGCTTTTTTGGAAAATCATTTTTTTTCAATTTCAAGTATATTTGTTTGGCAAATGTACAACTCTGAATTGATGAAATATCAGATTTGATACAGTTTTTACACAAGATGTCGTTTTTCACCTTCTACATAGATTAGGATTCTGTATAGTTCTCATTTTCAAAACTCGATGCAGTTTCGAAAAACCCCTCCTCAAATACCAATTAGATTAAATTTTAAATTTTCACATCGTGTAATCATCATAATACATTGATATAAAATTAGAATAATTAAATGTAAATAAATATAGGTATCCGAAGACGTTTAAGCAAACGATGTAATTAGGTATTTTGAAAATAATTGGCCGATATGTGGCTCCTCGTAGGCAGAATTACTTGGGTAAACCTGTTGATTAGTCTACTATAATTGGCCATCCTATGGTCGATTTAGCGAAAGACCGACCAAATGTGCCATGTATTTGGCAGCGACGGTAGCTTCCGAAACGGTGGCCTGATTTCACTGCGCGCGCGCTCGAAAGGTTTAAAAGAAGCGTAGGTATTCGTATTTTTTTTTATCCGCTGGAAGATGCTGGATACGAGGCGAGGTGGCGACCTTCTAATATGTGCGAGGAACAGCAGGTGTAAACATGGACAATGTTGCCAGAAAGTTACGAAATTAGGTGACGAAGAAGACGCACGATCACGAAATTGCCAAATCTACTTTTTAGAAAAAAGTGAAGTTTTTTTTTCCGAAGGGAAAGAGAATAAATGGAGTTGTCGGGATGTTTATTTAAATTAGCGTAGAATTAATTATCGTGGACAGATTCGCTCCGTAGGATTGGTTTTCGTATACCTGAGTGGATATAGATCGATATTGATGTTCGAATGTGTGCTACAGCATCGCACACTTTTCGCTCGATTCTTTAATCAAAATGGTTTGTTTCTTTTTTTTTTCTAAATCTTTAAGTTCTTGGCCTATTTACGGAGTTTTGATGACCCCGGTTGACCCAAAACAGGAATGCGTATAGAACGCGATGGTCGAAGATGTCTTGTCGTAATACCTTGTCAGGTAAACCAGTATGAATATGTGATTTGTGAAGTAGATTCCATTCTGCTTGCTTTTAGTTAGCCGTTTTCGCCCAGACTAGCCAAGCCCTCAAACGAAGAACGGTACTATCGATGACAGACACTTTTTCTTTCTCTCGAGTGTATTTTTTTTCACTCTACGATTCTTCGGCCTCCTCCGGCCCCCCTTCATCTTCCAGCTGCTTGTATGCTCTTTATATGTATGTGATATTCCACCCCGTGTACGAGCTCAGTTCTCTTAATTTAATATACGTGTGGTCTGGTTTTCTATTAAGTTCGACGCTCGAGCTTCGAAAGGCGCGTTGCTTCGATTATCCGTTCCACGTAGGTGTTAAAAGTGTTCGATAAACAATACCGTGGTCCAAGTCGAGAATCGTACAGATTGTTGTTTTGTATGTGTTCACGCCTGTTAATGGTGTTCGAGCTTGTCCACTTCCAAAGTGTCCTTTGGATGTGGTCGTCTGTGCCATATGTAGGGGGACTGGAGGCAGGAGACAGGTGATCGCAGGGAAATTGATGTATTTTGAGGTTGAATTCATGTCGAGGGCTTCAATTCATGAGGTGATGTTTAGGAAAATTTTTTTTTTTTTAGCCATAAAATCACCGAACGTCTAGAATTTCACTAATTCGATTATGTGGTGAAATTTTCGAGTGGAAATGACCAAAAAGGGAGGAAAAATGATGAAAAACAATGATGGCGAGGGGGAGGGGGTAAAATTTGGCTCAGCCCTCGTCGAAAAATATGTGGGAACAAGAAAATGATCAACAGCAATTATGATTCGATGGATGGGCAAATTTTTAAAAGTTGATGAATTTTGTCCCCATTTGATCGAAAAGTAACGAAAAAATGTAATATTTCAAATTTTTGTCACCTCATTGTTTTAAAAAAAATTATTAAAATTTTTCTTTTATTTGAATTCTGTAAAAGTAAATCTGAGCCCTCATTTTTTGAGAACAGAGAAAATTTTCAATTAATATTGTGTGAAAATTTTTCAAGTAACATTGTATTGAGAGGGAGCCTTTCAAATTTTTTGAAAGAATAGTGATGTTTGTAAAAAATTATGTAAAATTTCTTTTGAGGGAAGAGATTTTAAATTATGAATATTTTTGAAGAATTTCTCAGTTTACTCTTTCAAATAAAAATCAGTGAAAATTATCGTAAATCACTGAAAAACAATCAGAAATCAGTGACATTTTTTTACTGAAAACAAATCAGTGAGAAAAATCACTGGAAAATCAGTGAAAATTCACTGAAAAGTCAGTGAAATTTATGAAATTTTCAAAAAAATTAAAGAAAATCTTTGAAAAATCAGCGAAAATTTGCTGAAAATCAGTGAATTTCGCTGATTTTTCCTGTGCTGCAATTCTGACTATTTATCAGTTACTTTTCTCTGATTCAGAATGAGAGAGTAGATTTAAAATTTTTACATGCTTCAAAATTGTGATATTTTTTCCATTTTTTTTTTGCCTACGAAATTATCAAGAATTTTTAGATTTTTTCAAACTTTATTAGGTACTCAGTCGACTTCCAAAAAAAGTAAAAGTATCAGTGGCACACCCACGGAAGGCTAGAGTAGCTATAGCCCTCCTTAAGCTCGGAAAGGGATTTTTTTTACTACAAAAATGTAAAAAATGTGCATTTTTTGCTCTTCAAACATGATTTTAAGAAAAAAATGTTTCTATTCATTCGATTTCTTGAATAAACATAAAATTTACTCTCTAAATCTGAATCAGTCTTTGATGAAATTTTGCCTTTGAGAATCAGTGAAATGATTTTCATTGAAAATTAATAATTTTTCACTGATCATTGAGTCAAAAATCTCTGATTTTTCAATTAATATCTAATGAGTTGTAAAAAATCAATAATTGTGACTAAAAAATCAGTGAAAAATCACTGATTGTCAATTAAATTCATTTCACTGGTTCAAACAGGTAAATTTTACTAATTCAGATTTAAGGTGTGTATTGTTGGTTTGTTCCAAAAAATTCCCAGGTTAATTAATTTTTTTCATTGAAATTTGAACACCCTCGCCCCTCCTCAATTTTTCCCGAATTCTTAGCCCCTCCACTAAATAATTTCTGGGTGCGTTTGTGCTCAGTTTGTCACACCGAGTCGAATCTCACCGACTCGCCGTCACTGAAGAAAACAGAGAGAGGAACACAGAACTGCCATATGATCATTTAAGATCCTGGAAATGATCTGATATCAACATGACGAGATAAAAATATGGCATTATTTGCTCTCTCGATTTTAAATCAGTTGAAATTATCGAAAATCACTGCGAAACCGTCAGAATTGCACCACAGGAGAAAGTCAGTGAATTTTTTTTTACTGAAAACAAATCAGTGAGAAAAATTACTGAAAAATCAGTGAAAATTCAATGAAAAGTCAGTGAAATTTATGAAATTAGGTGAAAAATCAGTGAAAATCTTTGAAAAATGAAAATTCGGTGGAAATCAGTGAATTTCGCTGATTTTTCTTGTGCTGCAATTCTGACTATTTATCAGTGACTTTTCACTGATTTAGAATGAGAGAGTGAAGAAGGGAGCTAAAAATCAGAAATTTTTTCTGATTCCTTTCACTCAAATGCAATTTTTTCAAATTTTCTTGTTTAAAAATGTAAAATTTTCCTTTAAAAAATTATCATTTTTGAACATTTTTAGACTCGAATGTGATTTTTTGACCAGAAATATGGGTGGGAAGGTGATGTGCCCGTTCCCCATCTCTGCCCGGCCCTGGATTGAAGCATGAAGTAGGTAATAAAAAATAATTATATTTGTAGTTCTCTACTTGCATAGAAATGGGGAAATTTTTTCAAACATTTTCTTCCTGATGTTGATGTCAAATTTAGTTTTTCTTAGATGGCTCAATTTAAAATGAGATAAATCGAGTAAAAATGTCGTTTAAAAATGATTTAAATTTTTTCCTCGCTTCGTCCCTTCCCCTCTCCTCTTTATAGCAATTAACCAACGTCGCTAATTAACCATAGAAACGTGAGTTAATTTTTCAGGTGTAGTGCACTACTTATTATGTAAGATTTTAAATTACGAAAAATTAAAAATTTTCACCAGAGTGAGGGGCAATATGAGACAAATGAAGGGAACCCAGCACGTTTAATCGACCATTAAAATTCCCTAATGGGACGGTTGAAATTATTACTCGAGTTGGATTCTCGTACGAAGACAATTTTTCTATATAAATCAAAAGCATTTCTCTAGGTCAATTTCTGCGACATTAAGAAATTCGTACGTCAATTCAAATCAAGAAGACCCATTACGTGGAGGGTATTCGCGAAAAAATAATTCGTTTATTTTCATTATTAATTCGAAAAAAGTAGAAAAAAACATCGCCATAAAATTAGAATAAAACACGGCTCGAATAGCTCGTTAGCGCATATAAATAAGCATACGTATGTCATTAGACAGATACGATACCGAAATGCACCGATACCGTCGAAACTCGCCGTAAATCGGGGGCAATCGCGAACCGCCGCCCATGAGTCGGGCGATCCAGCAAACACCAAATGATGGAGAAAAAACCAGTTGAAAAATTTCCTAATTCGTTGCTGGTACATCGCGATGATTGCTTCATAAGCAGCAGCAATAAAGATAGCTGTGCAGTAGTAGAGGATGAAACGAAATAAAAAACCGACGAAGGCGACGCAATGACAAATCTCGGCCATCATTAGCACCTGAAATTTCTCGCCCGTCAACCAAGCCCAATCATATCTGCCAATAACCAAGAAATCTTCGATGTTACGCCTGTACAAATTCTGGCTCGGATCCAATTCGATGACCATTTTGATTCCGACTACGTTCGAACTTCGCGATAAAGAGTATGTGGAAATATTGCCAAAAATAACGATATTGTACCTGGAACGAAGTGTGGGGTGAGTTGGCTGAGGCCTTAGGGGGTATGATGCGCAGTGCTGCTAGATGGAAAATAGCGAAATCCCCACAATTATTTCCTCAGAATCCTGAAAAATCACCAAAATCACCAATTTTAAAAAAAATTCAATTATGAGTCTGAAATGGTGAAACCATAGATAGCCCCCTCCCCTCCATTCGAAAAACTAATTAAATGCGGTTTTTTTCAATTAAAATCAGAGGCGGTTTTCCAAGGAAAGTTAGGGAAGTCAGACTTCCATTGATTTTTTTCAAACTTGAGATTTTTCGTAATAGGTACCAATTTTTTGTAAAATGTATCCAGAAAAAATTTATTATTTTTGCCAAAAACGAGATTTCAGCGATCTATGTCCAAATTTATTCCAATTTCTGAGTTCAATTTTTTTCAACTCTAATAAAAATGTCATCCGATTATTTAGTCAAAAGAAATTTTAAAAAACATGTAGTTGAAATTTTTTCAAAAATTCCAAGGTCAACAAAAATTGAGGACAAATTTTAAAATTATAAAAAAATTCGAATTGGAAGAAATTTTAAAAAATTTTAAATTAAAAATTTTGAGAAAATTTGAATTAAAAAAAATTACAGTTGGAAAATACATATTTCATAAGAAATTTATAAAAATGATAAAAAAATCAAAGTTTGAAAAATGTTGAGAAAATTTCACTGATGAAATCAATTCAGGATTTTCGGAGCAAAAGCGAAGATTTCAGTGGAGGATCAATATCGTTTATCGATCGAACATTATCCTTCCCCACTCTTCCTCATCATGGAAAATAACGTCCAATGACACAAAAGACATGAAATTCTTATTTCGAATGTTTTTAAAATAAATTCGTACAAAAAATATTTTTTTAATGTTGAGTTTTTTGAACTTTCTGACTTCCTCAGATTTTCCCTTCCAAAACCGCCGCTGATTAAAATTCATATTTATTGTATTTTATATTAATAATATCCGAACGACCTGCGTCATTGCCATATTTATTGTTGTGATTTAATCAGACTACATTCTAAAAATTGCATAAGGTTTCAAAAATAAGAAATTATTTTGAAATTGGAGGTTTTTCAACATGATTTTTTAAAAATTGGACAATTTTCCAAAACACGACCCAATTTTTCATAGTTGGAGAATCTTCCACTATTTTGACGAGTTTTCAAAAGTTCTACAGTTTCTCGCAAATCGTACTGAAATTTTAATATTTTCTCAAATATTGAAAAATTCTCTCAAAAAATTGGACTATTTCTTGAAAATTTAACGTTTTTTTCAATTTTTCAAACTGTTTTTGATAAGGAATTATGAAATTTGGTATCGTGAATGGAAATTGGAGCGAAAATTCACCAAATTCGCCAATTTTTTGAAAATCACCATGACCATTCGCCACTGCGAAAATGAAAACAGGCAAAATCACCACTTTAGCTGACAAATCATCACATCTGGCAGCACTGATGATGCGAGGTAACGAGATTCTCTCAAAATCAAAACTACTTGTTTGCGATTTTGATCCAAAGAATGTTTTTTTCCTGGTCCAAGTGGAAAAAAACAGACTAGATTTGGGTTTGAATACTCGAGAAGAAAGTACCCAAGACTGTGGATGATGTAACTGTACCTAGGCTGGCCTTTGATTTCACTATTGCCTTTGCCTTTTGTATTTGTGCGTTCGTATGTAAATATCAACGGACGTCGGGCATTTCTAAGCTGAGGCCACGTTGGTCTTGTCTATTGAAAAGTCGATCCGCTCTAAATTGACCGAATGTCCGGGTCCGAGCGGCTATACAACGAGCGGTCAATCGCTTCCCTTTTTCGATAACGGTTCCGCGATGTGTAACAAGTAAGAAAAAAAATACAAAAAGGGGGCTGAACTAACGAGCACGTCAAAAAGGTAGCCCCGATTCTCAGGTATGATGAGACGAACGATCCCATCATCGCAGACATATGGAGAAAGACCAATGTCGAACACCACGAACGTGCAAGACAATCGAATAACAAATAGAATGGTAGAGGAAAAAAAAAAACATACAAACATTTACCTCAAACAATACCGATGTTTGTCGATGATGTTTCGATACTTATGTATTAGAGCAGGCTGAAAGCAAACCATGTCAATTATCGAATCAAGTCAACCGAAACGATCTGCTGTTAAAAAGAGGTTCCTACCCTTTTAAACGCCTCGAGTAAGGGCAACGAAGAGATACTCAGCACTTGACTGATCCATACGAGATGTATTGGTGAGGCTGAAATATCTACTATTGTGAGGCGTTTTCCTTGGGATTTCTGGGCTTGAGTTTTCGAGCTGGGGTAGTGAATGAAGGTGATGAAGGTAGGGACGGGTGTCCCGGGTTGACTGTTGTGAAATTATGAATACGTGTGATGTAATTTTAACGAGCGGATTAGGAAATAATTACGAGGGCTTGTTCGGAATTTTTGTGCGTTGATATTTTTTATTTTGGTTTAAATTTTTGTCAGTTGAGGTGATACAAATCTAGCCTCGTATTTTGAAAATTTTAGCTTCATTTTTTGTCGTCTTTTTCAAAAAGTTTTTTTTCGATGAAAATTTTATCCGAAAGGCTCCAATTTCTTGCAGTTTTACTCTGGAAGACCTTAAGAGACGACTTTCAAAATTTACTTTTTTTTCAGGGATTTCTAAAGTGTAATTATTGATATTATCAGGATCAGGGCTAGATCAAATGAGGGACAAACGAATACCTACAGGTTGGTTTCTTTCTCTCCAATAATGATAAATTGTGTATTTTTTATTCAGAATAGAAAACTTTTTGAACACGATGACTGTTTTTGAAGAACTTTCGTTTCGACAAAAATGGCTTTAAAAAAATCGTACTTTGAGTTGGAAAAATCAGAAAAAAATACTTCAGTTGGAAATTTTTGTACCTAATCCTCTCCTCCTCTCCCATCCCATGAAGACATTTCCATTTCATCTCCTTTAATTATAGTTATTAGAAAAATAATGTCTGATTTTTACAAATTGAATAAAAATGACTTTTTAATTATCTAAATTTTAATCATTTTTGGAATTTTATGCTTTAAAATTGTGTATTTTATTAAATTTACAGATTTCAAATTCAAGTTCAGATTGACATTGTAGTTTTGGCAAATTTTAGAAAATGTTCGCCGTTTAAATCCGGAAAATTTCAAACAAGCTTATTTTTCAATGAACTGGTGAACAAATAGAAGAGGACAGAGAAAAAGAAAAATGGAAGAGAATAAAGCTCGTCAAAATTGATTATTTTTAAAGTGGGAATGTCTTTGAGCTGGAGTTTTTATTCGTGAAGCAAAAAAAAATATGCTACAGATTTTTTTCTCGGAATTTTTAGAATTTGTAGAACACTTTACTTTATGTTTAGATTTAAATCTGTGAAAGGTGGCGAAATTTTGCCTTTTACAGTCATTGAAATAAATCCTCTGTGGGAATCGGTGATTATTTTCGAAAAATTACCAAATTGACTGAAAAAGTAGTAAGAAATTGTTGGTTTTCTGTAAAAATTTGTCATTGGTTCCAGGAACAGAATTTTATCAAATTTTACTGATTCAGTTTTAGAAAGTTTTTGTTTCCTGGCGAATCATACGATTTTGAAATGTCCATCAAAATTTCATTTTTCACTAAAATCAACACTTCTCTACTATAACATTTTAATTGATTTTATTGATGTGAAAATATTAACCTTTTTAGCAATCTCTATCAAATTTTTGAATTGTTAATTTTTTATTGAAATTTTTAAATTTACTTTTTTATTTCCTGAAAAGCTGGTGACTGCATTGACTGCAAGATAATCAGTCTGAGAGGGCAGATTGTCTTCAATAATACTTTACAAAATTGCATTTTTAGTTGTAAAAATTAGATTTGAGTCAGAAAATTATCGAAAATGATGATCTTTTTTTAAGAGTCGTTTCTGTTATAAGTCAGAAAAATGGAAAAAATCGTACTTCTAAGTTGAAAAACGCAGTAAGTGATTCTATTTCAGTTGAAAATTCTCGAATTTTTTTTACTCCCCCAATAAACCGACGTCGGTTTGTCTTTTGTTTCATCTTCGAAAATCCTGTATAATTTTTTTAATTATTTTAGTATTTGTGAAATGTGACATTTGATTTCTGTCTTTAGAAGAGAGAAGAGGGGAAGGAAGAAAGGTCAGTCGTTTTAAATTTTCGGAAAATATCATTCCTTACTTACTTCGACTTAATTAGAAAAATTTCACCGAAATGGTAAAACATATTAAATTGGTAGACTAATGTAGATGATGGCTTTTTACTGGAATACCTGATTTTAAATGTTCGATTTTTATTTGAAATGGTAGATTCGAAAATTGAATTTTCAATTAAATTTTATGATCTTTCAATAAGAAATCCGTGATGTTTACTGGCAAGAAAAACAAGGAAACCCAAAAAATAGCAAGAATTTCACCTAAGTAGCAAGAAAACTAGAAAATGGCAAGAATTTTAATGATTTTACTGCGAAGAGCGAGAATTTGCAACATTTTTCTTTTTCATCGAATTTTTCAATCAAAGGTTTAAAAGGAGCCTCCTTTTTGGGCAAATTTAAAGTAAGAAAAATGTCATGAAAAATTCAGAAAATGGTAAGAATTTTCATTTTTTAGGTCCAGAAAAAAACCATGAAATCATAATTGATTGGAATCATTTTGATCATAAAACGTCATAAATTGATAAACTCACATCGACAAAATATCCAAAAACATTTCCACGGGTTGAAAACATTTTTCATTAAGAGAAATTTGCTCTTTAACCCAGAAAAGTGGTATTTTCTACCGAGTTTGAACCGAATGAAGGGCAGGGCGATTAAAAAGTTTGGTTTGATTCGAAGTAGAATTAATTTATTCCTTTTTTTTAAATATGGAAAAATTTTAATTTCGATTGGGAAAAAAATTCCATTTGAGTTGGGTGAGAAATTTTCAATTTTTCGTTTCTTTTTTTTTCGTATAACATTTTGAAGAGCTTTCTCTTTTCAAATACCTATGACGACATTATTTTTTTTAAATGATATCGGAGAGGCAAATTTTTCCAGAAAAAAGGCTGCAATGACTCAAAATCGTATAATTTATGTTATAAAATTGTTATTTTTTTATAAAATGTTGTGAAAACTGTAAACAGAAATATTTTGAAAATTATTTTCAATCGAATTTTAATTTTTCAAGGGTGCGAACAGAAACCAATAACCAATAAATAACCAAGTATTTTACAAAAATTGTGTAACCAGAACCAATTACCAAAAATGAATTCGGCATCAAAGTCTTGACGTCATCGCCCCACCACAATGCAAATACCAGTTCATGTACCAAATTGTGTACTTTTTCAAAAGAGGGAGCGACGAAAAAATTAACATTGATTCTTATGGGAGTTCTATCGTTTTTTCAATTTTTCTCAGTTTTGATGTGTTGAATTTTTTATTTTTGGATAATTTTGACGAGTTAAGCTATCAAATTAGTCAAAATTGGCTAAACAAAAAGAATTACACACATCAGAAATGAAAAAAATTGGAAAAACTATAGACCTCCCATAAGAAGCAATGTTAATTTTTTCGTAATCCCCCTTTTGAAAAAGTACACAAACTGGTAATGTGCATTTGTAGTGGTAAATGTGACGTCAGACTTTCATGCCGAATTGTTTGTAAAAGAACCATAATTGATCCATAACTCTTCGAAAATAGTTTTCGGATCAGTACCTAACCAAAACCAATAGATAATTCGCTTCAATTTATTGATTCATTTCAATTTTAAAAATTTTTTTATTTAATTTTTTTCCTTCATAATTCAGGCATTTTGTGAGATGATATCATCAAAATTGGACAATTTTTGAGAAAATTTAAATTATAAAATTTTATAGTTGAGAAAATTTTAAAATTGGAAATAAATTTATTATCAACAATTTTCCAAATGTTTTCTTCAAATTTCTTTCAACTTCATATTTTTAAATTTTCTTCCAAATCAAAAATCGCTTCCAATAATTTTTTTAATTTTCATCAAATTTTTTTCAACTTTAAAATCGTAAAATTTTTCACCTTTTTTCAGAAGTTTTTCCAACTTGATTTCAATTTCACAAAATTTTCCTAACTTTGATTTTTCATACTTATTTTTTTGATTTCGTGTTTTTATTAAGTATATATATTTACTTTTTAGAATTTATTCCAATTACGTATTAAAACAATTTCACTGATGGAAAATTTTTTTAAATTGGATAAGTATAGGTAGCTTTTAAAAAATTTAAAATTAAAGAAATTGAAAAAATTTTGAGTTGAAATTGAAAAAAGTTGAACAGATTGGAATCAATTTGGACTTGGATTGATTTCAGATTTTTATTATTTTTTTGGTCAGTCTATGTCGATACTCTTATATTTTAGTACAAGCATTTTTTCGACTTTTGTTTCAATTACTTTTTAAAAAGCAAAAAACAAAAAAACTGAACATTAGGTACAGCGTTATGCATAAAAAATGGCAAAAAACCAGTAATCAAAAACCATAACCAATTATTATTAAGTAATTTGATGAAATAATGATCCAAAAAAATCGTAAGTAACCATATATTTTCCCACCAAATTGTGATCCTTAGCCAATAACCAGAAACAAAAATAATTTCGTTTCGCACCCCTGGAATTTTTCGACTGATCTGATCAATGTTTATGCTTTTCCAACGATTCGTGTTATTCTGACTATTTTTAATGCTTGCAATATTCGATTACTTCTTCACTCAAAAAAATAAAAAATAAATTTTATTAAACGTAATAATAAAAAGGCACCATTTACAAAACTAGTAAAATTTATTCAAAAAATAATAATATTTATCGCAAAATAATAATATTTATCGCAAAATAATAATATTTATTGCAAAATTGACAAACTTTATTTTCTATGCAATAAACTTTACCAAATTTCGTGATAAATTTTATTATTTTTTTTGATAAAAATTGCTAATTTTGCGAATGGTGCCCCGTTATTATTTTTTTTGGATAAACTTTATTTTTTTTTTGATAAAATTTATTATTTTTGGATAAAATTTATTTTTTTTGGATAAAATTTATTTTTTTTGAATAAAATTTATAATTTTTTGCAACACTTTCTATTCATTTTTCATTCTCCATTTTTCTCAGTGTTCAGAAAAATGGCGAAAATCTTTAAAAAATCCAACAAGACTTTTGAAAAAAAAAATACAACTCGAATCGTCAAACAGGGATTGAAATGTGTGAAACTGGAAACTTCAATACAACATCAGCTCGATCTAAACTGCAAATAAAATAAACCTGACATAGTCTAATTATTCGACCATATTCGATTACAATACGATCAATACGATCAAGCTTGAGCATCGATTGCTGGCTGAATAATTTACAAAGCTGTGGCTTGTGCATTTTCTATATTGTACGTACGTAATCTACGCATACAGACTCAGACTTACGACGAGATATCTGGCGAAGAGGCCAGACCGTAACATATCGAGCACACATGTACACTTAGCCTTTTATACAGAGCACATATCTATACGAGTTGACTCGTGTACCGTAAAATTATTGTAGTAAACGTTTATGTTGAAAATACCGTTTGCATGTATTATTGGTGGTGGTGTATTTATTGAACGATGTATCGATCGTGTAAAATGCGTGTATGTTCGATCTATGTACGATGTACCTACACCGAGTGGTGTACTTGTGCAGTTCTTTTTATCGAATGCAAAATAGTGTAGTCTGCTTGGGCGGTCTTACGACTTACTATACAGAACGTGTTGCGAACAAGCGGCGAATTATCCGCACCATCGATATATCCGCTTAGGCATATACATAATACGAGATATAGGCGTACAAATTCTATATAAATACGTTGAAAGCTTCATTTTAATATTTATCTAAATCGGATGTACCTACATCGTTTGCATTGGACAACGACGACGTCGACAGTCCAAGAAAAAACAACCAACCTAAAAAGGACTTTGATAGGTGCTCTCGACTTCGCACGGAGCATATTTACAATCTGAATCTCTGTATTTACACTTCAGACTTATTGTGGAGCAAGATCAACCCTTATAATTGGCGAAACGAATATTCGATGGAATTTTTACATTCAACTGCGAACAGCTTGGGCCTCTGACTCCTCTCAGCGATAGAACGAATTACCGCTATACACTGCGACGAAATTGAGCTCGCGTTTTACAAGCATAAGGAAAATACGAAATTATGATTGAAGTAATGACTTTACAACCCCGCGAGATGCCATATAAAATTATTGTTTCAAATTTATTTCCGTTTTACGAAGGGTCTCGGTCTCTATGGTTTGAGTATACAGCATCGTATCGCGTCGTAACCGCCTTCACCTCCCCGGGCTCCTCGCCTGATAAGTATAACCGCACGTAGTCGACATGTTACTCTCGTTATTAACTCAATTTGTCTCTCTTTTTACCCCCCTTCGCGCCGGTCCCACCCCCGTTACAAATTGATTGCAGTGCTGCCGACCAGATTCTCTACGATTCGTAATTTAAATCGAGATGCAGCTGGAAATATTGAGGTTTGGGGATGGGTTAAGGCGGCTCGAGGAAGGGGGTTATTTTCAAAAACTTACGGTGACGAGAAAATTGGATATGATTGAATGAGTACCAAAAGACCGTGCTAATTTTTTGGTTTTCATTTGTATGGGTGTGGGGTATTTCGATTTTATGTGAGGTGAGATGAGGAGAGAGGAGGGGATGGGGTTGAGCAAAGAGAAAACGGAATGAAAAAATTGAATCGAAGTGGACGAGTGTGGGAATAAAGGATTATTTGAAAGAGTTGAAGATGTTGAATCGAAAAAAAGTAGTGATTAAATCGCTGTAGAGATGAATTTTGTTAATTATTTTTCAATAGGATCCGTTTCTTACTCTTTGCCCTTTTAAATTGAAAAAAACAGTTCAACTGTTCAAAAATGATCAAAAAGTGTGTGAAATTTTCGAAAAAAAATTATTTGAAAACATTATGGATCAAAAACAAAATCGTCCAGTACCTATTTTAAAAAATGGTCAATTTTATTATTTAAAAAGTTTTTGCAACTTTTTCAATAAATTTGCAAAATGTACCTAACAATTATTTTGAAATTTCATGAAAAATGATTAAAAATTTGAAAAAGTATTCAATAAATTGAAAAAAAAAAACATTTTTCTATGTAATTGACAAAAAAATTCTAAATATCAAGTCTTGAAAAAAACTGTAAAAATTGTTTAAAATTGTTTAAAATTCTACAAAAAAAAAAGTTGTGAAAATTGAACAATCTTAAAAATTGGTTTGAAATCTTTTCAGGGTTGAAACCAAAGGGGGGGGGGTCCATCCCTCCACTCAAGTCAGAAATTTTAGTGTAAATCGGTGAATTTTGATGAAAATCTACAAATTTTCTTAGAAAGTTGGCAAATTTCTTGTTCGGACCCCCTCAGATTTCTCACCAAGTTTCGTCTCTGAATCCTGCAAAAATCATCGAATAATGCATCAAAATCATAATTATCTAACTTGTTGCAAACATGATCAAAATATTGCAAAAACTAAGAAAAATTTGTTTCGGAATCTTTTAAATATGATTTTAAATTGGGATAAAAATGACAGAAAACGTTATAATTTCTAGATTTATAGCACAACTATGATGATATCAACGAAATCTTAAATTTCGGTGTAATTTTTTCTATTTTATTTAATAATTCCCAACTGTGTATTCAATTCAACAAATGAATCATACGATTTTATTACATCAAAATGAGTAAGTAAGTACTTCTGCAGTCTGCTTAAGAGAGACGTTCGAAAACTTTTCTGAAATTAAAACCTCAAAATTGACCAATTTTGTGAATAATCTATGGAAATTGTAGTTTTGTTGTCATTGAATTTTGATTTTTTTTTCAGGAAACTTTTGGGGGGAGGGAGAGGAGGAGAAATTTACGAGAAATCTTCGTTCGTGAATGTTTTCAGTGTGAGAGGAGAAGAGACGTAGATAATTTTGAAAAATTATTTTCACGACACGAATTTTCCAAAGTGTTTTTGAATGATGATGAAATGCCAGGGGTGGGGGGAGGGAGGGAGAAAAATTACAAAAATTCTTCAAATTTTGAAAATTCAATTGAAATATTTTGCTTTTTTGAATCATTTGGTGACTGAAAATATCAACTTTTTTCATCAATTCTAGCTCTAATACGTTTTCCTCCCTGAAAAAGAGAGGTAGGAAATCACGAAAAGAAAAGATAATCATGAAAATTCGAAAGATCAATGTAGGAGACATCCTGAAAAATATGTTCACGAAAAATATGTCAAAAAATGGGGAAAAAAGGAGCAGGGGAGGGAGGACGTAGAACAAAAATAAGATAGGTCAATTTCTATTAAACGACTGTTGTTCGTTTTCTTCATTTTGGAAAAAATCGATTTCGTTCAATTCTAGAGACGAAAATCGAGATGTCTGATTTAAAATCAGTGAAAAATAAAATTACTGGTGTATAATGAAAGCTGCATCATAGGAAAAATTAGGGGAATTACCTGAAAAATCCCTCAAATTTTTCGGTTTTTAGTAAAGTTACCGACTTTTTAGAGAATATTGTCGATTTTTTATGACGAATTTCACTACCTATTATTTTTCTCTGTGCTGCCAGCGATTTCTTTTGTAAATTTTTCAAGTTGTCAAGGCATGTTGCATTCGTTCAAATCAATTTCCTGTTTTATTTTCTTAAACTTTCTTAATTTGAATCAGTCAAAAACTGAAGATTGACTGATTGAAATAGACAGAATTGAGTCACTGATTTGCAGTGAAATTCCACTTATTCCACTGTTGATCAGTGAAATTTGACTGTCAATCAGTGAAAAATTACTGATTCAATTAGTGAATTTTCATTTTTGGATCAGTAATTTTTTCCTTAACTACTCTCTCATTCTGAATCAGTGAAAAGTCACTGATAAATAGTCAGAATTGCAGCACAGGAAAAATCAGCGAAATTCATTTATTTTCACTAATTTTTCAACGTTTTTATCTAATTTTTCACCAAATTTCATTAATTTCACCGACTTTTTAGTGAATTTTTCTGATTTTCCAGTAATTTTTCTCACTGATTTGTTTTCAGTATGAAAATTTTCATTGATTTTCTTCTGTGCTACAATTCTGAGTGTTTCTCAGTGATTTTCGATAATTTTCACTGATTTATAATTGAGAGAGTACTGAAATGAATCAGTAAAAATTTTAATTTGCTGATTCAAATTACTGATTCAGACACTAAATTAAAATTTTTACTGATCCATTTCAATAGTTAAGGAAAAAATTACTCGCTCAAAAATAAAAATTTGCAAATTGAATCTGTAAATTTTTCACTGATTTCTACAGCGACTCAATTCAAAATAAGGGAGTAATCTACCCCCTCCCCATCGATTTGCATCTATCAATCCATATCACCAATCAGTTGAAAGTTGACATAATCAACGTCAATTTTTCAACTCACTTTAGATCGATTAATTGTCTCTCAGATTTCTTCATCCATTAAATTATAAAAAATTTGAAAAAAATCAAACAATTTTCTATCTATAAAACTCTTTTTAAAAATTTTCACCTTTTTTCAGCAAAATGAGAAAAATTCCTCTCAATTTCGATACATCGAAAATCTTAATAATTTCTCCTTTCAAAACCCTCCCAATCAATTGGAAACCAGTCCATCATCAATTAAACAATCCACTCTTACCCAGTGGATTCGGCATCGACCAAAAGCGAATCCGTCTAAAAAGTAAAACCAATTTTACGAAAAAAATTACTAGTTTTATTTCGTTTGCTCGGGTAATTACAATCGAGCGGTTGGCTTTTTACAGATTTTCCCGTAAACCGGTTTACGATCGAAACGCGTGCTCATCCAAAGCTTCTTTAAAATGTTGGTACCGATAATACTACGTTTATTTTTTTATCTTTACGCGCCAATGTAGCGTGGCTCGCACTAAAATATTCACATTTTAAGTACCTAGCTATCGATTTAATGGTAATTTTAATGTTCGGTTTTTATTGGCGGCGCGACTACCGGTAATGAAAATTATTCTTACTTATTCGCTCGCGACTCGCGTTCGTCGTATGACCGTAGCACGAGGTGTATTTGTTTACCGTAAAATATACCTATATAATATACGTGGACAAGTACCTCGCGGATATGGCATAGGGTGTTAAATATTATTTAATTTCTCCGCTTGTGTACTTGAAATAGTACACGGTCGCGAGCGAGTTGTTCCATTGTCACGCGATCTTTCGCGATGCCCACGATGAGGGCGGTAGAGGAACAGCTGCGGGGTCGTGACGTCGACAGGGGGCATGGTATTTTGATTTAAATCTCTATGGATCGGCTGCGGTGGAATTTTTCGAGGCGCATATTTTTTTTTTGTCGTCAGAGATATTCTGCGGGTGTAGCAGGACACGATTTTAGGTTGATTTTTGTCGTCGCGTAATATTTTTCATAAAATATGGTTATGGTTGATACGTCTGCTCGAATATACGAATTGTTATTTGGCAGGTGGGTTTACTTTGAAATTCAAAGATGTACGCCGATAAAATACGGTTTAGTTATTTTTTCCACTCGACTGTTCGGGTCGCCTCTTCTTGCTTTCTTGTGCACACGTACAAGGTATATTTTTCTAAATGTGATAATTTATTTCAGTTCCGGAACTCTTTAAAAAAAAAACTCTGTAATAAAAAGTCCGGTTTTTTCTCTACATTCGATTTAGGTTATTTATCTTTTAAACCGTCCAACATGGCTTTTTTCCACCTCGTTCTCGGGTTTAATTATCGTTCGTTGTTTGTGGATTTTTTCCGAAGCTTTTACCGACTCTGGGTACATCTGCTTGTGTGTCCACTGACCCTGGCCTAACCCTTTCCTCCCTGGATAATTTTCTTTTCAATTCGAGCTTATTACGATCAATTTCTCCACCGAAAGTTACTTTTTTGTTCAGTCGATCGAATCTATCGAGTTTATGTGGACAGACCCATGAGACGATATAAAATATATACGATCATGTATTACATATCGGAAACGACTCTTATCGAATATCTTGCTTCGTATTTGGACCATAAGGACACTTATAACGCGCCTATGCACCGTATATAAGTAAAGGAAGTAAATGATGTGGAACTGTGAGGTTTTTAAATTGGAAAATCGTGTAGTTTTGTTGTGTTAACTGATAAGGCGTTAAGATAAAAAGCCCCTTGGTTGTTATGATTCCGCCATGCGTCGCTGAGAGGTGAGATTTTATGTGCGTTTTTTTTCTCCTTTTTGGCAGTCGAAGCCCCGAAGCGGTTGTGGTGAAATTATGGAGCTTTTTAACAGCTCTGTGTAGGCTTCGGTGAATTTTTCGCCAATAGGTGCCATAAAGTACCAAATTTGTACAATATCGAGTTACTTTGATGAGAAAATTATCGATAAGTTGGGTTTTTATTTTCATTGCAGTCTAAAAAATTATTCTCGTTAAAATTATTCATTTTTTTTCTAAAATTCATTCATAGTTTCAAGCAAAAACAGGTGAAAAATTATCATTAAAAATTTATACCGTCATTAACAAAGAGATTTCCACGAGTTTTTATTTCATCGACGACGTCGACGTATTTGCATAATCATCCGATACCTTGCCCAGAAAGAAATCTGATTTACATTTCAAAACGATGCCAATTTACAATGTTTAATCAGGTTTATTACTTTGCAGTCGTCAGATCGTAAATATTTTCTAGTTTATTTGACAAATTGCGGATGGGGATTTTTGCATATCTCGTATAAAATCGCCATCTTTCAGCAAATTTTCTGGTTTTATTTTTGTACTGTTGAAATTGTTGCAAAAGTCGTTCGAAATGGAACAAAAAGTTCGGAATTTGATGACTATTTCAATGTCGTTTATCGTAATTGCATAAAATAATGAAAAAATTATATAAAATTCGAAAAAATCATTTGAAATTACGTTAATTTAGTTTTAAATGTTATGAACATAATGGTTTAAAATATCACAAGGGATCGACGAAGTTGCCAATAAAAAACCATAAAAATGATAAAATGTTATAAAAATGGTATAAATGTAATAAAAGTCATAAAATTGTAAAAAAATTCGAAACCTTGTAAAAATTGTTCAAAAATCATCGAAAAATTGTTAAATTTCTTGAAAATTTGTTGAAATTGAAACTGGTTGAATCGTTGTGAAAATTTCTGAAAACTGGTACCTACAAACTATTGAAATCTTTCAAAAATGTGTTGAAATATTATTTTAAAAAATGAAAACTGCTCAAATTTTTAATTTTTTATAAACATTTTTTTGATTGAAATTACTTGAAAATTTGTTGAAATGTGGAAAAAATTGTCTAAAAGTAGTAAAATTTGTTTGAAATTATCACAAAAATTTTGAATGCACTAAAAACATCAAATTGTGTAAAAATGTAAATTACTTATTTAAAACATGCAAGAATTGTCAAAATTACTGAAATAATTGTCGAAAATATTAAGAAAATTATTGAATCGTTACAAAAATTGCTTAAAAATTACATAAAATATCAAAAAAACCTCTCGAGGTTTGGAAAAAAAATCGAAAAATGTAAAACTTTTTTAGGTATTGAAATGCTTTCAAAATCATGAAATTTTTTTTGAATATTCAAGTTGCCCAAGCATTGCTCCTATTTAAAAAAACCTGCTGAAATTAATTGAAAAAAAAACTCATTTAAATGTTGTAAAAGTCATAAAAATGTTTTAAAATTTGTTCTGACGTTAAAAAATTGTTGAAATTGGTTTAAAATTTGCTTAAATTATGGCAAAAATCTCTAAATCTCACAAGGGAGCTACTCGAGGTCTGACACGTCAAATTGAAAAAAATTTCACAGGCTCTTGGAGAATCACGAAAAACTTCCACAGCCAAAATTCCAGCCCCTAAAGTTGACTTGGGGTGAAGTTGTGAGGGTTTGAATTTAGAAAAATCGCCCAATAGGTGCGGTGCACCGAAAGAACTACAAAAATCTAAATTTTTCACCTCCATATGGCATTTAGGAGATGAATTTTCTGCAACTACCCCACTTCTAGATGGCCTACATATACCGCGGGTAGATCGTGGTAGAAAATTCATCTCCTGAATGCCATATGGGCGAGATATTCAGATTTTTGTAATTTTTCCAGTGTTTCTATTGGGCGATTTTTCAAAATTCAAACCCTCATAACTCCACCTCGGGTCAACTTTAGGGGCTACAGTTTTGGCTGTGGAAGTTTCTTGTGATGCTCTACAAGGCTGGGAAAAAATTTTCATTCTGACGTATCAGACCCCGGGTAGCTCCCTTGTCAGTAAAAATTGATTAAAATACCACAAAAATTTCTTGTATCGTCGAAGATGACGAGAAAATAACTTGACTCTCGTCATAAATTTTTTTTAAATCTGGAATAAATCATCGGAAAATTGTAAAAA
Source organism: Pseudococcus viburni (assembly GCA_033439095.1). NCBI lineage: Eukaryota > Metazoa > Arthropoda > Insecta > Hemiptera > Pseudococcidae > Pseudococcus > Pseudococcus viburni. Next base: position 64,615 of record JAVBJF010000257.1, read on the forward strand.
TTTCTTTACTTATTGTGAAAAATTGTGTAAAAAATCGAAATAAATGATGAAAGTGTACAAAATCGAGTTCCAACTCCCTTTAAATGTTGAAAACTGGGGATTTTGTGTACAATTTTTGTGATTTTTCAGCTTTTTTTCTCATGAAGTTTCTTCAATTTTATTGAAAATTCAACATTTTTTTTCGATTTCACATATTTTTTTCGTTGTTTTTACTTGATTTATTTTTCACGATTTTTTTTCACTTTAAAAATTTTCATAGGATTTTCAAACCATTTTATGATTGATACATATTTTATTCAAATTTATCGAGATTTTTTTGACTTTTACGTCATTTTCAATGCATTTTAAAATTATTTTTCAATTTTTTCTTCTATTTTGAGTAATTTTTGCTACATTTTGATGATTTTTCTGGAATTTTGGAGATTTTTGTGATATTTTAGCCAATTTTTATGATGTTTTGACCAGTTTTACAAGATATCTAACATTATTTTCTCACATTTTGAACTTGTTTTGCAATTGTTGCGTTTCTTTTATGTTACTCATATTTTGAACGAGTTTAACGATTTTTAAATCTTGATGTGTGTTATTCGAATTTTTAAAGCACTTCTTGAAACTTCAAAACCTTAATGTGCATATTGTACATATTTTAATTTGACCACTTTTTCAATACTTCTTCCCTTGTGAAAAAAATTACCCATCTTGTTCTCCTACTCTCAAACTAGATCTTTTATTTTACCTAATTTTCTCATACATTTCTCAATTAAAACCAGTCCGGCCACGTATCTAAAGCGTTTAAAAAAAGAAACAATTGAAAAGGAAAAAAAACAGCTTCGATAAAAAAATCTCCAAACTCACCGATCCGATTAACATGTGGAAAAAGAAGCGGTTAAAAAATCACATTGTAGTGGGTGAGAATAAGCAGGTAAATAACACCCGCTACGTATTGTTAAAAAAGTAACCATTGTTGTGCGTTCGATTCGCCCCCGAAAATTTGTATTGTCGATTAACTACGTGCAAAACAAGTATAGTGAGTTTTCTTCATCATAAAGTATGTAAAAATTATGGCAAAACTTGAGGGTGGTTAAGGGTTTGGAAAAATTTCTATTGTTTAACTCGTCGTCGTCATCTTGGGAAGATAATTCTGAGAAAGAGTTATCTACTTTGACCAGATGCGAAAATAAAAATCTTTTTTTTGCGAGGGTGAGATTTGCATGTATACTCGAGATCAACCAGTTCTACATGGTAATTTTGGCTACGGATTTAATTATCAAGCTGAGAAAGAATTTCGTGAGATTGTTGAGGGGGATGATATAGATAAATTGTTCACGTAATATGGCAGAAATATGTGATTTTTCTGAGCCAGCAAGTCGGTAATATGTAAATTAGTGATGTTTTATTTACTTTATGTACGTGTAATTTTTATACATATGGGTGACCATTCATTCGTACGTTTGGTTGGCGAAGAGAGTGAAAAAAAACGTAGATACGTTAATACGCTCGTAAAATGACACCTATTTTTACATATTTTTACATTAGTTAATTTTTTTTCTTCTAGATGGGTTTTCTCAAGCTGAAGGTGACTATTGTTTGGTTTACATGACTTGCCGCGGTGATGTGGGGAGTTACTGGGAATTGTTATTCTGACTTCTTTGAAATGTGGATTAGTTTCTGCGAGTACTGCTGAACCAGTTGAATGTTAATTTGTCCAGCTGAGTCGTTTTTTTAGAAGTTTGAAAATTAAATGAGATTATAACAAAAGTCATATTATGAGAAGGGGAAGAATAGAAGTAAGGTATGGGTGCGAAATTTTAAACTTCGGCGAAAAATGATTAATTAGGAGTGATAAGAGACGTCTAGACACCCTGATTTGATTTTTGAAATTCACATTTTGTGTTATAGAGATAGTGAAATTTTGAAAATTGAAATATTTAGTACATATTCGCTTATCTAATAAACTTGAGAAGCTGGAACTTCAGCCAAAGACATGGTACGAGATTTGCAGCTCAGAAATTGATCGTTAAAACGATCCTGCCTGGAGCCTAAATCCGAAAATCTTGTCAGATAGCGAATTTTTTTCTATTGTTTTTTTGACAAACTTTTGAAAAGTTGTGAACATCGCTATCATGCATCTACTCGTCGAATCATCTTCAGCTGCGGAAATTTCATCGAGAAATTTGACATTACGTGTGTTATCGATTTTTAGTATCATTATCTGAATCCACGACTCTAATTTAAAAAGGAATTATCTCACAGGTACATGACATGATATAAAGGAAATGGTCGATATTTTTTTTAATTTTGAAGTACATTTTTACTTAGTTTAAAAAAACTTACATTTTTTTTTTGAAGTTAATCAAACTTTTTTGCTTGAATTTTTTCAAAATTGGAACGAAAAAGTCCTGCAATTGACAGAATGGTGCTGAAAATGAAAAAAAATTGCCAAACAATTCCTGCATCTGGCTCAAAAGCCCGACATTTTTTCATTGAAACGTGATGATTTCTTTCAAATTATCAATTACACTTTGAACTTGTTTTATCTCGTTAATTTTTTTCCATTTTTTTGCGTATGGATGAAATTTTTTCAACAATTTGAGCAGGTTTGCGAAATTCAGAAATGTTTCCCCATTTTTTACACGGCTGATGGGGATGGGGGGGGGATTTTCACCAAAAGTGCTACGTACGCTCCATAGACACTAAAATTAGTTGGAAATGGACATTTTTCTCAAATTCAAAATTTCTGAATAAATTTCACAAGTTTGCATCAGGTAATTGGTAGGTCCCCTCTTTGAGCAGAGACAGTACTTGTCTAACGTATAAGAGGGGAAAAAGGTGAACATTTTTTTACCAGGTGATCTCCACTCTCTCATTTATAAATCAGTGAAAATTATCGAAAATCGCTGATAAACAGTCAGAATAGCACAACAGTAATAAATCAGTGAAAAAATGTCACTGAAAATAAGCAGTGAAAAAAATTGATGGAAAATCAGTGAAAATTCACCGGAATGTCGGTAAAACCTATGAAATTTACTGAAAAATCAGTGAAATTCTTTGAAAAATCAGCGAAAATCCGCTGAAAATCAAAGAATTTCACTGATTTACCCTGTGCTACAATTTTGACTATTTATCAGTTTCACAGATTCAAAATAAGAGAGCGTATCTTCGACAATGATTAAAGTCAACGAGTTTCAATTTGACTCAACCAGAATTTGAGAAGAAAAATTTTTGTTTTATTTTTGGGAACTTTGAAGCCAATTTTGCTCTGCAAATAACCATGAAATGGCGAAAAAAAAAGACAAAACATGATTTGTTACTTTCTCATTCTGAATCGGTGAAAAGTCACTGATAAATAGTCAGAATTTGGAGTACAGGAAAAATCAGCAAAATTCACTGATTTTCAGCGAATTTTCGCTGATTTGTCAACGATTTTCACTGATTTTTCAGCAAATTGTATAAATTTTACTGACTTTTCAGTGAATTTTCACTGATTTTTCAGTGAATTTTCACTTATTTTCAGTGAATTTTCACTGATTTTTCAGTGATTTTTCTCACTGATTTATTTTCAGTAAAAAAATTTCACTGTTTTTTTCCTGTGCTGCAATTCTGACTGTTTATAAGTGATTTTTGATCATTTTCATTAATTTATAATTGGGAGAGTAGGGGTTGAAAAAATAAAAAATTTCGGCTGAAATGAATCTTCTTTTGATTTTTTTCGATTAAAAACGGAAATTTTCAAAAATATGTACGTGGTCATTACTGTTCTCTCATTGCTGAATTAGCGAAATTTATCAAAAATCACTGAAAAACAGTCAGAATTGTTGCACAGTAATAAATCAGTGAAATTTTTTCACTGAAACCAATTTAGTGAATGAAAATCACTGAAAATCAGTGAAAATTCACTGAAAAATCTGTGAAATTCTTTAAATAATCAACTAAAAATTGCTAAAAATCAGTGAATTTCACTGATTTTTTCTATGCTGCAATTCTGACTGTTTATCAGTGATTTTTCACTAATTCAAAATGAGAGAGTGAAACTTTATTTTTTTCTTTCCCTTTTTTCCTTCTAGGTTCATTTTTCTTCCTCTCCTTTCTCTCTGGGTTCAGATTTCAACTATCTCATTCCAAATCAGTGAAAAATCACTGATAAACAGTCAGATTTTCTGAACAGGAAAATTTCGGCGATTTTTTATCGATTATTCAAAGGAATTTCACAGGTTTTCTAGTAAATTTCATAAATAACACTGAATTTTCGCTGATTTTCAGTGATTTTTTTTTACTGATTTTCGGTGATTTTCTTTTACTGATTTTCAGTGATTTTCTTTCACTGATTTTCAGTGATGGTCTTTCACTGATTTTCGGTGATTTTCTTTCACTGATTTTCAGTGATTTTCTTTCACGATTTTCAGTGATTTTCTTTCACTGATTTTCAGTGATTTTCTTTCATTGATTTTCAGTGATTTTCTTTCACTGACTTGCTTTTAGTGAAAAAATTTCACTGATTCATTATGTGCTGCAATTCTGACTGGTTTTCAGTGATTTTTGATAAATTTCACTGATTCAGAAATGAGAGAGAAGGTCTGTCAGCCCATTCTTCGTAGATGAATGCTTCATGTTAGAAACGAATTGTGGTGTTCACAAATAAAGTAGATATTAGTACTCTGGAAAAATATTTTCAATTAAAATAGAAAATTTCGTCTTTTAATCCAAAGTTTTAGAAATTAATTTTTTTGTATTTTTGGGCCTAATTTGTTTTTTTTTTAAATTCTTAAAATTATAGTTTATCGTATAGAACCCAAAATTACAAAAAAATTGGCAATTTTTGAACTTGATCTGAAAATAATGAATGATTTATTTCTCATTTAGGATGAAAATCCATTCTGTGACTTCTCTCGATTTTCTTTTCGTACAAATACCTACTCTTCTGAAATATGCTCGGTTCATTCTCAATCTATTTCCCAAACCTAAAATCAATCCACTATCACCCTTCCTCACAGCGCCAGCCAATCTAAGATTTTTTTTCATAACCACCTAGCTTCACATTCTACCCAAACTTGGCCAGGGAACGACAAAATTATGCATATAAGATTGACTCTAAATCAGGGTACGATCAGCACCCTCATCAGCCAGTCTCCGTTTACGTTTGTTTATGCACTGCTGGCCGGCTCCTTTTTTACCCGTTGTTATCTTTTTTGGTTCTCGCGGTCGTGCGTCAATATTGATATAAATTCGGTAGACGGACCCCGCCGAAAGCCGACAAAAGGATTAAAACGTACATACACTGGAACACTTGTAAAAACACAGTAGAGTACCAATGTTGTACACCGTGGATATAACAACGCTAAATGAACCTGTTCTCAGTTATTACCATATTACGTGCGTATTATAAAGCTATTTGAAACTCATCTGCTGCGGTGTCGTCGACGATTGGAAATATCCGAGATGATGAAATCGCAAGTATTTCAACCCTCAGAGTAAGGTACGATTTGTACAGTACACTCAGGCTCAGGTATCGACGGTTGTTACGTCGTCGCAGCATCCAAGTGGTTCGTAAATGGGCCCAAGGCGTTGAAATTTATTACTTCGCTGGTTCGAAGGGGGTAAAGGTTGATTGGTTGAACTTTTGTATGGAGCATTGGACAAACGTGTTTGCGATACACTGAAAGAATGATACGAATTATATAGGTGGCAAGGTAGAATACCAAGGTATGCTCAATGCTCACGTATGTAAAGGTACATATACTTTATATAAGAATGTAAGGGTGTATCTTTTTATTTTTTTTGTTATATTGGGCGAGTTTTGTATGGGAAAGAGAGACTTATGGTCCTTTGTAGCCGGAAGGTTTGCTTCTAACAAGGTTTCCAAGGGTCGTAGATCTCTGTGTGTCGTTCTCTGGGTGCCAAGGTGGGGTGTGCGGTGGCACGTATACGTCGAGATAGATATGGTACACGTAAAGGACAGCTGCTTTTTCAATACTATGGCTTAACTTTTTGGGGAGTATAAAACCGGAGGAGACTTCTATTGAAGAGTTTTTTTTTTCAGTCGTCGGCAGACCATTGCACAGCATTACAGGACGCTCTGTGGCAAAAGCGTCCAAAATATGGAAACAATCCGGCTCTATACTCTCTCTTTTTTCGATGCTGTATGAATCGATGCTGCGTGATGTGATATTAGTCACACCTATTCACGCGACGGTTACACCTTCGCGAGTTTTCATTAATCATCGAAGCGCGCCCGATTTGTTATAATATACCAATGAGATCATCTTTAGGTGCCTCTCACTATGCCAGTTCCCTTTCCCCGAGATGCGGCGTAATTTCATCGGTACTGTAACACCTTCCGCATATACCAAGTACAGTCTTAAAAATGGGAGATTTTTGAACCGCGAAGTGCTCGAGTTAATGATTTTTCGTCGCCTTCTGCGCCAGCCGCGAATACCACCATAACCTACGCTTTGAAGAAAGTTAACTAGATTTATATCTGCGCTGATGGTTCGTACTCTAATGAGAGACTTCCCTTTTGCTATGTTTCCTTTTTTTTTCCTACACCAGAAAGCCAACTACGATGAAGTGTTTTCCTGTGCCTGTGGTATGATGAAAATAACCAAAGATGGATACTTATTAATCGTCCCACAACCCACAACGTGTAATTATATCGCGTATAAGATTCCGCGATGGATTCGCCAGTGTAGATATGTACGTAGAGCAGGTATAGTTATCAACGATGATCAGGAAAATGCAGCGGACTAATTTCTATACGTAACGCGGTGTCAATGACCTGACGGTGTCATTGTGTGAAAATCGTGTCGTCTCTGAATCTATAACAATGAATGTTAAAGCGCGTGGTACCGTTATGAGGGGGGTTGCAGTGGCGGATTGGTTGATGAGGGAAGACGAAATGATGTAAGGAGAAATTGAGTGGATTTTCTGAGAATAAACTGAAATGTCGAGTTGAAATTTCAAATGAGGTTAAAAAATTGCCCAGAGGAAGTGAAAAGGGCGATGGGATGGTAAAATGAATTTAAATTAATTGCAAGAAAAATTTACTTTAGGAAATATGGTAATTGATTTTTGAGTCTTTCATGGTTTTATTGAGTCTGATTGGGAAAACATGAACGATAAACCTACAGGTGTTTTTTTTTTTCAAATTTTGTTATTTCGTTTCGGGAAAATTAATTTCTGCGCCTAGAAATGAAATTTTTCATTTCAGATGGTTGATGCAAGGTGTCTGCAGTGGCGAAGCTAGCGTGTAAGCTGGTAAGCTCAGCTTACATCAGAATTTTGAAAAAAGGAAAAAAAAAATTCATTAAAAGTATAGAATTTCAAATTCAAAAAAATTCGTGAAAATCCGAAAACCATTAAAAACGTAAAGCTTTGTAACTCTTTCAATTTTGAATTAAATCAAAGTATGAACGTAACCTATTTTATTTAAAATTTCATGATCTACAAAATAAGTTATATTCATTTTTTAATAAAATTGAAAATTGAAAGAGTTACGAAGGATTAAAGTTTAAGAAAAAACATCATTTCTAATTTCACAAAAAATGAAGTGAATGAAGTTGTAATTTTATGAATTATGATTTTGAATTTATTACCAACCTATTCAAAAAAAAAATCTTTTAGAAATTGACAACACAATTTGAAATTTTTCCAGAGTGATTTCACCTATCTTTCTAAGCAAAAAAATATTCCTAACCGAATGAGAAATCGTGCCCCCCTTCACCTGTTAATTTTTTGGATTATGGTGTACTTAATGTAGATTCATCAACTCTTACATCAGATTTTTTCTTAGCTTTGCTTCTGGGTGTCTGAGAGATCTTATACGATAGGTGAAATTGATGAAAATATCTTACAATTGATAGAGTGGTGTGAAAATGAAAAAAAGTCTTGAAAAAGTCCTGAATATTTCATTGAAGTTTCTGCTGTCCAATTCGCACCACTTGAAATGAAAAAAATTATAAAAAATAAATTAACTATTTTTTTTTTCTGAATCACATCGATTTCTCGCTAATGTTCCTCATGAAGGTGACGACATTTTTTGGGGTGGAGAGGAAGAGGGGAAGGGTTAAAATAATGTCGCGAGAAATCTTGCGAAAACTTTGAAAAAGTCTTTCGAAATTCTGCATTTCGATTCGGAAATTTTGCTAAACATTGAGGTCAATTTCAAAACATTCAATATTTCTTGAGTGATGAGGAGAATTTAATGAAAATTTGGTTTGAAACTTCTTTATCTTGATCAAATATGCAGACATTAAACAGAGACCTTTTTTAGTGACTTGTCTCCTGTTTTCAAGGTTGGTCACTAAAAGTCACTTTTTTTGCCAAAAGGTCACTATTGATCACTTTTTTCATTCTGAAGTCACTTTTTTTTGTTCCAACGGCCTACCGCTGTTGCATAAAATTTAAAAAAAATACCGATATTTCTAAAAAAAACCTCTATCATTTTTTTTTACCTAATACTTATTAGTTTACCAGCCTTGATTTATTTCTTAAACTCGTAATTTCAAGTAAAGATTTATCAATAAACAATTTTTTCAGCACTATCGCAGAGAGAAATACAGTGTGAGTTATGAAAAAAATCGGGGGAGGGAGGGGGGTGGTGTTTATTTATGAGAAAAAATTGAAAAATTTGTCACTTTTTTCGAAACATAGGTAACTTTTTGCCTGATAAAAAGTCACAAAAGTCACTATTTTTTCCCAAAATCTGCGTTTGATGCCTGAATATGAGAAAATGTCTCTCAAACTTGAAATTCGCATGTTCATTTTATACTTTTTCATCGAGCTCACATTAAAAAATCTACAATTTGTTCTACTAAAAATGTCGTAAAAAGGGGTAAAAAATTTTCGAGTTGGAAAATTATATGATTTTTTTTAAAAATTTGTGTTTTTTTTCTGAAGAATTTTGAAGTCTTAGAAATCGATATGGTTTGAGAATTTTTGCCTGCCTCTTCGGTGGAATGGAGGGAACAGGGTTCAAAAATCTGGTGGAAGAGTCGAAATTTTGCTTGAGCTCTAGATCTTCAATTTTATGATTTGAAAAAGTTTATAGGGGGAGGGGGGAGGAAATCCAAAATTTAAATTTTGATTGATTGAAGTTTATTTTAGTGCTGGTTTACATCTTTTAAGCGAGATCTTTTCGTACCTGTTTTTCAGGTTACTGAGTTCGTATTTGAGGTCAAAATTCCAGTCTACTCTCTCAAAGGTCTTCAATAAGCTTCGAGACTGAAGTAAAATTTTAACGAAAATTTTTTGAAAATCCTCCAAAAATTGTATGATGATTATTTTGACCTCAAATTTGAACTTGACAACCTTAAAAGAAAAAAATTTGAAAGATTAAAATTTCAGCATAAAACTTGAAAATTCTTACCTTACACCAATTTGAGATCTTTTTAAACTCAAAAACCACTTTCCTATTCAATATCGATCTTCGTAATGCCTTTTTCACATTTTCCATTCGTTCTGGAGCCTTTGAGCTAAATTTAAATTTTAGCTTATTTTTTCTAACTGCTCGTAGGATCCGAATTATTTGGGGAGTTTAAAATTTGAGGAGAAGAACTTTATGAAATGTTTTATCAATCTTCTAAATTTTTGTTCAAGGATATGGGTGATGAAGATACAAAAATTGTGCCTTTTTGGAAAAACAATGAGACTTCCACAGATATGAACTTTATAATTTCTGCTTCAAATGGAACAATAATTTCTAAGATGAAAATTCAAAAAAAATTACAGTTTGAATTACTACAATTTTTTTGCGAAGTCGACGTTCTATTTATGAATTCTCAAATCTTCAAAAATGTCCACAAGGGGTCTTTTGTATTCATGATCACATACTTACTCATACCTAACGATGTACGTAATCTGAAGAAATGACTGATTTCAGGTTCTAATTGAATGATCCAGATTATTGAGTCGCGTTTCTGAGGTCAATACAGAAACGTGAAATTTTTTCTTGAACAACCCCCCCCCCCCCCCCCAATAATTACAAAGTTGGATTTCCAGTTGAAAATTTAGAGAATAAACTTGTAGTTCGAGTCGGAAAATTTTTGAAAAATTTGTATTTCAGATTAAAAAAATCTAAAAAAAAATCATTTGAGTTGAAAGTTTTCAATTTTTTTCCTCCTTTCCTTCAAGTTTTTCTAATTGACCAAGGAGCCCTAAAAATGAAAAAAGTGCTGAAAGAGTTCTTCATTTTCATTAAAAATCCTGTATTTTTCAATTTAAATTTTTTTCCCAATATTTTAAAACACTTTATTCGTGTTCTTTGTCTGCTGCGTTGATGAAATTTTTTAACGAATTTAAACCAGTCTGCAAAACATCCAAATTATTTGAATTTTTTCAAGTTTTTAAAATTTATTTTTGTGAAAGGGAATTTCCTGCTAAAATTTCTGTTAAAATTGAAAATTTTCAAAGTTGTACAAAAGTCATGAATTTTTTTTCGGAAATTTTGTTTGACATTCTGAAATCATTTTTCTAAAAAATTAGAAAAAAATGGTCATATTTTGCCTTTGATAGGTAAGTATGTTTCTCTTTTTGAAGTCCTTTGAGGGGCTCGACGTAAATTTAGTCCTCAAATTCGAACTCTGCGACTTAAAAATCGTCCAAACTCGAATCAATTATTTTCCTTTATGGACGAAATTTCAAAATCTTCAATTTTGAATCACCCCTCCCCTCTCCTCCACCCTCTAAAAACTCGCAAATTCAGTTATCTCGGTATAAAATGCGTTTTAATTTTAAATCCAATATAATAAAATAAATGAAATCAGCCCGTTTAGCTCCCGTCGTCGTAAAACCGTTTTCTTCAGCTCTCATCTTTCTCCATATCTAATCCGGGGAAAGCTCCCCGCGGCTTCGGGAGCTGCAAATTCCCTTACGTGCAATCATGGCCAATTCATCGCCACAACGACGACGATTCCTTTCGCTCGTTGCTTCTCTGAATAAATAAGAGTGAAAGAAAAAAAAACAAAACAAAACACCTTGCGTAATAATATCGCACCCTTATCTCTTCCCTTCTGGAGGCGCATTTATAGGTACGTTGATGTTGAATTTTCCTATATCACGGTGTATATGCATATTCCCATATTCCCATCGAAGCCTTCCACTGCGCCGTATTACGTGTGGCTGTGTTTTTTTCCATCTCTCTCGCTCTCTAGCTCGTTTTATTTTTTATATGTATTCGGTTTTTAAACATCTCCGGCGCGTTTACGTTTACTTCTTTTGCGACTTTCCTTGATTGAGGTTAGTCCCTTATAAAGAGCCATGATTTCTTTCCCCATCGTTTTCACGACGAAGGCAGCGGCAGAAAAACAGCCCCTGCGGCTCACGCTGCGTTCGAACGTTTGTTAACCTGCCTCTGGCTCAAAGCGTCTAATACGTGCTTGGAATTCGAGATCGGCTAACGTATAGGTAAGGGTACCGCCGCCTGCTATGGGTACATAGCGTTCGATATAGATAGACGTTTTGAGCTTTACGTGTGCTGTAGTATGATGCCGGTGCAGCAGAGCACAGAGCACTCGCTGGATTAAACGGTAAATCAAGACAAATCATCGTTTCTTAGCGAAAGCCCGGCACGATTGCAGCATCGTGTACTGCCCCCTCGACCCCCCTCGTCCGCTGTACCGGGGATTTATACCCCAATATATGTATCCGTGTAGTATACTTTAAGCTGGGTGAAAATTTCATATTTTACGCTACGTAGCCGGGTAACCACGTAAATATAAACTGGTGCATGTGTCTTTCTCTGTCTCTGTGGTATCTCTCATTTTGATGATGATGCCTCTCTGCAGGAAAACGTTTTTCGTGTATTGCAGCCAGGTTTGTTTACAATTTTCCAAGTTGAATCCATCCAATAGATAAGTCGATCGAGTCATAAGCTCAGCAAAACATTATGCAAGGGCTGAGAATTCAAAAAAAATGGAGGGGACAGCCAAAATTCCATAAAAAAGTTGAGTTATCTGTTATTTCAATGACGTAGGTACAGCTCAGAGAATTCAACTGTAGATTAAGTTGGAGTAAAAAAAAAACATATCTTGGATTTTGACCAAATTTGGTGGGGTGGTTTACTTTGAGTGAGAGACCTCCCAAAAAAAATTTCAGCCCCCTAGAGCCAAATGGAGAGAAGCAGGAGCTGAAAAAAAAAACGCTGTTTGTTTTCGAACCAGCACTCTAAATCTGAATCAGTAAAATTTTGTGACCAAATTTGGTGGGGAGGTTTATTTTGAGTGAGAGACCTCCCAAAAAAAATTTCAGCCCCCTAGAGCCAAAGGGAGAGAAGCAGGAGGTGCTCAAAGTGCACCTCCTTTTGAAAAAAAACTCTGTTTGTTTTCGAAGCAGCACTCTAAATCTGAATCAGTAAAATTTTGTGACCAAATTTGGTGGGGAGGTTTACTTTGAGTGAGAGACCTCTCAAAGAAAATTTGAGCCCCCTAGGGGCAAAAGGGAGAGAAGCAGGAGGTGCTCAAAGTGCACCTCCTTTTGAAAAAAACGCTGTTTGTTTTCGAACCAGCACTTTAAATCTGAATCAGTCAAATTTGGTGAAATTCTGCCTTTTGAATCATTAAAATAAATTTAGCAAAACATGAGTGATTTTTCTTTGATCTTTCAGTCAAAATTACTGATTTTTTTCTGACAAATTGGGAATTGGCTGAGAAATCGATGATTTTTTATTACTGAACAACCATTGAAAAATCACCAATTTCAGTGAAATTTGATTCGTAATTCAAAAAAGCAAATTTTCATAAAATTCGACCAATTCAGATCTAAAGAATAATATGTTCATTCAAAAAATGACAAAATTTGTTTAGAAAGAAAATAAAATGCACTTTTTTTGACACTTTCATGATGAAAAATCTCCCTGGCGAGCTCAAGGAGGAAGCTCGAGCCCCCTGAGCACCCCCTTGGGCACGTCTATGAATCGAATGGTATGAAAACAACGTGGGGCTACTTTTTTCTACTTCTTACGCTTACGTAGACAATACAAGATGGTCGTAGATATCCTTGAAACGATCTATCCTCCAGCACAATATGATTTTTTTTATCACCTCAACTTATCGACTTGGCGGAAACAATACCGACTGCGCAAAATGGTAATGGCACGTGTCAGAGAGTTGTACACGACTGACCCGAGGCTATCCATGTACCCACCTTCCTACTGTGGTACGAGTATGTGTAGCGTACGCGCGATAATGTCTCGGAGCAGGCAAATTGCGAGTGTCCGCGCGCCGCAGCCATGATTTATCGCTCGGCCGAGGCTGCGGAGTGGAGATCTCTCTTTTTCTCGGCGACGAATTTGACGCCCGCAATGGTATCATCGTGCGATGAGGGAGTACGAGTGAACGCGGCGCGGTATATGGCCAAGTGTTGAAGAAGAAATTGCGTTAATTATTCATGAATATTTATCGCGCGGGCCTGTGCGCCAACACCATTATTAGGAAGTATTTATTGTTTTCACCAAAGTGTGCAGTCTTACAAATTTATTCCTATAATTAGCGCTGTAACGTGTAATTTAACGTAGAGGTATCGCTAATGACTATGGTCGTCGCGAGGATTTGGAGTTTTCCTCTTGTCGTTTCGTCGTGCTGGAGTGAGCTGGTTGTGTGATGGGATGCTGTGGTGGCGAAGCCGATGGGGGCGATGAAGTTGGGAAGTGAGAGAGGCGGAAAATGACGGAAATTGAGGATTGGTGATGTTTGTGGAATTGGTTTCGAAAATTGGTGTTTTACTGGTTTTATTAATTTATTATGTTTGGTTTTTTATTCATCTTCGATTTCTCAAATTTGTGATCAATTAGCAAAATATTGGGAACCACTGAACTGGTTTCAAAAATTTGTGAACAGGTTAGAATTCATTCTTAGTGCCTTACAGTTTTTATTTGAGACTTTTTATCGAATTTTTATGTGTATCTAAAATTTTAGAGAGATTTATTGGCAATTGTTTGGGAACCACTGAACCGGTTTCAAAAAAGAACACATGAAGTAGGATCAATTTTTTTATATCTTTCAGTTTTCACTTGGAAATTTTTAAATTCTCCATTTTTTTAAAAATTTAATTAGCAACAAATTGAGAATCCTGAAACCGGTTTCAAAAATATGATTGATTTTTTGAAGGTTCACAATGTTTTTTTTGGGACTTTCTTTCGGATTTTTATTTTTTTAAGCATTATTGAAAGAGATTTAGGAGAAGAGGGAGTGTCTCCAAACCGGTTTCAGAAGTGAGTGGATGAATTTGGATCAATTTTTTGAAACCTTACAATTTTTACTGAAAATTGTTTGTTTATTTATTGAGGGAGGGGGTATCGGTAGTAACAGGTTGAGAATCACTGAACCGGTTTCAAAAAGCATAGATGAATCAAAATAAAATTTCCTGCGTTACTATGTATCTTTTGTAATTTTTTCACTTTATGAGGTTTATTAGAAACAGGTTGGGAATCATTGAACCGGTTTCGAAAATAGTTGCACAAAACAAGGTCAATTTTTGACGTTTTTCTAATTTTATTTTGTTTGAATTTTTTTTAGTTTTTTCAAATTTTTCAAACGACAGAATCGAAATTGTTGAACTGGTTTCAGAAATGGATTTGCAGCATGTGAATAATTTTCAGAGCCACATATTTCAGTTTGTGTGTAACTTTTTTTCAATTTGCATTTTTTTTCCTTTCAATGACAAGAGATTGAGAATAACTGAACCGGTTTCAAAAAGTATAAATGAATCAAAATAAAATTTCCTGCGTTACCATGTATCTTTGGAATTTTTTCACAGTTTTGGGCTTATTAGAAACCGGTTGGGAATCATTGAACCGGTTTCGAAAATAGTTGCGCAAAACAAGGTCATTTTTTAGCGCTTTCCTAATTTTATTTTGTTTGAATTTTGTTAGTTTTCTCAAATTTTTCAAACGACAGAATCAAAATTGTTGAACCGGTTTCAGAAATGGATTTGCAGCATGTGAATAATTTTCAGTGTCACATATTTCAGTTTGCGTGTAACTTTTTCAAATTAGCATTTTTTCCCTTTCAAGGACAAGAGATTAGGAATAACTGAACCGGTTTCAAAAAAGTATAAATGAATCAAAATAACATTTCCTGCGTTACCATGTATCTCTGGAATTTTTTCACGGTTTTGGGGTTTACTAGAAACAGGTTGGGAATCATGAACCGGTTTCCAAAATAGTTGCGCCAAACAAAGTCAATTTTTGACGTTTTCCTAATTTTATTTTGTTTGATTTTTTTTTTAGTTTTTTCACATTTTTCAAACGACAGAATCGAAATTGTTGAACCGGTTTCAGAAATGGATTTGCAGCATGTGAATAATTTTCAGAGGCACATATTTCAGTTTATGTGTAACTTTTTTCAAATTTGCAATTTTTTCCATTCATAGGCAAAAGATTGGGAATCACTGAACCAGTTTCAAAAATAGATGTATACAGCAGGATTAATTTCTAACTGGTTTTGTTTGAATTTTTTCAATTTATGAGAATTTGAAACTATAAATTAGAAATTACTGAACCGGTTTCAAAAATAGGTGCTCAAAGTAGAATTAAATTTTGATACTTTATTTGTTTTTTTCAAAATTTTTTTCATTTTTTGGAGCCATTGAACCGGTTTTACAAACGTAGTTTAAAGCATAATAAATTATTGATTTTTTGGAAACCTTAAAGGCTTGTTTGGAACTAGCATTTTTTGAGCGTAATTATTGACAACAGATTAGGGATTATTGAACCGGTTTCAGAAATGGGTTGAATGAAACAGGAACAATTTTCAATAAACATTTTTCATCGACGTTTATCAACAACTGATTGGGAGTTATTGTACCACAGTTTCGAATAAGTTTTTAGAGTTTTGGTGTCAATTATTTTTCAATCTTTATTGACAAAAATTGAAAATCTCTGGAAAGGTTTCGAGCTGAGTACTTGAGTAGACAATTAGAATAAATTTTTGATGTTTTCAAACTATTTTTGTTTGGATTTTTTGAAATTTTTCAAGGTCTTCCTAACAACCGGTTGAGAATTGTTGAAAAGGGTTTAAAATATTTAAATTTCCAACATGCTTGGTTTTTGGCAGCTTTTGCTGATTTTTTTGAATTTTCTTTTTTTCTTCGGTTTCATTGATGACTCGCTGGAAATCAATGAACCAGTTTCAAAAATATTCAGACAGAGTATGATCAATTTTTGATGTAATATGATTTTTATTTGTCAATTTTTTCAAATATCCTTTATTGAGGGAGGGGCAGGGGAAAATTGAACGCTGGTTAGGAACCACTGAACCAGTTTCAAAGATTTTTACATGGAAATTGATAGATTTTTAGTGATCCATAATTCGTGTTTGATGTTTTTCATTCATTACTGAACAATAACTGGTGCTTACTACATTAGGGATCCCTGAACCGGTTTCAAACTTTGTGACTTTGTAAAAATCATTTTTCCAACGTAGCTGTCGATATTGAAATGAATTGATTGCTGAGATGTTTAGATATTTTGCATTTTCTGTTCGGTACAAAATCGGAATAGAACAAAGTAAATTCCTTAACGATCCTTATCAGACGTGAGATGTTTTAAAAATGTATATTCAAGTTTATTTTTCTATACAATTCAGTTCTCCAACCGTTGAAATAAAGAAAATATCCCTTAAGCAAAAAAAAAATTAATCTTATAAAAACGCTCATTAAAAAAAAACCACAATATTTCTAAATACTCGCGACCACAATTTTTTTACAGATTTTTCTAGGTAGGCCTACAGTAAAAAACACTGAAAAAAACACCTGAAAATTCTCATTAAAAACCTTCGCGAGATTTTTTTCGAAAACGAACCTTTCTCGTACAATCATTCGACAAAAACCCTCCCTTTCAACACCTAACCAACCCTCTTGTACCTTGAAAAAATCTTTTCAGTGGCAAAACACAGCCTCGAATCTCAAAACAAGCGGATTACTCAATATTTCGGCTTCTAAACAAAGGACCTTACGCCAGACCGGCTAAAATCTATAGAAAAGATCATCTCGACAAGTGTTGCGATTCTTCGAATGAAAAAAAATACGTATAAAAAACCTGTTTGTTGTAAATGCGCAGAAAAGGGTAAAATCGCGAACCCGCGACGACGAATCGATACTTGGTATATCGATAGACCGAAGACCATGTATACATAATAGAAAATAAACAACAACAACAAAACGATTAAAGAAAATACTAGTTTTTTTTGTGCGTTCGTTCTTTCTTATACGTACGCTGAATAAAGGACGTGTATTTTTATACTACGTAAGTACAAACAGTCGGAAAATAAAAATAAAGAGAGAAAAAAGGCCAACGATAAGGGAGAGGTGTGAAAACCAACGACTACAATCGCGGAAGGTATTCTTCAGTGGGTATAGGTATAGTGTGCAACAGATGAAAGCTTAATCAGCAATAACAATACAACTACCTGTTAAATATAAACTGCATTAACATTACTATAATATTGTTCGCGTATTGATGATTTTTCCTTTGTCAAGCCAAATCGAACGAGTAAAGGGTAATCAGGAATTGTATTGATGTATGTCAGATTGCGGTCGATATTGAGAAATAACCCCGCCTTCAGGCGCCTCTCCAGAGGTCTACGCTGTACAGCCATTGTGTACTATATATCCAGCATAGTATATTATAAAAGGTGTTAACAACGTTGGGGAGATAGACGGCGAAGCGCAGGCGACGTAGCTGATTTGAAATTCTAATTGGAAATTGCGCTGCGCCGCGCCGGGAGAAGAGCAACCGTGTGCGCGGATTGTCTGTTTTTCATAGCGACTGGTATCGTATACGAGAGTGGTGAGCTGTGTGTCTGTGAGCAGAAAAAAAAGCAACAGAGGTGCATATATTTGTGGTATTATTAGCATTAAACAGAAACAGCAGGTTATTTGCACGATGCCACGTGGCTGTCCTATGCCAACATTGACGTTACCGATGTACCCAGCTCGGACGTGAATGATTCTGGTGTGGTCGACTTCCTCGAATCTATGAATTGCTGAATTGCCAGTTGTGAGATGAACGACTAAAGGAGATGAATGAACTGCGGAAAAACTTGTCGGGTTTTGTACAGATTTTTTACCCTTGAGATTGGTTGAGGAAAAAATACGAATTGAGGTGGTTAGGGTTGGACAGGATTTAACCAAAAAATCTCAAAATCCGGATGTAGGATTTGAAATCCTATTTTTTCAAAATCCAAAAGTTTTCGTGTTACGTTGGTAATGCAATGATCATTATTTCGGATTCAGGTTCAGGCATCAAGGCATTTGTGGCCAGGATTTTAACCAAAAAATCTCAAAATCCGGATTTTGGATTTGAAATCCTATTTTTCCAAAATCCAAAAATTTTCATGCTGCGTAGGTAATTTAATGATCATTATTTCGGATTCAGGTTCAGGCATCAAGGCATTTGTGGACAGGATTTTAACCAAAAAATCTCAAAATCCGGATTTTGGATTTGAAATCCTATTTTTTCAAAATCCAAAAATTTTCGTGTTACGTTGGTAACCCAATGATCATTATTTCGGATTCAGGTTCAGGCATCAAGGCATTTGTGGACAGGATTTTAACCAAAAAATCTCAAAATCCGGATTTTGGATTTGAAATCCTATTTTTTCAAAATCCAAAAATTTTCGTGTCACGTTGGTAATCCATTGATCATTATTCCGGATTCAGGTTCAGGCATCAAGGCATTTCGTTTCATAATCACGTCATTATGTCATATCGAACTTCACTGGGTATCCGAAAAATTCTAGGCCTCGCTCTCCCAGTTTCGCCAGTTTGTAGACGAAACGAGAAACGATATCTTTTGTTGTTTTAATGTTCATAAAAATGCAAATTTGCTTTTAAGACTTTTTGTCATTATTTTTACCTACATTATGGATTTTAAATTTTGAAATCTGGATTTCAGATTTGAAATCCCTTTGTCCGGGATTTTTCTTAACCCTGCTGGCGATAGAATGGTAATACGAAAATTTAAGTAAAATTTAATAATCTAAAGCAAATCTTGATTAAATATCTTGAAAATTATTGAAAATGTTGAAGAAGTGTCAAATATTCATAAAAATTGTTAGGAGTTGCGTTAAAATTGATAAAATTTCGTTGAAATTGGACAAAATTTTGCAAAAATTGTTTCTAACATGATACAAGATGTCTAGTTGTGTATTGGCAAGAAAAATGAAAAAAAAAAAAAAAAAAAAAAAAAAACAGAAATTAGCAAGAATTCCATTTTAGTAGCAAGAAAACCAGAAAATGGCAAGAATTTTGATGATTTCGCTGTGAAAAGGAGGAGTTTTAACATTTTACTATTCTTTGAATTTTTTAAAGAAAAGATAAAGCAGGGAGTTCTTTTTTGGAAAAACTCGAAGCAAGAAAAAGGGAAGAAAACTCCAGAAAATAGCAAGAATTTTTATTTTTGAGCTCCAGTAGATATCCAGAGTTGATAGCAGTTGCATAAAATTTTGAAACAAAATTATCAAAATGCACAAAAATGGTTTAATTTTCATGAAAAATTGTTGAAAATGACAAAAAATTGGGGTCGTTTTTCAATATTTCGGCCATTTTTAATATTTGAGAAAAATCTTAATTTTTTAAAAATTATTTTTACGACCTTGAAAGGCAGTTTTAGTGAATTTTTCGATTTTTGGGGTCAATTTTGGCACAATTTCAACAATTTGTACAATTATTTTGAAATATTTTATAAGTATTCTGATCAATTTGTAGATTATTCATTTATTATTTCAATTAATTTTCATTGTTTTTTGAAAAATTATCACAACAGTTCACACAATTTTGATGCTACACATACTTAGTTTAATGAATTTTTAGACAATTCAAAAAATTCCTAATATGAAAATTCGATCAATTTTAACAATGTTTTTCGTTCTATGATGGTTTTTGAACAATTTTCACCCAATTTTGTTAAAATGTTGCAGAAAATATTGAATTGTCGCACTAGAAAATTAATTCTAAGTTTCTAACAAAGCATAGTGCTAAAAATGATACGTGTGCTGAAATAACTCTGCCAATTTTCATTCAAATTTTTTTTCTCATGTTTTTTCAGATTCATTAGTTTCTTAATTAGGTAAAGTTCGAATTTTTTATATGGTTTATTTTTATTCTATTGATGAAATTTTTTTTACAGAAGTCGAGTAGTGCTGCAAAAGATCAAAAAAATTTCAATTTTTGGCGAGGATGGTTTTTTCGGGAGGGGAGAGTATTTCACCGAAAATCACTCAACATTTCTGAGAAATTTTGTATTTTGAGTGGGAAATTTTTTTAGGCACCTTGTGATTTTAGATATTGATAAATACATAAATATCCTCATTTGAGAAATTTTAAACAACTTTAATACGCAATAGTTCGAGAAATTTTAGTGCAGTTTTCACTTCTTTGATGATATTTTTTCACCAAGTCTACCATTTTTGTGGGATATTTTAGAATGACTCCATAACATTTTGAATAATTTCTACCAGAATTTTTTTAAAAAAATCAGTAAGGAATTAATTTTGTCTCTTGGTATAATGATCTCCTGAATTCAGGGACAGACTGAACGAGAAAGGCAGAATGAGATGATTAGTGTGATGGAAAATTGCAGTTTTAACTGAAAAAATTTGTTCCAAGTTGAAATTTTTCGAAAATGATGACATTTTTTGGAAATTTTTAAGCCAGAAAAATCAACAAAGGTTCTATTTTATTTGGAAACTTGAAATTTTCTTATCCCTTGAATGATCCAGATTGGATTCTTGCTTGATGAAGTTGCGATTGAATTTAAAAATCAACCAAAAATTAATTGGTTTGGCTGAAACGATACTATTTTATTCTGAATCAGTGAAAAGTCACTGATAAATAGTCAGAATTGCAGCACCAGAAAAATCAGCGAAATTCACTGATTTTCAGTGAATTTTTGCTAATTTTTCAAAGATTTTCACTGATTTTTCAGCAAATTTTAAAAATTTCACTGACTTCAGTGATTTTTACTGATTTTCCATTCAACGATTTTTCACTGATTTTCCCTTCAGTGAATTTCACTGATTTTCCATTTAGTGATTTTTCATTGATTTTCCATTCAGTGATTTTTCACTGATTTTTCATTCGGTGATTTTTCACTGATTTTCTATTCAAGGATTTTCACTGATTTTCCACTCAGTGATTTTTCACTGATTTCCAGTGTTTTTTCTCACTGATTTGTTTTCAGTAAAAAAAATTTCACTGATTTTCTCCTGTACTGCAATTCTGACTGTTTCTCAGTGATTTTCGATAATTTTCACTTATTTACAATTGAGAGAGTATCGGAAAGATGCAAAGGAGGGATGGAAGGGTAATTTTAATTTACTGTATAAAATCTTGGTTTTTCTACATAATTCACGAACTTTTTTCACAAATCGAAATTTTTTCCCTCAAATAGAAAATTCTTGAAATTTCACCAGAACTTTATGAAAATGGTATCTAATCTACAAACGTATTATTTATTTTGCCACAACTTCTACAAATTAATTTCACTTTCATTTACCTACACTCGAATTACGTCCAGATTACAAAAAATCATTTTTCTTCCCGAATAAGTACTTAGGTAGATACCTACTTTAAATTATTATTTTTTCGTCTGTATGGATACCATTCTGCTAATTTAATTAATCCACCTTATCCTTCGTTTTAATTGAAATACAAAAAAAAGCTAGCAAAAAAACATCAATAAAAAATATACCTATTAAAAATGTTTAATTACGGTAAATGCCAAGTTAAGAAAACTGTCACCGCGCTGGCCAACGCGAGTAATTCAATTTAATTACTAAAAAATTCTAAAGGGACAATATAAACACGCGCACATAACCTAGTATGAAAAAAAATATAAAAAATTGCATTTGGATTTTCAGCCAGACCAATTTATATAAAGATATATGGAAATTGACCCGCATTTTAATACAATTTCTCGCCCATTAAAGTGAAATTACATATTAATAATGCAATTATATTGTCGGCTTGGCGCTGGCGGACGAAAAGGTGCAATTTTTTAAGCTTGTTGAAGGTCAGTTGCACCTCGTGTACGAATCGTATAAATTTTATACCGTTATCATTGCGCCGCACGGGTGAAATAATATAGCGTAAATTTAGCTTTATAATTTTTTTCCTGGGTATGGTTTAATAGGCTACGCACGTTGCAGTGGAAAGTGAGAGCATGGGTAAAATTTTTAAAAAATTATTACGTTGGTTGGTAAGTTTATGACGGTTGAAAATAGAGAGCAAATTATGACCGAGTTTACGATTTTTTTTTATTTTGGTAAATAAATTGGAATCGATCGACCTTATGGTGCGAGTCTACCTACTTAACACCAGTTTTGATTAATTTATGGTGGATCGGACGACGCACAGTGGGCCCACCCATGAAAAAATGGCTAGATATAATTTGATAAAATTTGATCACAAAATCCTAGATATAATTCTATATGTCAGATGTGTCTATAGAATTTTATCTGTTTATATCTATCTAGATATAAATATGTCTATTCGTATTCTAAATAGATTTTGTGATCAATTTAGAACTGGTTAGATATGTATGCATAGAATTTTGTAGACACATCTGACATATACAATTATATCTAAGATTTTGTGATCAATTTTAATCATATTATATCTAATTAGATCTAATTTACCTCCTTATTGTTTATTGTTTTATCCATGTTACTTCATGATCTTGATTTAGAGGAGCACGCCACCACATCGGGTTGAGAATTAGAACTAAAAGTGATATTTAAATTTCAAGTGGGTAAATTTTTTTTCCCCAATTTTAATCAAATTTGAATTTTTTTTCACTTTCTTGATACATCATAATTAATAAAAAAAAATAGAACATGTTTGGCGAAATTCTATTGCCCCTCTCGGGGGTTGGAGCCTCCAAATTTACATTTTAAGAGGAAATGGGAAATCAATTACAACTATATAAAATTATATCTAATCATATCTGATCACATTTGATTATATCTATTCTTATTGAAGCACTGCTAATCTCAATTCCATGAAATATTTTGTCATGAGAGATAGTTTCATCCAAAGATGTAGCGTTTTATCTAATTGAATGAGAAGGGATTTCATTCACTTTTATATAAAATTGAACAATTTCATTTTTTTTTTTATAAAATTGAAGATAATTTCATATAATTTGGACTAACATTATATCTATTTAGATAAAATTCTACATATTTTGATAAAGCAATCTTTTATATAATTGCATATAAAATTATATAACCAAAAAAATTCTCCAAAAAAGAAGTAGTCCCCCGCCCTGTAGGGGTAGAAATGAAAGATATTTTTTGTTACCTTATGATGGCGAGTTAGCATAACTTATCTACGAATAATACCTATCTAGTTTCAATTTTTGTTCATCATAAGTATTTTGGTAATAAAAAGTTCTGATATCATGGTGAAATCCGCCCTAAAAAAAACATTCTCCCACTTCTGGGAAACAAAGTGAAATTTTTTTTATAGTAAAATGTTACGATATCATGGCAAAATCCGCCCTGAAAAATATCCTCCCCCTCCCACATGAAAAAATTTTGATGATAAAATGTTTTTATATAATAGTATAATCTGTCCAGAGTGAAGCAACAAATTGAGCAATCCACATTCATCAGACACTGCACAAAAAAATTTCCATCAATTCCAAAAATTTTAAAAAAATTTAAAAAAATTCTGGGGCGGACAGAGCTCTCACATACTTAATCTTAGCAATCTAACCTCAATCTAAAAGCTCTGTCCGCCCCAGAATTTTTTTAAATTTTTTTAAAATTTTTGGAATTGATGGAAATTTTTTTGTGCAGTGTCTGATGAATGTGGATTGCTCAATTTGTTGCTTCACTCTGGACAGATTATACTATTATATAAAAACATTTTATCATCAAAATTTTTTCATGTGGGAGGGGGAGGATATTTTTCAGGGCGGATTTTGCCATGATATCGTAACATTTTACTATAAAAAAAATTTCACTTTGTTTCCCAGATGTGGGAGAATGTTTTTTTTAGGGCGGATTTCACCATGATATCAGAACTTTTTATTACCAAAATACTTATGATGAACAAAAATTGAAACTAGATAGGTATTATTCGTAGATAAGTTATGCTAACTCGCCATCATAAGGTAACAAAAAATATCTTTCATTTCTACCCCTACAGGGCGGGGGACTACTTCTTTTTTGGAGAATTTTTTTGGCGGATATCAGTTGTTTTTATACGTAGTTGAGTGTGCAAACTATTTGAATTCAATTTTTGAAATTTTTTTCTCAACTAATTTTTTTCATAACTACAATTTTTCAGTAATGAAATTTTTTCCTAACTAAAATTTTTTCTGAACTTGGAAGTATTTTCTACAATTTTTTCAACACTAGTTTTTTCCCAAATTGAAAAAATTGAGTGTTGAAAAAAAAATGCGTTGAGAAAAAACACCTGGCCCTGTTTCACAGATTTACAGTAGGTGGTGAGCGTTTTTTTTTCAAAGTCTGCTTGATTTTGCACTCTAAATTTTCAAACTCCAACTTTTTCCCTGTATAATCATTTTATAAGCTTCAAAACTTTTTTCAACACAAAATTTTCAAGTCTAAAATTTTTTGCTCAAAATTTTACAAACTTCTACATTTTTCTGATTTTTTCAATGTAAAGCTTCAAACTCAGAATTTCAACATTTTTTCAACGTAAATTTTTTAATCCTAAATTTTTTTCAATGCAAATTTTCCAACTCAAAACTTTTTGCTCAAAATGTTTAGACTTCTACATTTTTATGATTTTTTCAATGTAAAGCTTCAAACTCGGAATTTCAAAATTTTTTCAACGTAAATTTTTTAATTCTAAATTTTATTCAATGCAAATTTTTCAAGTCGAAACTTTTTTGCTCAAAATTTTTCAAACTTCTACATTTTTATGATTTTTTTAACGTAAATTTTCAAACTTGGAATTTTTTCCTGTAAATTTTTCAAACTTCTGCATTTTTTCAACGTAAATTCTCAAACTGATTTTTTTCCTGTAAATTTTTTGAACTTCAAATTTTTTTCAACAAAATTCACAATATTGGGTCAATGTAGCTATGTACAGAGTATTGCACTTTATTATCGAACAAGTTGGATGATTGAACAGCTGAAATATACTTTCAAACATCCAGTTTGTTCGATGTTAAATTGCAATACTTGTACGTAGCTACCTTGACCTAATATTTATGAAATTTCAGTCGAATAGATCAAATTTTCTAAAATATAAGTGGTAGGTAAATTGTATCGCTAAGGAAATTTATCCGAAGGCGGTTAAAATGACCGCTGCTTCGGATAAAGTTCCTTAGCGATACAATTTACCACTTATATTTTAGAAAATTTGATGTATTCGACTGAAATTTAAAAAATATCATGTTAAGGTAGCTACGTACAAGTATTGCAATTACTTAATTATCAAACGAATTGGGCGATTGATAGTACGTATTTTTCAGCTATTTGATGAAGTATAAGTTGAGGTAGCTAGCTAGCTGCATACCAGTACACAATGATTGTAAGTATGCATTTCATTGAATAGTTGAAATATACTTTCAATCATCCAATTTGTTCCATAATGAATTGCAATACTCGTATACGTACCATAGCTAACTTGATCCAATCCATGTCATGAAAAAAACATAATTCTAAATTCGTCTAAGTCCATCGGTGTTCTTATCACATAGATATTTCTTTTGAATAATGTGTATCAATTTCGGAATAATTTGTATCAATTTATCGAAAATAAAATGGAAAGTAAATGATTGATACCTCAGCGGAAGATTTCATGCATTATTTGTGTAATTCGTTACCAATTGTAAAATAAATATTATCTTTCATCAGCGCAGTGTCTAATAACATGGGTATTTCAAATGAAGAATTAATTCTGAGTTGAAAATTATCGCAACATTTATTATTATGTTTCCCAACATTTTATTTATTAAAATCGAAAGGAAACTTATTAAAATTAATTAATTTCTACATTGAAGTTTACGTCACTAAAACAATGCACTGATAAGTGATAAGATATCGATAATGCCGCATCGTCCACTTCCTTACGCTCGATCTAGTTTCATTAATTTATTTCATATAACTGCAATTTACATACGCATTAACTTTTATGTTGAGATAAAAAACTTCAGAAAGCTTGAAATGGTTTAAAAATTTTAACAAGATGTAGTTTTTGCAATTCTTCAACCTCTTTTGCTATTGTCAACGCTCAAAAAATAACAGTTCTTTGTTATTTGGAACTTCAACTTGGTCACTTTTCACATTTTTCGGAAACTTTAAGCTCATATAAAAAGCTCGAAAAAAGTTCAAATACCCTGAAATTCACGACATTATATGCATTTTCACCCAAGGAACACGTTTTTGGGGTCAATTTTCCGTTTTTCAAAATTTTGGGGCCCCAAATGGGGGGGTGAAGGGTCAATTTTCAAAATTTTCAAAATTTGGCTCCGTCAGTATCTCCGCATGGATGAATAATACCCATCCCCAAAATTTCAAAAATATTGACCCGACCAATTTTGCCCAACTTTTGGTAAACTAAGTACCAAAACAACCAACTTTGAACAAAAACCAAAATCCATATCTCCTCAAATATTTTATGTATCAATTTTATTTTACATTTAAAAGAAAGAACTTGAAAAATAAAGAATATTGCCGTTGAAATTTTTCAAATTTAATAATTCATTTACGAAAAAAAACGATTAGAAAATTCGAAAAATTCACGGAAACTGTGCCCGAATTACTCAGAGAATATTAAGTGTCACGCGGTTCCGACGTTTTCATTTACGTTTTTGACATTTAAGGGGGGGGGGGTGTCACTAGCGTGACCCTAGATTGGATGGTTTATATAAAACTATGTATAATTTTATATAAACCATCCAATTATTTAATTTTATATGCAATTATATAAAAGATTGCTTTATCAAAATATGTAGAATTTTATCTAAATAGATAAAATGTTAGTCCAAATTATATGAAATTATCTTCAATTTTATAAAAAAAAATGAAATTGTTTAATTTTATTTAAAAGTAAATGAAATCCCTTTACATTCAATTAGATAAAGTTTGATATAGGAAGATATAATTTGATCTGTGAAGATATAATTTGATTTGCGAAGATGTTTTTTAGATCTATTTATATCAAATTTTATATGATATAGTGATCAAATTTGATCAAATTATTAAAAATCTCACCATATCAAATATATTTTTATCAAATCATATCTAGCCATTTTTTCATGGGCAATGTACAATTTAGGAGGAAAAAAGTCCCATGAAGCTAATTCAAAATTTCTTCGCACGAAATATATGTAATTTTTAACGCTGAATCCAAATTTAATATTAGTTTTGCATCAGGACCCTTGGGGAGGGGGTGAGGGGGGACGTGAAAAATGTAAAATGGGGGTTGAAGTTGATATGGGTGTCCAAATCTACATTTTCAAGGGTGCTAAATCCAAATTTGATATTATTTTTGAACCAGGACCTTAGGGGGAGGGGTGAGAGGGGTAAAAAATGTAAAAAGGGGTCAAAATTGATATGGGTATCCAAATCTACATTTTTAACAATGCTGAAAACAAATAAGATATTATTTTTGCACCAGGGCCTAAAGGGAGGGGGGTGAAGGGGTTAAAAATATAAAAAAGGTTGAAAATTAATATGGGTGTCCAAATCTACATTTTTAACGGTGCTGAAAACAAATATGACATTATTTTTGCATCAAGACCAACGATCGATAAACGTAACAAACAGCCCAAAATTACTGAGTTTTTTTTACTAAAACTTGGAAAAAATAAATTATCAAGTTTTCGATGTTTTAATTTCTTAACTTTATGATGTAGTTACTTGTTATCTCGTTAATATATATGATTTTCATTAAAAACATTTTTTTAGCAACTTATTTTGACCCCGTTACCACTCTCTCGAGGCTCCAGGTGAAAAAATGCTATTAAATCTGAATTCAGCACCTTTGAATACGTAGATTTCGATACCTATGTCAACTTTATACCCTATTTTACTTTTTTGACCCCCTCAACCCCTCCCTCAATGGTCCTGGTGCAAAAATAATATCAAATTTGAATTAAGCACCTTTGAAAATGTAGATTTAGACATCCATATCAACTTTATAACTCATTTCACATTTTTGACCCCTGACATCCCCTCCCCTGACCTATTCCCGAGGGTCTAGGTGCAAAAGTAATAACAAATTTGTATTCAGTGTTGAAAATTACGTATCATCAGTACTTGAAAGTTTCAATTCCGTCGATAAGGACTTTTTTCCATCTAGGTAAATTATGCACAGACCTCCCTCCTTTCATGGAGGGGGGAGTGGCGGATCGATTGAGTTGAAGGCGATATATTTTCAAAGGGAGTGTTATTCTGAAACTTTCAAGACTAAACCCATCGCACCCTAGCCCAATTCTCTGTTTAAAAATCGAAAACTGTGAAAAGAATACGATCATAAAACAATCCATTATCATGTAATTAGGGAAAGAAAAAAATTTTTCATCGTAGAGGGAGTAAAAGTCTACTTTTACTTCCTCTCGCGAATCGCTCGAGTGCTCAAACTCGACTTTTACTCCCTCTACAATGAAAAATATCGTATGCAACTCGGGAGATAAATGATTTTCAACGATTTTGAGTTATTTCCCTCGCTTCGCTCGGGCAATAAACCTCAAAATTCGTCGAAAATCACTTTATCTCCCTTGTTGCATAATATACTATTACGCCCTTACGGGAGGAAAAAAAATTTTCAGAAAATGTTTTCTTTTAAAGGAAACAATTCTGCGTTTTTAGAGCCCAAAAACGTCTTCTCAAAGTAATTTTTAAGTGGTGTAAAAATTGGATGAAGAAAATAACTTTTGTATATTTTTTTTATATTCTTTGACCTACAAAACAGAGTGCTAAAAATTAACCAAGGCCTAGTGGCAATTTTTTTTTAATATTTCAAAAGCCTTTACCTCAAGGAACATTTTGCTGGAATTGGGGGTTTTCTAACCCGGACCCTATTTTTTAAAAGTCAATTTGACCAATTTTTTGAAAAATTTCAAAATCTAATTTTTACTACCAACTTTGAAGGTCTCTAATCGCTACTCTCTCATTCCAAATCAGTGAAAAATCACTGATAAACAGTCAGAATTACAGCACAGGAAAAATCAGTGAAATTCACTGATTTTCAGTGATTTTTCACTGATTATTCAAAGAGTTTTACAGATTTTTCAGTGAATTTCATAAATATCACTGAGTTTTCAATGAATTTTCACTGATTTCCAGTGATTTTCTTTCACTGATTTATTTTCAGTGAAAAAATTTTCACTGATTTTCTCCTGTGCTGCAATTCTAACTGTTTCTCAGCGATTTTCGGTAATTTTCACTGATTTATAATTGAGAGAGTAGTAAAATAATTCAAAATTCAAAATGAATTGCAAAAAAGGCATGTACTGACTTTTTGGAGTCTTTTCCACGTTTCGGAATAATGGTATCATTAAATGAATTCGAAATACAACATAAAATACAAAGGCGCGCATCTTGAGTACATTAAACTCGTGTTCTCGCTTTGGCACTGTACTCGATGTTTCAATTAAGTTATTGCGATAACAACACGATGAAGGCGATTTCTAATGCTCGTACCCTTTACTCAAGGGTATTTTGAGTTTAAAAACTCCTATTTCAGGTTTATTGGTAAAAGTGACTTTTTTCCGCCTAAATTGCCTACTGAGCCCACTGTCCGACGGTGGCGGCTTGTACGCTTCGAAGATATAAAAATTACGAGTTTGGAAGCGACACGACGCGGTCACGATGGAAATTGGCGCTTCTGCCGGTCCGGTAGGATGATAGAAAATGATCGAGTATGAGTGGTAAATTATAATACTTGGGATCACGATGGTCGTTAGTCGGTTGCTCGGACGATAACGTGTAATTGGCTCGAGCCAGAGACGTACGAGGCGCGAGGCGGCGAGATTTGAGATGCTGAAGAGCCTTATGCGGGATTTGGGTCTTTAGATGCGGAGAGCACGCGCGAAGTTTTTTCTGCGTTGTTTTCGCGGCGTTAATAATGGAAAAAGAGAGAAAAAAGACAGCGCCGATGTGCACATAAAACTTATTTTATGTGTGGGCGCAATACATGGTCGGTTTTTTAGCGCGTACTGGGTTAGGCTCTCACTCTCCGGCCGTCGTATTAAAGTCGTGCCAACCATGTCTAACGCATAACTCTTAAATCCGGATAGTACCACG
The DNA here is from genome assembly GCA_033439095.1 of Pseudococcus viburni. NCBI lineage: Eukaryota > Metazoa > Arthropoda > Insecta > Hemiptera > Pseudococcidae > Pseudococcus > Pseudococcus viburni. Next base: position 94,833 of record JAVBJF010000257.1, read on the forward strand.
TACAGGCTATTGTTTTTCAACAGTACGCCGTTTCCGGTTCGTCTTTTTTTCTTTGCATCTCACTCTCCGCAGTTCTCTCTCTCCGTACACTGTTCCCATCAAGCAGCGGCGCGATAAGGTGTCCGTAAATCGTCAATCGAACGTTTTGAGAAAGTTAAACACTGGCAGCTTCTTGCCACCTTGCCCAGGTACCTCGTCTGCGGCGAACGCGAATGTGTAATATTTAACGAAAGAAAACCAACGCAACGGTTACGAAATTGTACTCAAGAGGGTAACAACCAAATGTAAGTTTCATAGGCCTTCATGAAGATGTAATTTCGTTTGTTTTACCTCCTCGAGATACATTCAGCCAGAAAACCGCCCAGCGCCGCAGATATACCAAATGACGCGAAACTTTCGTACCGAAAGGGATGTAAAACGGTCGTGGTTTAATTTTTAAAACGATGCAGGTCTTTTTTTCACAAGCCCGAGACCGGAGCGGAGACCGCCGAGTCGTTTCGATAAACGAGCTAGTTTTCGTGTTAGGTGCGGTTAGGCCGCATCCTGCGTCGTTTATTTTCAAGCCGCTAAAGGGGTTATAGGTAATTTGGATGGAGCTTTGTGGGTAATGGAGGAGAAAAGACGTGTGTGGGGGATTTTAGAGCTGGAGATGTGATTTTTTTGGAGTTTGAGGGAGTCGGATGGTCGGCAAGGTTTCGTGAGAGGTTGGGTGAGTTGAGTGTTTGAGGTGATTGAATTTATTGGCAGAATTTTCAATGATTTTGAAAAACTTTCGAGTCGTTTATTCAGAGTTTCAGGAAGAGTTAGATGTGAAAAATTGAACTGTGAGGTTGGTTTGGTGCTCAGGAAGGAAATATTAATTCTTTTTGCAATTTTTTTAATGAATTTAAATTGAAAGTTGGTATAATTTTGAGAAATTAACGCCAATTTTCTCCTTAAAGGAAGTGAGTAATATCTGTAGGTAAATAAAAAATGTCGTGAATTTTGACGAATTTTCAAGTCAAAATTTGAATCTGGGATCTGAATGAAAATTCAATGCATCAATTTGACTCCCTTCTTTGATTAAAGTCAGACATCATACTCTGAAAACTGTAATTGAAAGATCGTACCAAAAAACTGAATAGGGGCAATGGGACATAGTGTCTTGAAACCTCAATTTGGACGTAGTTTTCCGAAATCCTGCAACTTAAACGTTTGAATTTCCCAAGTAAAAAAAAACTCAATTCAAACTTGGTATTCAAAAAATCTCAATTGAGGCGTGATGTCCCAAAAACTTTTTTTTTGGAAGTACGAGTATCAAATAAATTTGGACACGATGTCCTAAATACCTCAATTGGGGTACAATGTCTCAAAAAAACTCATTCCGAGCAAACTGTTCCGGAAAACCAGTAGTATCCTAAAAATCTCAACTGGGACGTAGTGTCCTGAAACTAATTTTGACACGGACATAGTGTCCCAAAACCCTCAATCTGGACATAAGGTCCAAAAACTTGAAATTTGGCCGTCCCAAATACCTCAATTTAGAAGTAATACCCCCAAAAAACTTGACTGGGACATGGTGTCCCAAAATCCCCAATCTGAATCTAATATCCAAAAACTTCCCATCGGACGTCCCAAATACCTCAATTTAGACGTAATACCAAAAAAAAAACCCTCAACTGGGACATAGTGTCCTGAAACTAATTTTGACATGGACATAGTGTCCCAAAACCCTCAATCTGGACATAATGTCCAAAAACTTTCAATTTGAACGTCCCAAACACCTCAATTTAGACGCAATACCCCAAAAAAACTTGACTGGGACATGGTGTCCCAAAATCCCCAATCTGAATCTAATATCCAAAACTTCTCATTGGACGTCCCAAATACCTCAATTTAGGCGTAATACCAAAAAAAAACCCTCAACTGGGACATAGTGTCCTGAAACTAATTTTGACATGGACATAATGTCCAAAAACTTTAAATTTGAACGTCCCAAGTACCTCAATTTAGACGTAATACCCTAAAAAGAACTAACTAGGACATAGTGTCCCTAAATCCCCAATCTGGATCTAATACCCAGAGATTTCCCATCGGATGTCCCAAATTCCTCAATTTAGACGTAATACCAAAAAAAAACCCTCAACTGGGACATAGTGTCCTGAAACTAATTTTGACATGGACATAGTGTCCCAAAATCCCCAATCTGGATCAAATATTAAAAAACTTCCCATCGGACGTCCCAAATTCCTCAATTTAGACGTAATACCAAAAAAACCTCAACTTGGACATAGTGTCCTGAAACTAATTTTTACATGGACATTGTGTCCCAAAATCCCCAATCTGGATCTAATATCTAAAAAACTTTAATTTAGACGTCCCAAATAGCTCAATTTAGAAGTACTACCCCCAAAAAACTTGACTGGGACATGGTGTCCCAAAATCTCCAATTTGAATCTAATATCCAAAAACTTCCCATCGGACGTCCCAAATAGCTCAATTTAGACGTAATACCCCAAAAAAACTAACTAGGACATAGTGTCCCAAAATCTCCAATCTGGATCTAATATCCAGAGATTTCCCATCGGACGTCCCAAATTCCTCAATTTAGACGCAATACCAAAAAAAAACCTCAACTGGGACATAGTGTCCTGAAACTAATTTTTACATGGACATAGTGCCCCAAAATCCCCAATCTGGATCTAATATCCAAAAACTTCTCATCGGACATCCCAAATTCCTCAATTTAGACGTAATACCCCCAAAATACCTCAACTGGGACATAATGTCCTGAAACTAATTTTTACATGGACATGGTGTCCCAAAATCCCCAATCTGGATCTAATATTGAAAAACTTCCCATCGGACGTCCCAAATTCCTCAGTTCAGACGTAATACCTCCCAAAAAAACCTCAACTGGGACATAGTGTCCTGAAACTAATTTTTACATGGACATTGTGTCCCAAAATCCCCAATCTGGATCTAATATCCAAAAAACTTTAATTTAGACGTCCCAAATAGCTCAATTTAGAAGTACTACCCCCAAAAAACTTGACTGGGACATGGTGTCCTAAAACTAATTTAGGCATAGACATGATGTCCCAGAACCTCTAATCTGGACCTAATCCAAAAACTTTTCATTTGGACACTATTTCTCAAAAATTCACATCTCGATTTTGTTTCCAAATTCAAGACATTGTGTCCCAAAAAACCTGAATTGGGATCTAGTAGCTTAAAAATCAACAAAATTGTTTCCATTTTTTAAAAATTTGGTATTTTTGTTTCATCGATTGGTCCTGTAGCACTATAACTTACCCTTGTTGAAAAATTTGTATTTTTATTGATCGTATTCTGATATTAAGAAATTTCATTCACCAGGAATTAGAAAGATTGATTGAGGATCTTGTCATGTCCTCAATTGCTCTAAAAAAGAAAACCCTCAAAGTTCGAAATTTTTGATGCCCTCCATTTCAAAATTTTGGTATTTTGTGGGGCAATTGAGACTTATATGGTCTTTTCTAACCGGGGGTTTCAGAATTTTCGCGAAATCTCAGGCTCTGTACAATTAAAATCAAGAACTGAAATTAAAATTTCTACATTTTTGGAGGCATAATATGAGTCTTATATCAACTTTTCTTGAATTTCCAGTAAAAATCGTTTAATAGAACCTGTGATAAGAAAAATTGTAAGACAATGGAGGGGAGGGAGAGGTAAAACTGACCTTCCTTCGAACCAGTTTTTTCAATTTTTGCAGTGAAATTCATTCTTTGTCTGTATAGAATTCAAAATTTAGAGATACTTGAAGTTTTGATTTCAAATTTCATCAATGTTCTGTTTTGAATTCAGGCGAAACATAGGTACTTTAAAAATCTCAAATAAACAAATATATTCATATTTTTGGGTCGATTTCCAATCTTGAGGGAAGTATTCAAAACCCTTGAATCACCTTGCAATCGACATTTTATCAATTTTCAAATTATTCCTTCCTCTTTCCCCCTCCTGTCTGAAAAATTTTGATAGTTTTTTTCGCAAAATAGAAAAATATTTTCATCTTTGAGCAAAAAAGAACTACTAGAGACTCCAAAATTTCACACCACCTTCAAATTTGTCACAATCTAACAAAATTTAGGTACCTACAATTATAATCTTTTTGAGTATAAATATTTTTTCATCTCCCAAACGACGATTTTAACCACCGAAGTAAAAAATCTCTCAAAATCCCAATTCCATCTTTTCTTTACCCAACTCTCCCAAGCTCCAATTCCTAGCTCTATAGCCTTAAAAACCCACCCCAAATAAACTCTTAAGCTAATAACATCACGACTTAACTCATACCACAATCCTGACCCGAGACATTCACTCTTAAGCATGTACAGACCTCACATTCGTATACCGTTGACAACATTCGTAGAAAAAAGAAATAATAGCAATCCGAGGGGAAAAGATGCTTAATCACAATACCTCAACCATCACCCTTGGCAAATAGGTCACAGACATCGAAACCTCCATTAAGGAGACAGGTAAAACGTAGAATCGCAGTCTTGCCTTATATTCAGACAAAAAAAAAACACGCTACAGGACTTTCCTAAAAACTCCGAGCGCAATAAAACTGTCACACAACAAAGGTTCACGAGAAGAAAAAAAGGTAAAAAAACATCGAGTTAATTTTCAGGTGTTCCACTAATTCGGTATAAACGCCGACGCGGCTGGAATTCGTAGACTTCGGATCAGGCAACAAAGAAAAAAGGGTTCGTTGTACTGGCATTTAAACCAGTTCTTATTTTCTACCCCAAACGCAGCGAAAAGCAAGTTTCCATTAGATTTTTTCACTTTATCGAAGCAAACTTTTTTTCATTTCTGCAGCTCTACGAATAGAAATAATGATTTTTGGACTCGTTGCGAAGTAAAAGGAAGAGGTTAAAACGGTGCAAGTCCCGCAGGAGTCGTAAAAATATTATAACTTGGAAATCGTTTCTCTGGCTCTTTTAAAAAGGGGCGCGTAATTCTCGATGAGTTATCCCCGCCGCCGATCTCGACGCAGTTTACGAGACAGTTATTAATTAACCAATCTGCATATTAATCTAGAACGCGAGGGTCTTGTTCAACACGTAGTTCTTTTAACTCTTCATGGCGATAAAAATTTCGCCAAAAATTCCGCACCGTTGCCCTTTTCCTCAATACCCTGCCTTCGTGCACCGAGTATAATAATTATTTCAATTCTAACAGGTCGCGCGAAAGTAAACGTAACGTTGCTACGGTGGTACCGTATAATAACGCGCCCATTCCAATCCACCATTATTTCTGCGTCCGCGTCCGTCCGTAAACGCTGAGAAGTTATTTAATCTTGGGAGAAAATTTTGGCACGCCTTAACCAATAAAATAAATTTCTCACTCGGTCGCCAAAAATTGTTTACGCCGCCGAGAACTCGGCCTGCTGATACGTAAGCACAGCACAGCACAAATACACACGTTCGCGTTTGCGTACGTCGTATATTTTATCGAATGAAATGTGACTTTGACTTCGCTGCGAAAATATTACCGCCGACGACGTTAGGTACACCGTGGTCGGAAAATTTCGCTATGCTAAAAAACCCACAGACCTGAATAATTTTCAAAATCGATTCTACATAAACTCAGATTATACCCGAATTTGAAAACTTTTTGTGAGCTCGCTGATTTTACAAGATGTGAGAAAATATAACCACCCGAAATTAAATTTTTGAATTTCAGTCTCAAAAGAAAAGAGATGAAGTTTGGACAGAAAATGTGAGAGAAAATTTTTTTGAGGAGAGCAGACTTTTTTCGAAATGTCGAAATACATAGGTAATTATCTTTCATGACTTTTTATTGAAAAATATTATATTTCGACATAACATACTTACAATTTTTTAAAGTAAAATTTCAAATTTTGAGATATTATAATCATAATTTTTTGGACTGAGGAGGAGGAAGGGGAAGGAGGAATAATTTGAAAATTTTTCCTTGTATAATTGCAGATTGTAAGATGATTCAGAGAATTTTTAGTTCAAAAAAGCTCCAATAAAAGTGCAACTTTTTTCAGCCAAAAAAATTGGTAATTTTTTTATGTACTTAATAGGTATCTTTGACTTTGATGTAAAGAGTTGAAACACTGTCAGAATTGCAGCACGAGATTATTCAATGAAAAAAATTTTCATCCAAGAAAAATCAGGAAGAATTAAGAAAAAAAAATCAACAAAATTCATCAAAACTTAATGAAACTGTGTTTTTTTTTCAGAATGCATACATGACGAAATAAGTTGTAGATCTTTTGCCTGAATACAAAACTGAGGGAATTGATGAATTCCTAAATTGAAACTTCGTGCCAATTTCAATCTTGAATTTTGGCAAAAATCTCAAATATATGACTTTTTTGATTGATATACGGCGCTTACCTATTTAGATTTGTTCTGAAATTTGAAATCGATTGCCTTATGTTTTAGCCATAAAAATTAGAGGATCATTGAAAAATCCCTAATTCTTCAATTTATTGGAAATTATAGAAATCTTAAGCTGAAAATATGTTGATGTTTCGTTTTGTACGAGTAAATAACGATTTTCATTTAATATTTCAGTTTATAATTCGATATTAGAGTATAGTAGAGCATCGATTACTTTTCTCGATTTTTTTTCAACAAACTCCTCTTCTCCTTTCCCAAAAAACTCTCAGATTTCCACTGACGGTTTTCAAGTTTGATTTTTTTTTAAAAAATGATCCATCTTTGGAAATCTGTTTTAGTGAAAGGTGATCAAATTGTGCTTGTTTAAATCAGTAAAAAAAAAACCGCTGAAAATCATCAGTTTTACTATAATTTATCTTTCGAAATCGGTTTCAGTGAAACGTGATCAAATTGTGCTTGTTTTGAATCAGTGAAAAAACCCCGCTGAAAATCAGCAATTTTACTAATTTACATATGTATAATCTGTTAGTTTACCAAATTGTCAGAAAAAAATCAGTAAAAAATCGCCGATTTCCTGTGAAAATTGGTTTCATGATTTCATTGATTCTGATTTAGAGAGTTTTGAATCTAGCTTCCTTCCTCTTCCTTTTTTCACTTTCAAAATCTGTATCTGAGAAGTTCTATAAAAAAAGCTATCTTCGTTGTAATAAATTAAACTCTCTCATTCTGGTTCAGTGAACAATCACTGGTGAACAATCAAAATTGCAGCACTAGAAAAATCACTCAAATTCTCAGATGTTCGCCCATTTTTCAAATAATTTTATCGATTTTTTGGCGAATTTCATAAATTTTATTGATTTTCTAGTGATTTTATCACTGATTTATCACTGTGCTGCAGCTCTGACTGCTTTACAGCGATTTTCGAAAATATCAAGTACCTATCTACGTAACTTTATTCTTGAATAATTTTTTTCAAAACTCCCCTGGTTGCATTAACCAAATACTACAGGAGAAGCAAAATATTTGAAAAACTTTAAATTTTCAATAATTGGAAAGAAGGGACTACCTATTTAAGTTGATTGATGGAAATATATTTCGGTTTCCAATATTACTGCTCTTTCATCTGATAACTTGATAAGAGTGAAATTACATTTTTGGGCTTGATTCGTTTTGAAATATATGTAGTTTTTTTCTTTGGAGTGAGTTTTTCAAAAAGAATCATTGAGCTTGGTGAAACCACAAGTTTGAAACACCAAAACTGAGACTGGGTTCGTTTCAGAAACCCATTTTTTCGTTCTTTTTTTTTCATTTTCTCATTTTTAAAGCTCATTTTTATTTGGTCTGTTTTTGAAAACCATTTTTTACATTTTTCGTTTTTACATAAATTTTTTCAGTGATCAAGAATCAGCCAAAAAATGTTGAGTATTTCTTCGAAAAATAATCGCAAGCGTGTTGATCGAGGTATTTTGACCTGCTAAATACGAATTCTACGTTAATTTTTCCATTTGTTCATTTCTTTCTCCATAAAAGGCTCAAAATTCGGACGTATTAAGGTCAATGTAATAAAATACTAATTTTAAACTTTACGTAAAATGATCGTGTAAAGTTCTTTACAAAAGTAATTTGAACTGCTGAATACGAATATGAGATTGGGGTTTCTCTTAGGTCATTTTTTCTTCTTTGAAAATTCGTCATATTCAAGTTCGATTCGATGGTAACGAACAAGGAAATGTGATGAGGCAAAAATAATCAGCAAATTTGCATTCCAAATCCCAAAATTAGTCAAAAATCTACATTTTTTTCAATTTTGAAATTACATATTTGTGATCAAATTTTGCAGATTTGCCTGAGATACCTTAATTTGAGCAGTGGTAATCTTCGTTCTAGGAGAGAAAATTGAGGACTTTTTTTTATCACGCAGGCATCATAGCGGGCCATTTTTTTTTTTAGGGTGTTTGTCACTTTTTTGACTTCAGTCACTTTTGGTTACTTTTCACGTCTAAAAAGTCACTTTGGGTACTTTTTTCCCCTCGAAAGTCACTTTTTCTTAGCACTTTCGGGCAAAAATTCAAATTTTCACGTAAAAATTCCATTTTTCAGAATTCTTTGAGAGAAAAAAATTTGTGGGTTTGTTTGTTGTTTTGACAAAGAAATTTAATAAATGAAATTATTCGCGTCTTTTCAGTTGATTTATCTTTGAAATTTTTGCAGAAAACTACAAAAAATTCCCCCCCCCCCGGAAAACTGTAAAAAAATTGCCTCCGAAAAAATTGAATTTTTGGTTACTTTTCCATCATTTTTTGGTCACTTTTTGGTCAAGAAAAGTTAGGTACTGAAAGTTACATTTTTCTTCAAAAATTTCATTATGATCACGTGATTTCCTTGTCTTTTGCTACGAAGAAACTCAAAGAGTTTCAATTTTGCTCGACTAAAAATCAAATAATTTTTTTTTATTTTGTTATCTTTTTTTTGAAGAATCGATTTTCTTCATTTTTTTACGTATTGTTCTGAAAAATGTTTGGATTTTTTTTGTGAAATTAATTTTCTTTATTTTTTTTCTATCAAGTATTCCGAAATGGTGGAAAAAATTATTGATTGGTTGTTAAAAATCATCAAAAATCATCAAAAATCAATAAAAATATCAAAAATTAATTTTAAAAACCATCAAAAATTTAATAAAAAAATATGCAAATTCTGCAAAAATTTCATTCTCAAGCAAAAACGACTTGTCCTTTTTGAAAAATCTTCTCTCGAGTCTATTTCAACCTCCTCAACCTCTCCTCAGCATTCACACACCTCATTATCTAACAACGATGTTCACTCGAGCAAAAAACCAACCACGGTCAGTTTACCCATCTTCATCGTCCAAAATCCATACAATTCCTAACAGATCATTATCTCCACTTGAAAAATAACCCCAGAGGTAGCAACTTTCACACAGTCTTTTTCCGGAATCCGCATTCGGGAACACCAACTAGTACAAGTACACATAAGACGATTACATCTCATCCCATCGTATATACTGCTGCTGGTCACTGTAACAATCGAATATACGTTGACCCCTCTGACGAAAAACTCTTAACGTCAATCATCCCTTTGAACATTCCAAGGGTATCGGTTGACCTAGTACGTATCTTAGGCACAAATAATGGAACCAGTACCCATAGCTATGGAATGGATCACAGTGTGCAATACCACACGTTGAATATGACGAGACGTCGTCCACGGTTCATCTATCCCTTTATAGGTAAACAATAAAAACACTCGGTGTAGAGGAAGAATAGAGAGGCCTTACAGGAGCCTCTCGCATTGATGGGTAATGCGCGCGCGTTCGCGATTATATCGTATCGACTGTAAGTTGTACCAGAATGAAAAAAAATACGTATACGTAGTGACCCAGAGAGTAGACGTCCTTGGGGGCGACGCCAAAATTTCGCATACGATACCTATATCTACCTATGTGCGAAAACCATGTTTTTAACATTTCGTACTTCTGTATCGATGTCGTCTCCAAGTCCAAACCGTACGTTAATTGGCGAACCTATTTTACCACTCAGAACGAGAATACCTCATCGCGAATTTAATTCAGCCAGGTGGCTACCGATTCGTTTATTTACCTATTTCAAGAGCCCTAGGAGAGGGCAGGCTGCGCAGGGGAGGAGATTATTAATTACAAGTAGCTGTATGCGCGTATCGCGCGTAGCCTATTATTGCCTTATACGAAATCTGGTACTTAATCAGTTTTATAAATGGACAGGGAATCCGGTGGCGTCAGTTAAAGAATTAATAACTGACAAGATTACTGACCGTACATCAATCAAATACCGAGCACTGTATCAAGCCTTCATTATAAACGTCATTCTATCTTCCACGCAGGATATCTCCCGTCGATATAAACCTATCCTCTGGTATCTCGCGGTCAGGTACACACTACCTTATAACTATACACCTTGCTGCCGTCCCGACGTCCTAAGGGTATTATTCCATACGTCTTGAAATCCTGCCTCAGATACCATATTTGCTCGTCTCTCGGTGAATTATTATAGGTAAATTTTATAAAATACCTTCCTCCAACCAAGTAGCCAATTTCGCGTTAAAATAGTCGCCGAATGAAAATACACGTAAATTACCTTTTATACCTTCCAACACCTACACTACTTTTTTCAAATCGAACGACGTACAGACTCTGGCTCTTCTACATTGATTATCAAAAATTCCTAAACCCATAAATAATGGCTCGAGTTTTCCCCCTCGCGTTTCCCCTTTTTTTTTACCTCTACGATAAAATTAACTACAAGTTTTAAACGTTTTATTATAACAGTTGTTTGGATTGAATGAAACTTAATGATAATATATACTCGTTCATCGTGTACAATACACCGAACCAGCACAACATTCGTATTGGGCGTAGTACTGGTTTTTTTTTCACTCTTCCTTCGTCGAATAAAACCAGAGCTGCTGAGAGTTTTTCGTTCATCTCTTCGACGGTATGTGGATGTTGACGCACCTTTAAATAGCAGGGGTTCTCATTTAGCTTAATCTTGGCCTTTTGTACAATTGGGACCGAATTACGATTTGGCACCTTGGTCGAGTTGGTCGTAAAAATACACACCCTTGTATTGTCTAATCAGTTGGTCGTTTTTGGTAAGTTGGACGCCCTGATACGGTATGCTTTTGTGAAAATACCGCGTACAAGAGATGTAAAAATTTCAGAGCTGAAGAGGCTTTCACCTTGGTGATAGTTTTTCGGTTTCGGTTTTAATTGGACACGTGTAGAGCGTGATTGCGATTGAAATGTCGAGACGACTTTCGGTGGTGATGGCATGTGTTGGGAGATGGTCGAGAATTTAAATCAGTCGAAGGCGTGAGTCCAGTGATGAAGCGATAGGATTGCGAATGGTTTCTATCTGTGAGGAGGATTTGAAAAAGGGTTGAGGTGGTTTTTTAGGAATATGTTTGCTGGTTGATGAGAAAAAAGCAAATTCAGAGTGTCTTTTGGCAAGAAAACCAGAAAATAGCGAGAATTACACTTTAGTAGCAAGAAAACCAAAAAAAAATAAACAGTGATGCAAGCATCACAAACTTTCCGGACAAGTGTAAAAAAAATCAACGAGCGAAAAACGTAGGTACCTACTTGTCTGAATTTTGCCCATGAAAAAAAAATATACGTTATCTTGAAAGAAAGAGGCAAAAATGCTGACGCGAGATATATTTGGTTCTCTCTAAATACGTCCTCCCATCGATAAGGAGAGAAATAATTGTTATCGCGTTTTAGATTACGATTACATGCAATGTAACGCGGCAAATGACCAATCTCAAAGATTTTTGGATTATATCGCTCGTAAAAAATTTTCTGGTGAACCTATCGATCTGAAATTTTGGCATAGCCTTCCTTTTTGCATACCCCAACTCCTATTAAAATTTCAACGAAATATTTAAATTAGGACGGACGTAATCGTGTTCACAGACATTTTTTATCCCACATACATACATACATACATACATACATACATACATACATACATACATACGGAACATCATCTGGAATTTGGTCAAAACAAACTTGTACAAAATCAGAATTTTTCTAAACCCAATATTTCCGAAAACGAATTTCGACCCGAAAACAATACTTTCCTTAACAACGCTACGCGCTGTCCGGAAAGTAACAAGAATTTTACTTCTCTCTTAATTATAAATCAGTGAAAATTATCGAAAATGACAGAGAAAAAGTCAGAATTGCAACATAGGAGAAAATAAATTGAAGTATTTTACTAAAAATAAATCAGTGAAAAAAATCACTGGAAAATAAGTGAAAATTCACTGAAAAGTCGATGAAAATTTATGAAATTTGCTAAAAAAAATCAGTGAAAATCTTTGAAAAATCAGCGAAAATTCATTGATTTTTCCTGTGCTGCAATTCTGACTATTTATCAGTGACTTTTCACTGATTCAGAATGAGAGAGTACAAAAAACACGAATTTTAAATATTTTCCTGTTGAATTTTTCAATCGAGGGATTGCTCTTAAATTCTTTTTCAACTTTCATTTTTCATAGAAATTTTTGTCCTTTTTTCGCTCTGGCGCGGCGGGACTTCCGTATTTTATTTTCTTTAAAATACCATTATTTGACCTTGCATACGATTTTGCCAGAAAACTTCACTTGTAGATACTGTACTATACTTAATTGCCATAATTGGGCGAGGCCAAATTCTTTGTTAAAAATTGATAAATTTTTGTGCTTATTTAAAACTTTTCCAAATTACTTTATTTTTGATGTTTGAAATTTTGATGATTTTTTATAGATGAAAATGTCATGAAATTCATCCAGAATGTCTATATTTTGTGTTTAAAATTTCTATATTTTGAAAATTTCACGTTCTTTTGATTCGTGTTGGATAATTTTTTCCCTAAAATTATTTAATATTGGTAAAAAATCCATGAAATTCGATCCAATAAGAGTATTTTTTTGGTATTTAAAATTTTTATTTTCTGAAATTTTTGCCCTAGTTTTACTGAGGACAAATTCATAGCCGAATTGGGATACAACCTTTTGAGAAGAAGACGAGAGGAAGAGAGGAAGAAAGGAGGAGGAGCAGGAGGACTCTCTGAGTCTTAATTAGTCAAATTTGATGAAATTCTGCCTTTTTGAGTCGATTAAATCGATTTTTACTGAAAATCAGTGATTTTTCGCTAATCTTTCAATCAAAAATTACGAATTTTTTTGACAATTTAAGAATTGACGAAGAAATCAGTGATTTTTGGCTGAAACAGGCATAGTCGGTCATTTTTCCCATTTAAAGTCACTTTTGTCACTTTTTCACTTTTAGTCACTTTTTCCATTACAACGTACTTTAGTCACTTTTTTCCATTAAAAGTCACTTTCGTCACTTTTTTCACTTTTAGTCACTTTTTTCGGTCACTTTTTCCATTGAAAGTCACTTTGCTCGCCTTTTTTCACTTTAAGTCACCTTTTCACTTTTAGTCACTTTTTTGGTCACATTTTCCATTGAAAGTCACTTTTCTCACCTTTTTCCACTTTTAGTCACTTTTTCACTTTTTTTGGTCACTTTCCCATTAAAAGTCACTTCGGTCATTTCTTCACTTTTAGTCACTTTTTCGGTCACTTTTTCCATTAAAAGTCACTTTGGTCACTTCTTCACTTTTAGTCACTTTTTCGGTCACTTTTTCCATTAAGTTCACTTTTAGTCACTTTTTTGGTCACATTTTCCATTGAAAGTCACTTTTCTCACCTTTTCCCACTTTTAGTCACTTTTTCACTTTTTTTGGTCACTTTCCCATTAAAAGTCACTTTGGTCATTTCTTCACTTTTAGTCACTTTTTCGGTCACTTTTTTCATTAAAAGTCACTTTGGTCACTTCTTCACTTTTAGTCACTTTTTCGCTCACTTTTTCCATTAAGTCACTAGTCACTTTTTCCATTAAGTCACTGGTCACTTTTTTCACTTTTAGTCACTTTTTTCATCAAAAGGTCTTTTTTCCCTTTCACTTTTTTAAAATTTTATATTTATTTCATTATTCAAAGCGTTATAATTTTTCTAATGAATGTTTTCATTTTTATTTGAAATTTTTCCTAATAAATTCAAATCCAAGTTTTTATGTGGGAGGGGGGATCAAAAATTGTTCGAATTAAATTTGAGTAGTTTTTGTGGCTGGAAAATGGACATCTAAAAATCTCGTAAAAAATTAGTAGTGATTTTTGTTGAACACCACACATTTCAAATCATGCTTCTACAAAATTTCGGGTTGTCAGTACTTCGCGGGAAAAAAAGCCCCCTTCCCCGGTGTTTCATGAATATCATGTAAAAGATCGGCAAAACTTTGAAATACAAGAAAAGTGGTCACTTTTTGGTCACTTTTCTCATTGTTAAGCCACCTTTTTTGGTCATTTTTTTCACTTTCGAAAGTTTTTGAAGTAATTTTTTTTGGAAAATTTTGGCTACGATGCTTGCTGAAAGATCAGTGAAAAATCACTCATTTTCAGTAACAATTGATGTAACTGATTCAAAAATGGAGTATTTCTCCAAATTATGACTAATTCAGATTTAGAAAGAAGGCATTTGAAAAAAAAAAAAATGAAATTTATCTATCAAAAAAAAATTGGAGAGTGGAGAGGAGGATATGTTTTTCCAAAGCTCAGGAGAAAAGTTGTGCAAATTTTTTTTGATGGTCCTACCTAAATCCTGCTTGTTGATTTCGGTAATTTGTAAGACATTTTGAATATTTTTGTTTTGCTCGTTAATTTGTATTATTTTTTTACCTAATAATAAGTACCTAAAAAAATTCTTAATATTCTTAATATTCCTTATAAAACTAGTATGGGGGGGGGTATCTTTTTGGGCAAATTTGCACCAAGAAAAATAATTGTATAAAAATGACAAAAAAATCCAGATTTCCATTTTTCAGATCCAGTAGACACCCTGAACTTGAAATTTACAAATCGATTAAAAAAAAATCTAAAATTACTATACCTTCTAAGAGCAGTTTTAAAATCAACCAGAAAAAAAATCCCAAGATAATTATTGCTTCTCGCTGCAGCCGAGTTATCGTCGATTAACTCCTCGCGCACTACAATAACGCGACGCGAGGCATTATAGCCATTAGGATTCATTTGAGAAGTCTCATTAGTGGGTCGTCAGTCAAGTGTAAAGTAATTAATTTTCATATGTTTACTTGATAAATAATTAATTTTAAAAGTGACTTGAATTATTCATGATATGATTTTCGCCGTGTCGCGCGCCACACGCTTAAAAATCCGGATAAATAATTTAAAGTATAATTTCACACGTTTAAGCGCCGCTAATTACTGGTAACCGATTTGGAATTTATTATACGTCCGCGTGCCATCATCAGCGGGTTGAATGGAGATGATTTTTTTTTTCACTTGATTTTTCGTCTGTGGTTATTTATGCGATGGTAAAGGTAAATTATGAAGTTGAATTATATCGATAGATATAGGTATAGGGGTTTGGAATGTGAGAGAAAGAATCGCAGGAGATCGAATTTTTGATGATTAATTATGTATGTGTGCATATTATTGACGCGGTCCATCGGAGAAATTTATTTCAAGTTTTGTTTTCAAAAGGTGGGGTTACGTCAGTTCAAGTCGTTTAAATTCACATTTTGAAAATTGATTAATTTATATCAAAAATTGGGGAAAAAATTCGTTGAATTATCCAAGATACTGGAAAAATTGGTTTCAAATTATAAAAACTAACGAAATGTTGAGAAAATTGTTGGGAATTCGCTAAAACATCTAAAAAAGTTTTGATCTTGTAAGTAGGCAGTAGATAAGCTGTAAAAATTGTTCAAAATAAATGCTAAATAGTCGTTCCAAGTTCGTCAAAATTTCGTGATACTGCTTCAAATTTCATAAAAATATAGTAATGGAGGTCAAAAAGTCATAAAAATAGTTGGAAATTTCATTAAAATATGTAAAATCGAAGTTCTAGAAAATTATGAAAGTTTGATTTCAATAAAATGAAGCGAAAGTATTGAAAAATCATTAGAAGTTCTCATTGGGTACCTCTCTTTTTCGCGGATTCTTATGTAAAAAACCTTCAAAATTCACGTGAGTTGGTTGTTGGGTCTCTACTACGTTTCAAAATCCCCCCAAAATTCCTTCTCTTGAATTTTTTTATGGAAAAGTGAAAAGAGTTTTCTTTGGGGGGGGGGGTGCAAAATTCGAAGCGAGAAAAATTCCACAAAAATGGCCAGAGAAATCCAGAAAATAGCAAGAATTTTCATTTTTTAAGATCCAGTAGACACCTTGGTTAAATTTTTTTTACCAGCTTCATCATTTTTCCATCAATATGAATTATATCTTATTTCGGACAATTTTCACGTTTTTCAAGAATATTTAAAACAAATTTCTAAAAATTTTCTATGGGTTTTCAAAAAATTTTCGTTTTTGCAAACAATATTTTAATTGTATATTTTTGTCAATTTTCTGTAATTTTTTAAGTCCATGTTTATCATTTTTTAGTTTATATGCATTTTAAACCTTTTTTTCTCTTGAAGAAGAATTTGAAAGAAAATTTTCAACTAGTTTAGTATAGGTACGTGAAATCAATTTCAGTTCCAATTTTTTCTTTTTAAATTTCTTCATGGTGGTGTCCCAAGAAGATTTGATCCCTCCTTTACTTCGTTTACCAAACATTATTCTACATATTACACAATTCTCAAAAAATTTCAATTGAAATAAATATTTATGTAAGATGAAAATTTTTCGTTCTTTGGAATGAAATTAGGTATACTTCGTAGTGTTGCATTAGCAATTTGTTCTTTATTGTCGTTCTTCCTCAAAAATTTTTGAAATTCAAAAATAGTGCAGGTAAATGTTCATTATTTGAGAGGGGTTGATAGGAAGAGGGAGGAGGGGGGTGAAAACTTATTTTCATCACATTTTAGGCTATTTTTTGATATTTCAATCATTTTTACAATATTTTGAACGTTTTTTGCTCATTTTAAACAACTGTTACGATATTTTAAGTGAATTTTCAAAATATTCAAAACATATTGCATGCATTTCTCAACAATTTTCATCACGTATCACATTTGGTCTAAAAGCTTCGAAAATGATTTTTTATCCATTTTCAAAGTCTTTTCTTGATTTACTCTGATAGCATCAACTTTGAAGTCAATATTTCTTCGAAAGCAGAAAGTGTTGGGATATTGAAATTGCAGTTTTTCCCAAATCGAAACCTACAATTTCTCTTATTTTCCCACAGAAAATCATAAATTTTCCACGTTTTCCCCTCACGTTTTTTTCATAAAATTCATGAATTTTCCACATTTTTCTTTTCTTTTATACATAAATTCATAAATTTCTTACTCTTCCTCCCTCTTTTTTCATCAAATCTCAGATCTTCCACGTTTTCCCTTCTTTTTTTTCATCAGTTCTTAAATTTCTAACGTTTTTTCTTTCAATTTTTGTTAAAAATAAATTTTTATTTCTTCATGGGAAAAGTTGCTTGGGTAGGGAGGGGTCAAACTTTGGCTACGAAACCAAATTCTTGTAAAATACCAAAAAAAAATCAAAAAATTTGCAACTTTTCCTTTTTTTTCGATTCCTTCTGGTGAATTTCCCATTATTCCCCTATTCTTATAGAAAATACTAAAAAATTCATAGAAATTTGTATTTTCCCCCTTTTCCCCCTCCATTGCGCAAATTTTCCATTTTTTTCTTTTTTTCCATCAAATTTCCCACAATTTTCATTTTCCCCATTTCTTCCCTTTTCACTTGAAAATTCCCACGATATGGGAAGTTTTCCACGATATCCCAACACTGGCTTACAGAAACAAACTTTTCACGAATCTAATCTGAAATGACAAATTTTGATAATTTTTCACTCGATGAGTCATTGTTTTTGACCTTCCAACGCCACCATTGCCAAGAAAAACAACAACGAATCAAAACAATTCGACGAAAGTAAACGATCCACGAGCAAACAAATTGGCCAGAATTGAAACAGTTGCAATCCGAATGCAAATTATATTGCATGGTAGGTGTTCTTTTGTGCATTCTCCATTCTGATTCGAAAAGACTACTCCGCTTGGAAAAAAACAGTAAATTATAAAAAAAATGCGACGATCCGTATAATACGAATGCTACCTTCAAGTTATATTCCCGGATAGCCTAGCCGGACGGGTTATGACGGTCGTTGCGGGCCAATGTGTTACGGTGCGCTCCCATATGTCATTTGGACTACACGGTATTGGATATAGGCGGATAAGTCGTTATGAAGTCGAGCGCGTCTAAGTTGTCGTGTAAATTGAGAAGACGAACAAGTGGATGATTTTTTGGCACGAAGTCGACGACTCTACCAAGGCCGGAGGGATACTCCGGTACAAAAAATTCTTCGAACGGGCATCACGAATGCCACCTGAAACCGCAATATGCCCTACGATTATTGGAAAAAATACGCGTCGATGTAGAAAGAGAGAAACGAGCAGCCAGGAACACAATAGCAGAGTAAACTATGACCACACACCGATATAAACCTGATCAAAAATTATCGGGAGCTGAGGAACCATCGACCGGGCGACCAACCGGGGTTACCTTCTGCACTACCGAAATCCAATACCTTCCTCGAGGTACCTGTGCGGCTGTGGATGTGGAAGCATCGTCATCGTCCAAAGCGAACGTTTTTTTGCCTTTTTTTTTTCATTCTTTATTGCCAAATCGATACGTCTCCGCATCAGGGAAGGGTTCCGGGCCGAAACTAGTTTGCACGTGAGCGCGGCGGTATTTTTTAGGCGGGCGTTGGTGATCGCAGATTGTCGAGAAATACGCGAAAAAATTTATAACTTCGCATGTGCTCGTAGCCTTTTTTTTCCTCTTGGTTTTTTTTTTCCTCTTTCGTATTGTTCGACGAATCGAATCGACTTTGTTGCGGCTCGAAGGGTCGTTTGGCCTCATACCTCGCACGTAAGTCTAATTCACGCGAATTATTACGGAAATGACCTAATTATCGGTAAATACGCGAGTAATTGCGAGTTTTTCCAAGTGGAATGGAAGCTCGGAAGCCACGCGATCGAGTTTCGGTAGCTGTAGGTACGCTAGGTAGGTTGCCTGTACGTGTGCCCTGTGCATGTGACTTGCCAGCACAGCGGAGCGATTCTTTGCGCTTTTCTTCTCCATCGTCTTTTATGCTCTAAAAACGCTCTGTAAGCTCGGTACCCGTAACAAAACAGCACATTTTGCCATTTCACTGTTAGATTATCGATTCCACTTGGTTGTGTGCCGGTCGCCGGGTTTATCCCCCGACATCCACCCTCTACTTTACCTTCACGTATTTAGAAGACACTATTCAGTATCCTTTCTTGCAATATCGTACCGTAACAGCGCCGGCGAAGAGCCACCCGCCCCGTAGTCGAAACGTGATGCGTATACAAAATAACCTAAAACTCCCTCCAGGTCGTTCGCTGTGCTGCTATCCACGCCGAAAAAAAAAAGAAGCCCGAGTGCCAGCAGCTTAAATGTATTCTCTTTCTGCGCTGGGTATGCCATTGTACCGGAGTATATCTCGTCGACGAACAAGCTCGACGTCGTAGTATATTTCACTCCATGTACATGTATTCATTCGGTAAATATCTTATTCGCCGGTATTATAGCGTAAAAATTTTCATACCGGATCACTCTCTCCTTCCGATGGGTTTTTTACTCGTATTTCGGTTTTACCTCCTCGTGCTTTCCAAAGACGTATAAGCCTAGAACGCGCGTGCTGACTTTGACTTAGGGTTTGATCTTGGTGGGCTTTTGATTTCGTATTACCCAGTTACGCCGCACCGCTGTGGAGGTACCGTGGAAAATACTCGACGTGGTTGCGTGTACATGGCAATTTCAACAAGCCATGGTATGTGATGAAAAGGTATGCAGCTTTGAATGGAAACGTTCAGCTCCTTCGGTGATGGCTTCGGGCGATACGAAACTACCTGGTAATTGCTCGAGTTCGGAGTGAAATTCCCATAAGAAAGGGTGGCCTTTTTTCGTGGCTTTTGTCGGAGTTCAAGTATGTAGAGTTTTAATCGAAATTGTATTCGGTGGTACGATTCACGATGGCAGTATGGGTTTAGATGTGTGGAATTCGCCTATGGCTGCGGAGATGTTGAGAGGTTTCTTTGTAGGAGGGCGAAATATGTAAATGGGAGAAGAGAGGAGAGAGGAGAGGAGAGGAAAGAAGAAGGATTTGGTGTTATTTTTTGAGTAATTACAGAATGAATGGTCATGATTTTGGTAGAATTTTTCTAATTTAATTATTTAAATATGACAGGATTGAATATGGAATTTGACCAAATTGTCCTGAATCAATGATTACCCTGAAAAAAATCGTATCGAAATTTCAACCTATTACTCAATCGATCAAAAAGTGTAAAACTGAGACATATGTTCCAAGGTCAGATTTTTTCAAATTTTATTCAGATACCTGGGTAGTGGGTATGATTCTTTAACAGCAAAAAAGGTCCAAGAGGGAAGGTGAAAATTGTCAAAATTGCTTGGAAAAATTTCTCATCGTGAGAAGTTCTATTGTGATTAAAACTATCGAAAAATAGAAATTTTCATTATGGAGATGAGAGCCTGCTATGAACTAAAAATTCATAATTTTGATGGACGTTTTTCCAAACAGTGCAAGTTTGTCAGTTCCAGAGTTGCCAATCAAAAATTGTATTCAAAATTTTCTGAATGCTCAAAAATTACCATTAAAAAAACTCTAAGATTTTAAACTTTTTTTAAAATTTTTATTTAATTATTATCAATAATGTGAATAAAATTTGAAATAAATTAGTTTCTCTATACTTTTTATGCAATATAGGGAGGGGGGGGGGGGTGCAACAATTTGACACTTGCTTAAAAAAATGATAAGATAGCTTTTTTTCGCAAAAAATTGATGTTTGTGAACATTCTTAGAAAGAAAAAAGGAATTTTTCATAATTTTTTCAGTTTGTTTTTCAAAAAAAGTGAACCAGATTTTTTTTAAAATTTTGCACGATTTTTTAGAAGTTTGGGGAACGAGGGGGGTGAAGAAGAATTTCTACATATGCTTAGCTATAAAACTGACACAGTAATTCTGAGGAGTGACTTGGCATAGCCAGACAAATGCTCCAATGCCTTTTCAAAGATACATTTTTCAGGAAAACGAATTTTATTTAAAATTAACGCTTAAAATTTAAAAAAATATTCATTTTGTTGAAGTAAACAAATAACAAAGTCGAAAATTTTTATTAAGAAGAATATTTCAAATGTGGGTAAAATTTAAATTCATGGGAAAATGAAAATTTACGTGCTTACTTGATCACCAAAACTTTTTTAAATCACTAAAGGAAATCGTCAATTTTTCAAAATCGCTGAAAAACACTAAAAATTTTAGATCGATTAATTTGGAATTTTTGAATTATTCTATTTGTGTATTTGAAAGAATCATTATTTTTCTATTTTGGGAAAATATTTTAATTTTTATGAAGTTCGGGTAGGGAAGGAGTAAAGGAAGTAGGTAATTTTAGTCTATAACCACTTGGAAAATAAGTTATGAACATACGATTTTTATTTATTTTTCTAGTGGCGGGGGGGGGGGGGGCTTCGTATATAAAATTCTGAAATCATGAAAACAGAAATTGGCATAAATATTGAGTAAACAAGTCGCAAAAACATTCAAAAATTTCGCGAATTAAAAAAAATCCAAAATTGAAATTTTGGATCTGGAAATGATGAATAACTTTTCGTTTGCTTTTAAAAAAAATACGATTTCAGGTCGATTTTGAGAAAATGTAAGTTAAGTTTCAAATTACTTATTTTTTTTTTTGAAAGAGGGACATCTACACATTAATTTTAAAGAATAGCTCTCAAATGACAAAAAAAATATGAAGTTTTGGTTCTCAATTTTTCTATAACAATCTTCGATGAAAAAATTTAAATCAGAAAATTCATATTAATTTTTTCTTCCAATTCATTAATTTCTTACTTTTTTTTACTACAAATCCAGTTCGTTTGAGGATTTAAAAATAAAGTTTTGAAAATTCATTCTCCTATTTCCAGCTCTGCTTTTTCCAGCCAATTTTACCCATTTAATTGCCAGCTGTTCATATGTTGAAAATCAAGTCTTGAGAAATGAGGAAATGACGAACTTTTTGGTAGATATTGTTTGCTTTATTTTTTGGGAAAATTTCCTACAGTTTCCAAATAAACTCTTACTGAACAGAAAATCATAACTCAATTCAACTAATAAATTTTTCAATTTGTTTTTTTGATGAATCGTATCAAAAACTGAAAAAACTCCAACCATTGTCTCAATTTAAATTATTCGAATGGAAATCACTTCTGGTTGTATAATTTGGGAAATGGTACAATTTAACTGATATTTTTGTCAATTTTGTTGATTTTTCTTTATTTACCACAAATACTAGAATTGTGTGTTTTAGATTTTGAGAAAAAAATGAAATTGGTCCCTTTTCTTTTCACATGGATATGCTACAGTACTGCTGAGGGTCAATCTATAAAATGAGTGATCAGAATTTTCAAGACCAAATTTTAGCAATCAGATTTTCAAGATCAAATTTCGACGATCAAATTTTTGAGATTACATTTTAACGATCAGATTTTTAAAACCAAATTTCAACGCTCAAATTTTTGTGATTACATTTTGACGATCAGATTTTTCAGATAAAATTTTGACAATCAAATTTTTGAGATAAAATTTTAACAATTATATTTTTCAGATCAAATTTTCAAGATCGTTGACCATAATAGAATTTTATTAGATTAGAGAAAACTAGGAAAAAATTTGACGAATTGATAGGTACAACACTCTTTCATTTTTGGATCAGTGAAATTTATCAAAAAAAAAAAAAAAAAAAACTGGAAAACAGTCACAATTGCAGCACAGTAATAAATCAGTGAAATTTTTTTTACAGAAAGCAAGTCAATGAAAGAAAATCACTGGAAATCAGTGAAAATCCACTGAAAACTCTGTGATATTTATGAAATTCACTGAAAAATCGCTGAAAATCAGTGAATTTCACTGATTTTTCCTGTGTTGCAATTCTGACTATTTATCAGTGACTTTTCACTGATTCGGAATGAGAGAGCAACTTTTTCTTGCACTTTTTAAAACTTGAAAAATTTCAATGAATACTTTGACGTAATAATGAATTTTTTTTTAAATTATCGGAATTCTTTGGAAATAGAAAAAAAATCCACAATTAAAAGCTTTTACTCTAAAGCAACCTGCGCCTAATTTCCCTTCTTCCCTCTCTCAAGTCAGGAAACCCCACCACCTTTACAGGTATCCAAATACTCACATTAATCAGATCCTTTTATTCCACTAATCAATTCAAACAAAGCAGGTACACATACCTTCACCCAAGGCAAAAGCCACCAAAACATTCCAATCTAGTCAAAACCCAGCTCACGTCACTTCAACCCCTACATTTGCCAGTTCAATATCAATATAGGCCAAGTCCAATCCAAATACCTCACCGGTGATTTACTCGTACGCTGTTGGCAAGTGAAAAAAACCAGCTTCTTCGCTGACCCTCGGCACTACGAAAAAATCCACCCACCAGGTTACCCGGTGACGATAAAAGAACCTGCCGAAAGAAGGGCTAATTATTCAAATTCATGTAAAATAGAAGGGTTGAAAATTAGCATAAGATGAGTGGCGCTTAATAGGTCATCCATTAAACCAGTTTATTGTATATGAAGTAGAGAAGAATATACATAATGGGTTGAATTTTAATTAATCTGCGTGGGGTATTACATGGATATGCTACCGGTGGCACACGACACCGAATACCGCAACCAGAATCAAAGAACTAACACAAAAAATCGACGGTTGATTTTTTGCGCGAAATTTTACCGTTATAAAATTTTCAACCGATGTCCTTTCGGGATGCTAGAAAAGCAGATGAATTCAATTCCAAACGATCGATTTATTACTATTATTTCTCGTTAACGGTGGTTCATTCGCCAATGCGAATCAGGGATATAGGAAATTATGCAAATAAATAAGGTTGATTGGCCCAACGATATATTTTCACGTACGTTGATCGAAAAGGTATGCTAAAATCCGTTATCCGCGATGAGTTTCTTTCTGCGAGCTCGATTTAAATAAAAGATGTTATAGGCAAAAAAGGGTTGAAAGCCGTTAAAAATTTTAATATTAAAATTATCGATGCAAAATCAATTGAAAAAAAGCCAACCGTTGCCTGGGTTTTTTTTCCAACCATTCTGTCGTGTACACTTGGCACTGCGATGAGTTCACAGGTAAATTTTTCCACTGGCCTAGCCCGGTTAAGGGCTCTGTACGGGCTTATGTTAATAATAAAACGTCGATAAGGTACTAATACACGTAAGATGTTTGGAAAAGGAATAAACCATGCATAGAATGGTCGCTTTCAAGGTACCAAGGGTGGAAGAGGCAACCTAGCCCCGTATTGTTAGATTCAATAATGATATATGGATCGAATTTGAATAAAAAAATATTCGAAGATAGCTATTTTGAATAACACATAGTGTACCGAATTATACTACGCGGTGTATCCCGGAACAAAATTCAAATGAACCCTTTTTTTTTCCACACGACCATGTATTTAAATTAGGGGAACGTTTCGGGTTGCTTTTTTAATAACAATAATGACCACCCTTTTTTAAGGTTTCCTCTTATTTGGCAGGTTAAAGAGAAGAAATAATAAAGGTGGGACAGGTAAAGATTAAAAGGGTATATGCAAAGTACGAAAATTCACACAGCTCTGGGTGTATTAAGATTGTATGCATATAAGATTCACATGCGTCGTAAACGCGCCTGCCAAAGTATATGCGTAGATTCTCAGAGACCAGTATCATCCCCAATTTAAAGGTTACATTGTTCGGGCGCTTTTCTAAATGATAGATGTCTAATGGTATAAAAGGGTTATAGCTCATGCAAAAGATTCATCTTTTATCATTACAGAGCTGAAAATTTTTCTCGTCGGCATATGAGACCGTTAACTGTTAATATGTTATTTTTGGTGCTAGGTACCCAGAGCTAGACAAATATCGCCATAAATATCTTTAAGTAAAATCTTCTCCGTCGGGATTCCGGAGCGATCCTCGTCTCTGGGTTATTAGCATCCTCGAACCCAATATGCCATCTGCATATCTGCTATATCGTATTTCCGGATACACGAATCACGTCAACGCGTTTAACGGTCATCAGCGAAAAATTTTTCCACAAGCACGTCTTCTATGTGCTCGTAGGCTGCTGAGATGAACGTGATGACGCAATTAGCCTGAGGACGTGAGCGATACCGACATCAGCCGGGGGTTCATTACCCTGCCCTTTTACACTGGCTTTTTTCTCTTCTGTCTAACCCCGAAATTAATAACGCCCCTCTTTATCTTAATTTGTATATGAATGCCAATTATGCCTAGTGAATATGCTAAGTATGGACCCCAACAAGGTGCCGACGTTGACAACGTTCGCTGACACAGGTGTATGGGTTTCTTTGGCGGATCACGAGCGGCGTCGTGCGAAGTGTAGGATTGTCGAGAAATTTTTTCAAGCCTACAACGTGTTGGCTGGCGAGTGTGTAGGAGATACCAGCGCGATGACGATGGATCGCGGAGGTTGTGGTAATTGCGCCGAAGGAATTATGGGAGGTCTGCAAAAAGGTATTGGAAGAGTGATTGGTGAAAAGTGGTTTCTTGAATTGAATAAGTGAAAATTCGCTGATAAGCAGCAGTGATGGAAACAGGGTTGCCAACCGAGATTTCAAAAATCACTATTTTTGGCCAAAAAACGAATCACTAGAAATCACTGTAGCCAATTTGTTCAAAAATGTTCATCAAAAATTACGAAAATTACTGAATATTGAAAAGTAGACATGACAAATACAGTAAATAATCACCAAAATCACCGAAATTTTTAAAAATCACTGAAAAAATTGCTAAAATTTTTTCAAAAGCTGGAAAATCACTGATTTTAGTGAGAAATCACTGAGGTTGGCAGCGCTGAATGGAAAACTGAAATGATATTGTTCCAGTTCCAGTTTCAGTTCTCAAAATTTTTTAGTTCCAGTTTTCAGTTTCAGTTTCAGTTCCAAATTTAAGATTTTTAAATTTTCAAGGACGAAAAAATGCAAAATTTTCAAAATTGAACTTTGTTGTTTTTCCTTTTCGATTCAAAGGTACAATTTTTTCCTTTTATAGGCTCAAAACTAAAAAATTTCTAGAAAAAAAGTGAAAGTGATATTTTTTAGAAATGTTGTGACTAACTCCTGCATTTTTCAACAAAAAATTTGAATAATGTATTACCTATGAGAGGACGTTTTTGATTGGATGAAATTTTCGAGTTTACAGCACAATTTTTTTTAGTCACTTTTCGACGTAAATTTTCAAGATTTGGGGTTTTTTAATAAAAAATTTTCAATTGAATGTGGTTTGGTAAATTTCAATACCAAAATTTTGACTTTTTCTCATTTTTCTGAGTTTTTCAAATCATATTTCGTATATAAAAATTGCAACTATTGGAACAGGTATAAAACTGAAATTCACTTCAGTTCTAGTTCCAGTTTCAGTTTTTCAATTTCAGTTCCAGTTTTTTTCAGTTTCCAGTTCTAGTTCCAGTTCCAGTTTTACATCACTGAGAAATGGTCAGAATTAAATCGCTGCAGAAATCAATGAAAAACTACTGATTCAATTGCTGAATTTTCAATTTTGAATCAGTATATTTTTTCCATAATTGCTGATTCGAAAAATGAAAATTAATGCACTAATTGAATCAGTAGTTTTTGATTGATTGGCAGTGAATCTTCACTGATTCAAATTAAGAGTATGAAAAATGATTTTTTTTTCCAAATTTTTGTCACAGATTATACCTATAATTCCAATATTGAGAGCTGCAACAGGAACTCTGTTAATTTGAATCAGTGAAATTTCATCGCCAATTAGTGAAAAACTACTGGTTCAATTAGTGAATTTTCATTTTCGAATTTCTAATTTTTTCAATAAATATTGAAATAAATCAGTAAAAATTTACATTTAGTGATCGAATCAGTAATGGAAAAAAATTATTGATTCAAAATTGAAAATTCACTAATTGAATCAGTAGTTTTTCATTGATTTCTGCAATGATTCAATTCTGGCTATTTCATCGGTGAATTTTGGCTGATTTAATTTAAGAGAGAAAGGAAAATCAGTGAAATTGATTGAAAAATTTTCGGCGAATTTCAATGATTTTTTTCTATGCTGCATCTTTTGATTGATAGGTAAATGACATGTGAGAATTTGGAGAAGAGAAATAGTGGTCTTGCATTTCTTTCTTGTCGTTTCATTAATAATCGTATCGGTATTTTTGATGGTCCATTTACTTTAAATTTTCATTTAAAGTAATTCTGTGTAAGTGTTTCCCAAATTTCATACTCGAGTTGAGAAGGAAGACAGGAGTAAGATTTCATACATTATTTGTACCCATTTTCAAATTGGATTAAAAGATTCGAAAATTCCATCAGTCAAGGATCACGCTAGAGATCCCCCCCACCCCATCCCGTCAGAATATAAATTTCTCTGATATGCTCTGATCAATAGCAGCGTGAAAAATTTAAACTTTGAAAATTGACTCTTTTTGGACCTCCTTCGTTGTTTTGTGTAGAAAAATTGTTGGTGTAAAAAGGTTACTTATCTGAGTTTTTATTGAAAAGTTGGTGCGAGATTTTTTTCATTCCTGTAGGAAATTGAGTGATTCGATAAAAACTAGTTTGAAGGCCGACACTCATCCTCAAATGTCCAAACAATAACTATAGAAACGTCTTCAATTTTTTTTTAAATTTTAAAATAGGTAATCGATTCTGTAAGGAAAATTTGACAAGAATTTGCAAAAAATAGTTTGAACGCTGTATCATCTTATCAAGTCCTCAAGAAGGGGTCCTACTTCAAAAATTGGATGATTCGGATTTCTTTTTTAATTTTGACTTTTGTTTAGAATTTTGAGGGGAATTTAGAAAATTTGGTAAATTATTTGAGGAAGTTTATTTTACAGCTTCCTTCCCCTCCCCCACTCCGACCCCCTTCTCGAAGCTAAGGCAATGTATTTCTCTCATATCTTGAAATTTTAAATTCAGTTTTTTCTAAAATACCAGATTTCGAAACGTTTTGAAAATTATTTTCAAGATTTTATGTAGTTTACTTAATTGACATTTATTTTAATTTTGCCTAAGTAATTTTAATTTTTAGAAGTTTTTATTTCAATATTAGATTTTGAGCTTTTTTTCACCGTTTTGAAGATTTGATACATAGAATTTTTGCCAGAATTTGAAATCATTTTCTTTTTTTGAGTTATCAATTTTTTTACTATCAGTCCTTGATTCCTATTTTGATATTTACTTACTTAAATTCCTCGATTCACTTTTCATTATTGTACAACAATTTTTAGAAGGTTCGTCAAATTACATTCATTCTTCACTTTTTATCGAAATTTCTTGGGAGATAATCGTCATCATTTCGTAACTTTTTTTTTTAAATATTAGATTTTGAGAATAGTTTTTGAATTTTTTTTGACGTTTTACTGTAATGCCGGGAGTTCGAGATAATCTTCGTACCATTTCCATCGAAATTCCATATTTTTATTGATCGTATTTGGTAGGTTATTGAAATTTTCGATTTTGAGGTATCAATTTTATTATCATTTTTCTATCAAAAAATGTGATATTTCATGATTTTACTGCTCTTAACGTCATCTAGATAATTGATTAAATTTTTAATGAAATCACTTTTAAGGGTTGTTTTTCATTTTTTTGAATTATCATAGTTTGAATATTGGATTTTTTTGAAATTAAAATACCAAATTTTGAGATAACTTTCATTTCATTCCTCAAAAATTTGATAACTTTTTTCAAAATACCTACAACCTATTATACTTTAAGATTTCTTCGTCATTTTTAATTTTTTAAGGAATTTACCTACCGGCAAGAAAAACAAGAAAAATCAGAAAATAGCAAGAATTTCACCTTAGTAGCTAGAAAACCAGGAAATACTAGCATACATCATTTTAAAGATTTCACTGCTAGGAGCAAGAATTTTCAACATTTTCCTCTTTCTTTGAATATTTTTTAATCAAAATGTAAAAAGGGGGCTCTTTTTTGAGGAAAATTTAAAGCAAGAAAATAGCATGGAAATGGCAAAAAAATCCAGGAAATAGCTTAGCAAGAATTTTCAGATCTAGTAGACCCCACGTTTTCTGGTAGATTTATTGTATTGAAAACCCTATTAGTTTTTGAAACATTTTTCAACATTATTTGATTTTTTTTTTTGAAACATCGTACTATGTATTTTGAATTAAGTACATATGAAATGAAACAAGTTAAGAGATATTCTTAATTTCTTTACAACTGTTTAAATTTTCTCTAAAAATATCAAATTTTGACATTTTTTCAATAATTTTTAATTCTTGATCGATTTATTGAATTAAAATACCCGGTTCTGTGAAATTTTTTAACATTATTTGATTTTTTAAATTAAAATATCGAATTTTGAGATATTGTAGCGCAGAATTTTATTTGAATTTCTCAAAATGATGGGATATATTTTTCACATTTCTAAATTCGTAATTTAGGTATTTGTTACATTGCATTGAAATGTCAAATTAAAAATTCGAAATCTCCAATATTCAAATTTTTACTTATTATTTTATGTCAGAATTTTGACATTTTGTCAGGGAAACTAGGAAATCTGCCAATTATACGACAATTTTTCCAAAAATCGAAACTAAGTATCTAGGTACCTAGATAATTAGGTATTAATCTTTTTTAATCCATCGAAAATTTTTTCCAACAAGTTTTTAATTCATACTGTTTTAAACCAGTGAAGAAATCTAGGAATCATTCTAATCACTTCGTATTTACCCCCCCCCCCTTCTTCTTCTTCTTCTTCTTCTTCAAAGAATAAATTTTTGTACCTTTCGAAATATCCATCCATGCACCTAATTCGCCAATCCTACTAAAAAGCTCATATCCATCTCACCTCGATAAAATCCATTTAGGCTCCCACCTACGCAATCCGATACTCCGCTGGAGACACGAGACAAACACAACACACGTACTTCTCATCAATTTCTCGACTTTATTGCGGTTTCAAGATGAACTCCACGCAATAATAATGGCGGACCTGTGAAAATTCTGCCATCAGTCTCTCGACCAGGCAGAGATGGATACTTTACGTCGTTTTACTGGTCTCAGTCTGCACCCTTCCACCCCTCTCCCCTTCTGGTTCCCCCTACGCAATCACATGGGTAATTTGAACTGCGAACGTGAAGCCTGTGCCTACATCAACATCCCGGGATCATCATTTAGTCACACGACGCTGCCATCTCGAATGACTATAGATATACTCGACAGAAAAACCGCAACCAGTAAACGGGAAATTGTACGAAAACCGCTTTACGCGAACGATCTCGCGGACGGTGGCGTCGTCAGTCGTCGGTTAGCTAAACATGGTAATATGCGTAGTCCTTGATTTACGTTATAATCTGGACGGCATCTCTATGACCTATTTGTATCTATAGAGGCGAGCTCGCGAGTGACATTCGAGCTTGAAAAATGACTCGTGTCATTAAGAGAAACGCCGAGGAGATTTTTTTTCAAAAAGTTAGACTGCTGCAGGTTTCTCGTGCGATGTCTAATTTGCATAGTACGATTTGTGTGTTTTTTGGTGGAAAAAATTCTTCCTCGTCGAGTTTTGTCCATCGATGAGATGATTATCGCGGAATGGTGTGGGTATTTTTAGAATTCCTCTATTAAAATCATTTCGCGGTTCTTCCTTTTCTTTTTCTTCATTTTTATATTCACGAAAACAACGAGAGGGCCATCTAGTGTAGTGTAAAGTGAACTTATCATCGCGTCAATAAACCAATCAGAAGAGAGAAATAAATAAATAAATAAAGAGCTTTTCATATTGATCGTATAAGTCAGAAAAACCGAATAATACTAACCGTATGAGTCCAAAAACTGTATATGAGAAAAGGGACCTAGGCATAACTTTTTTTCATTAATCCGAGGTACTTTTTTTCATACACGATTTTTGGACTTGTATTATCAGTAAAAATTATCGAAAATCACTGAAAATCAGTGAAAATTTTTTTACTGAAAACAAATCAGTGAGAAAAATCTCTGGAAAATCAGTAAAAATTCACTGAAAGGTCAGTGAAATTTCTGAAATTTGCTGAAAAATCAGTGAAAATATTTGAAAAATCAGCGAAAATTCGCTGAAAATCAGTGAATTTTGCAGATTTTTCCTGTGCTGCATTTCTGACTATTTATTAGTGACTCTTCACTAATTCAGAATGAGAGAATACATAATATTAATTTATAGAGCATTTTCTTTTTTTGAAGTTGAAATTCAGTTTCAACATTTCTTCCAACTTCAAATTTTCTCAAAATTTTCAACATAGAACAGGGTTTTCACTTTCTGGAAAACCTGAAAATATCAGGGAATTTTGGAATTTTTACTGGAATTTTATAAAAATCCAAACGAAGGATAAATCATGTAAAAAAGTGTTTCTTTGCTCATTTTATTATAAATTTTTCAAAAAAATTTCATCATCGCTTTGCTCGGGCCAAATTGTTACATTTCTTCACTGATTTTTATCATCCATCATTTTTAGTTGACTGTGATGAATAAAAAAATTGGCATTTAAATTTGCCTGCCTTTGTCCATTACATTATAAATTTTTCAAAAAAAATTCTCTTGCTACACTTAGGGAGTAATTTACACTCTTCCTCTCCACAAAATTCATTTAAAATGTTTTTTTTTTTTTTTTTTGTAAACACACTTTTTAATAATTTGCAATGAGAAAGGAATGTCATGATGCCCTCTTGATCATGATTTTGAAAAAAAAAAGGGGGGAAGGAATAGAAAAGAATTCGAAATAATTGGTCATGTTATTGGAAATCTCAGTGATGAAAAAATAATGAATTTTCATTTTTGACATGGATATGTCTTAGGGGTGGGGGTCAAAAATTTGAAAAGCGTTACGTTACGGTAACGTTACGTTACGGTAGATCAAGACATAATGACATTATGTTAGACTTAAAAAAACTTTTTGAAAGTATCTTTTTGCAAAATTTTTCGCCCTCGGTTCGTTCTGGTTAAACAAATGATTGATATTTTTACCCCATCATCGATTTTTTATTTGAGAGAGGTCGAAAAGATTTCAGAGGCTTGCGTGAAATTTATGAATTTGAGACACGAGTGTATTTTCATTTTTTTGATGGAGGGGAAAGAGGGAGAAAGCAATGAGTTGTGAAGAAATTTTTAAATTTTCATTCCAGAAAAATCCGAATTTTCATTCACATGATTTGGTAGACATAGACACCCTGACATAATTTGTTTCATTTTTCAAATTTTTAAATTTTGACTTAAAACAGAGTTTTTCCTTTTTATTTGAAATTTTTTCTGTAATAAATTCAAGTTCTTAGGTTTTTATGAGGTAGTGAGGGGGGAGGGGGTAAGAAATTTTCTGAATGAAATTTGAATCGTTTTTGTGACCGAAAAAAAATATCTAAAAATCTCGTAAAAAGTAGTGATTTTGAAAAAAAAATCGGTGGATATCATGTGAAAAATTATTCTCTCATTTATATAACAAAAATATCATTATGTGGAAAAACTGGAAAAATTTGAAAAATTTATCAGGAAAACCTGGAAAAGTCAGGAAAAGTCATTTCTGAAATATTTGTGGACACCCTGTGGAATTTCCTCAAAAAATTTTTCCAATTTTGAATTTTTTATAATTCTTTTCATCTTGACGACTACCCTTTCATTCTGAATCAGTGAAAAGTCGCTGATAAATAGTCAGGATTGGAGCACAAAAAAATCAGCGAAATTCACTGATTTTCAGCGAATTTTCGCTGATTTTTCAAAGATTTTCACTAATTTTTTTTAGCAAATTTCTTAAATCTCATCCACTTTTCAGTGAAATTTCACTAATTTTTTAAAGATTTTCACTGATTTTTCAGCAAATTTCATAAATCTCATCCACTTTTTAGTGAAATTTCATTAATTTTTCAAAGATTTTCACTGATTTTTCAGCCAATTTTATAAATTATATTGACTTTAGTGAATTTTCACTGACTTTTCAAAGATTTTCACTGATTTTTCAGCAAATTTCATAAATTATATTGATTTTAGTGTGAATTTTCACTGATTTTCTCCTGTACTGCAATTCTGACTGTTTCTCAGTGATTTTCGATAATTTTCACTCATTTATAATTGAGAGAGTAATTTATATCAACTTTATGCTAAAAGCTTCATTGTAATTTTCCAGCGAGGGAAAAAAAAAATTACTGCTGGGTCTCTTTTTTCCTGCTAATGTATACCTACTGCTATAATATAGTACCTATTTTGGAAAGTTGTCCTAATATTAATTGGCCTTCACTTCATTTATTTAAAATTTTTTTCAACTCCAAAATTTTCCCCAGTTTTTAATTTTTGACAATTCTTTTAAAATATTTTTAGTTCACGAGTTCGGTTTTCTCAAATTTTTTCAAAATATTTGCCAAATTCTGTTTTCTCAATTTTATTAAAATGTTTAAAAAAGGTTTCAAATAGTCACAATTCGGGTTAAATTTTCTCCACATTTTTTTATAAGTTCACGAAGTTGAATTTCCTGAAAGTTTTGTCAGAATTTCAAATTTTTTCTAAATTATTATACCTACACCCATGCACATTTCTTCCAAGTTATTTTAAACTCAAAAATTCAAAATGAGAAGACTTCGTAGCGTATTTTTTTTTCGTTTTGAGTGTAAAGAATTTGTAAAAATAATGTATCTACCTATATCTAGGTAATTTTAAAAAAATTAAAACTTGCAAAAAATTTAGAAATTTTTTCGAATAAATGAAGAAAATTAGATAACTTGGGAAAAATTTTCAGAAAATCTATTTATTTGAACTATACTGACTTACTGACTTCACCCGTTTCCTTTTTAGATTATTTCGTAATTTTCATCAGTGAATTTGAACTTGGGTAAAAACAAGTGCCCCACACTGCCCACACGAATCAAAATCTTCCTTCCTTGACCCTAAATATTCGCATCTTCCCCGCTTATTCCTGGACCCCTCTCGCCAAGCCCTGCTCGCTTTTCGAGTAAACCGAATCTAAAGATCTGGCGTAAATAAAATAACGAAATAAAGAACAGGATACGCGCGTTTACACGACGTATTAATAATTTTATCGCCGAGACTGGGCTTAAATATAGTGATTATGGGTTCGCGTGATGCTCATGCTCGGTGGATGATGCGGCGATGGTTAAACGTTGTCATATGTAACCGCGTTTACACGGTTACCAAAGCACGAAAATTATTAAAGACCGGTTCGAACCTTTGCTTCGGGTACACGGAGGTGTTAAGGGGCGAAGATCGTGCTATTTCTCGGTTGCGGTTTGTTTTGTGTAAAGTGCATAGCCGTGGCAGGGGCCATCCGGGGAACCTCCGACATGAAAATAAAACAATCAGCACAATAAGGATAATAGAATGACGTGTTATCAGCTGTGTTTTGGTCTTCGAGATAAAATTAATGAAGTTGGTAAAGAGAAAGAATCGGTGAATAGCATGTTATGGTTGAACCATCAATCAAAAGCGCGGGCCTAAATTACGAGAGATGCGCAGGTTAAGTACCAGATGATGGGAATGAGAGACTGGACCGTGATGTTGGTTTTTTTTATTGATAGAAAACCATAGAGCCACGTTTTGTTGTTGCTGGCGATTCATGAATGTGTTCGTGGTCGTGTTGGCGCGGATGGGATGTTGTACTCGTCTTCTTACAACGTTATGTTTATATTCTCTCT
The DNA here is from genome assembly GCA_033439095.1 of Pseudococcus viburni. Classification (NCBI taxonomy): domain Eukaryota; kingdom Metazoa; phylum Arthropoda; class Insecta; order Hemiptera; family Pseudococcidae; genus Pseudococcus; species Pseudococcus viburni. The sequence continues at coordinate 129,555 of JAVBJF010000257.1, forward strand.
CTCCTCCGATGCGCCGTTCTATAAAACCATTGTGGTTGTAATTATCAATGAAATGTCGTTTACATAGAGTAAAATAGACTCGAGCTCGATGTGAAATACTCATCCACCTTTCTCCAGCATCTCGGATTCTCTCAGCTCGTCTGAGAGCACCGCGATAAAACACCCACGCCTTGGTACAAAACCAACTTCAACATTGGATTTTAAGCACACGAACCGGTGCTGCGGTGCAACTGTGTTACGATAGAGGGTTTTTAGGTCGATGACATCTTCGATGTCACCTTTAAACCGGGGGCCGCCTACTTGGTGAATTTTTAGCATCGAAATAGTCGCTCTGGGAAACATTGTATCTTGGAAACTATCTAATTACAAAGAATGTTGCCAAACGTTAAATGTATGGCGCAGGCGACCGCGCCGGACCCGAACACCAGAATAAAAAACCAAAAGTAACTAGTTGGAGATTACTTATCTGTAAAACAACCTTGTAAGTTAGATGAAGAATTTATCTAATTCACCGGCTGCTACCATAGTGTGTTGTAAATTCGTAGATGCAGCCAACAGTAAAGGTAATGTCATCAAGAATTATCAGCAAATGTTTTACAGTTAGCCAAGTGCTGTCTTTCGAGCTATAAGCCAAAGATGAGGCGAACAGAGAGCTGGAAAAAAAGCAGAAAAAAACCAGTTTATTTTATTAGTATGCGTGGATTCTTCTTTAATGTCGTTAAAAAAGATGGGATTATGGTTTGAAGTGCGAGAATTCCTTCGGGCTTCATCTATTAACCGTAAATTATTAAAAACAACGAAATTTAGATTATATCTGTTGAGGTGCCTCGTCTCTCTGTTTCACTCTAATCGTACACGATGCTGATGCTCGTTCGGCAAGTATTAATGTATAAGCGTTCGTGTATATTTTATTTGTCAGAATTTTTATGAACTTAGTTGCAAAACACTTACAACATGGAAAATGCACCGGCATACATCGCAGCACCGGTTCAATTCGATACACCGAAGTAGTACCTAATAGTTCAGAAGGTAACCAAAAAAAGTGGTTTTCGGAGATTTTTTATAGAGCGAACGTCCTTTACACGTATTCGATTAATATATCTATTTTGAGTATAAAAAATTTTTAGAAGGGGTTACGAAATTAGTTTTTTATTTTAATTAGGTTACTGTATCTATTTTGTATTGGTATTAAAATGAATCAATTTTATATTAGAGAAGTTTAATATACTTGTCTGTCGAGTACAGTGACGTACCGAAGGCATTTCCCAGGGGGGGGGGGGGGGGGAGAAGAGGTGAAAATCCCAGCTCAAATTTTCAAAATTCCCAACTACACTCAAAAAAATAAAAAATAAATTTTATTAAACGTAATAATAAAAAGGCACCGCATTCACAAAACTAGTAAAATTTATTCAAAAAATAATAATATTTATCGCAAAATTGACAAACTTTATTTTCTATGCAATAAACTTTACCAAATTTCGTGATGAATTTTATTATTTTTTTTGATAAAAATTGCTAATTTTGCGAATGGTGCCCCGTTATTATTTTTTTTGGATAAACTTTATTTTTTTTTGATAAACTTTATTATTTTTGGATAAAATTTATTTTTTTTTGAATAAAATTTATAATTTTTTGCAACACTTTCTATTCATTTTTCATTCTCCATTTTTCTCAGTGTACATATAGTCGATATCAGAATTCCGGTGAGGGGGGGGGGCGAGATTCAAATTTGTGAAACAATTTTTTTCAAACTTTTCCTGTCGATTTCTTAAAATTTACATGTAGGTACTAATTTTTCCCAAAGTCGTGAGGTTTTTTGAATTTTTTTTACTCGTTTTCATCATTTTTGAGAACTTTTGAAGTTTTTACAGCCCATTACTATGAGACCCTTTTTGAGATGAAAAATCTGAATAAATTTTTCATTGGTTACTCCAAATTTTTATTTTTTTTCAAACCTACTGGCAATATCATTGTAGTTGAAAAAACATACGAAATAGTTTATTTGCCTTGAACGAAGAAAGGGTGGAGTTTAGAAGAAAAATTATAATTTTACATCAATAAAATTTTGTAATTTCATGTGTAAAGAATAGGGAGATGGATTTGGCTCGAAAAAGCGAGGGCGAAAATTTTAGAAGCCCTCAAATCGAATGTGCAATAAAATAATGTTTTGGAAGAATAAACTTTATTGAAAAATCGACTGTTTCTACTTTAACATGATTAAAGTAGAAATATACCATGGCCGAGCGTAGCGAGTACGAAGCTTTTGAAAAATTGGATTTTCAAATACCAAAAATAAGTTTTAAGAAGAACAAGAACAATGAAATTAATTGGAATAATTTTGAAGAAAAATGCGAAAAAATCTCATTCAAATTGCAAGTACAACTATAAAAAATTTTTGGCTGACGAGTGAAAATTTTTAAAATGCAAGGTTACAGGCATCATAGCAGGTCACTTTTTTAGGGTGTTTGTCACTTTTTTCGACTTTGGTTTCTAAAAGTCACTTTTTTCATCTAAAGGTCACTAAAAGCCACTTTTTTCATCTAAAGGTCACTAAAAGTCACGTTTTTTCGAAATTTCAAGCAAAAATTCAAATTTTTTCGTAGAAATTGCTATTTTTTAAAATTCTTCAAGAAAAAAAATTGAAAGTTGATAATGATTTTTCAAAAAAAATTTGCCCTCGCTTCGCTCTGGCAGTATTTCAATAATCCTATTTCTAAATTTGAAAAAAATCTGTTTTTTTAAATCAGTAAAGTAATTGATTTTTGAGTCAATTCCCCATTTGACAGAATAAATCAATAATTTTGACTAAAATAAATCAATCAAACAATTGAAATATCACAGATTTTCAGATAAATTCATTTCACTGGTTCAAAAAGGCACAGTTTTACGAAAATTGACTGATTTAGATTTAGAGAGTAGATACCTAATACCTAATATAGGTCATATATCAATTGTTTGTTCCAAAAATCTCGCCATTTTTCAATTTTTCTTTGCTCAAATCTGTATAATCAAATTTATTATGTATATCTGCCTCCTAAAGTGCCACTACAAAAATTCGATTTTTAGATTACCTAATTTTTTCATTGAATTTTGACCCCCTCCCCTCATTTTTTCTTGAATTCCCAGCCCTCTTTTTTTTTTTAGCTATAGTGGTGGTGAAATAAAAAACCGGAACTTTTTACGAATTCCGGATAATTTTTGGGAATTTTCAACATTAGAATTTGGCAACATTGTGTGTTACAACCGTAATGAAATTATTATTTGTTTGTAGTTTAGACGAAGGAATTTTATAAAATTATTCACGTCGTTTCAGTTTATTTTTAAAATGATTGCAGGACACTTCGAAAAAAAATTCCCCCCCTCCATCTAAAAAATTGATTTTTTGGTTACATTTTGCTCATTTTTTGATTACTTTTTGGTTACTTCTTGTCCGAAAAAAGTTACTAAAAGTTACTAATTTTGATAGAGTTTCGCTATGATATCTGGAATGAAATTGAAGATCCACATTCCAAAACGGGCTTAGTCCATACAACAGTATATGAGAAAAAGGACTTAAATGTACTGAAAAATAGATTACACCTAAGTCCCTTTTCTCATATACACTTGCATGGACTAAGCCCGCTTTGGAATTCGGGTCTTCAATTATTCTCGTCATTTCAGTTGATTTATCTTTGAAATGTTTGCAAAAAACTGCAAAAAATTCCCTCCCCCCCAAAAAAAATATAAAAAATTCCCCCGAAAAATCGAATTTTTGGTTACTTTTGGTCACTTTTTGGTCACCTTTTGGTCAAAAAAGTCACCAAAAGTCACTTTTTTTCTTCGAAATTTCGCTATGATGCCTGTATGAAGCAGAAATATACCATAGCCGAGCGTAGCAAGACCGAAGCTTTTGAAAAATTGGATTTTCAAGTACCAAAAATAAGTTTTAAGGAGAACAAGAACAATGAAATTAATTAGAATATTTTGAAGAAAAATGCGAAAGAATCTCTTTTAAATTACAAGTACAACTATAAAATTTTTTTGGTTGACGAGTAAAAATTTTTAAAATGCAAGGTGATTAATAATTTTTTTCCTAAAAAAGCATTTTTTACAACGGTTTAATAATTCTTCGCCGGGAAAATGATCAATTTTCAGTTGGAAAAGGTTACTACCAAGTGAAAATTTTCTTGATTTACGACTGTTAAAATAGGTAACCATTTTATTTATTCATTTTTCATTAAAAAAATAAATGCTAATCGTCCCAACTGTCATTTTTATTCGTCACTTGGGAGAACGACCAATTTTGAGTTGTGAAAATTACCAATTTTGAGTTGGAACAAGTGAAAATTTTGTTGATTTTCAACATTTGAAATAACGATTTTATTTATTATTTTTCATCAAAAAAATTAATCCCAACTGCCCAATTTTCCCAACTGATGTGTTGAAATGTTCAATTTTCCCAACTCACAAGTAAAAAATTTCATCAGGAGGGGAGCTCCCCCTCCCCCCTTATCGGTACGTCACTGGTCGAGTAGGTATATGGTATAATATGAAAGGACGAACTATACCTACTATAAGATCATGAGAACATTCACCTTAATCGTGCCTCGTCAACTGTCCAAATACGATCAGATAAAAGTATATACAATTGACAGACGCTGAGAGAGTTCTCCTTTTGCTGCTTCTGTCCAAGGAGTTGGCAATCTGAGAGCGCGATGTGACCATCGTAAACTCACGTATTGCTTCTCATCCGGATACCTTTAAGGTCAAATGATGACAATGTTGGTACTCTGTACGTATACGTTGGACTGGCCGTATAGAATATAACGTTCCGGAAGGACTTTTTTTTACGAAACACGTTCGTAAAACGACAACCGAGCTTTCCTGTGTTTCTGGTGCTGTGCTGGCTCGAATTTGGAGGATTGTACGAGTTAGGCTAGCGAGCTGCGAAGTGCGAATGGAGTTCGAGGAAGACGTTTTCCGGTGTCTACGGATTTCCTGAATTATAAATGTAGGGGTATCACCGGCGAGGTGGTTGTGTTACGAGTGTGCGAAATATATCCGATTGGTGGGCAGGTTGGCAGATTTCGGCTCGAATGGTGGGGAAGAGGGACGAAAGGGGTGAGAAGGTGGGTGAGAAAGCGAGATGGTGGATTGAATGAATTTTGAGTGTAGAGAGGAAAAAAAGGAGGTGTTTTTTCAAATTTTTGAGAAATTTTTCAGTCATTTTATAAGTAGCTGGTTTGTTTTTATCTTCTTTTTCGAGTTTTATTTGGACTCTAGTGATGATTTTTGTACCAGAAAATGAGTAAACAAATTTTAAAAATAATTAATTTTTTGAAAATATTCATACCATTGGTTTTTTGAACCATAAATTTTTTGGAAATGTCATAAAAATCGATCAAAATATCATAAAATCGAGCATAGAATTGTTGAAAATCCTAGAAGATGCCACATTGCAAAAATTTCTTTAAAATATTCAAAAATTTCCTGAAATGTAAAAGTAGGTGGAAAAAATTTAAACAAAATCGTCGAAAATCAGATAAAATAAAAATGTTGAATTTTTGAGAAAAATTGAGAGAAAGCAGCATCTTGCTTGAAGAGGGGGGGGGGCAAAAATAGAAAATTTTAAATTGAAATCGAGGTTACAAACCGAGATTTCAAAAAATCACTATTTTTGGCTAAAAAACGAGTCACTAAAAATCACTGTAGCCAATTTGTTCAAAAATCACGAAAATTACTGAAAATTGAAAAGTAGACCTGGCAAATAGAGTAAAAAATTACCAAAATCATTGAAATATTTAAAAATCAACGAAAAATCATAAAAAAAATTTTCAAAAACTGAAAAATCACTGATTTTAGTGAGAAATTACTGAGGTTGGCAACACTGATTGAGATAGTTTTTCTACGATTATTATTACTTAAAACTTCAAATACATAGGTACAATTTTTCCTACTTTCTCCAACTCTCCAAAAAAAAAAAGTAGATCGCATGGAAAAAATTTCATCTCTAATCTGATTTTTTCTTCTACGAGTAAAACTGCAATTTCGCCACCGATGAAGGGGAAAGGAGCGGCTGTTCTCCACTTTGCGTAGCATCTTTGAAAGTGTCAAAAATGTGTTTGAAAATGTTTCCAAAAAGGTCCCAAAATCATTGAAAATGATTTATGATTTAAAGCTTTTTTTGATGATTTTCACAATGATTTTGACATAATTTTATCAGATTTTACCACATTTTTAGCAGTTTTCGAAACACTGAACCAGTTTTAGACTTTTTTCTACAATTTTTGCCTACTTTTTCAACAATTTTACGTAAACTGACATATTTTTACAAAGTTTTGAAGAGTTTTTGATGCATTTTAACAATTTTAAAAACAATTTTTCTACAATTTTTACAAAGGTTTGAACGATTTCAGAAGGGTTTGATGATTTTAACTTTTGATGAGTTTTTGAAGCAATTTAATGATTTCCAAAATGTTATCTTCAATTTTTACTCGACTTTGTATAATTATACATTTCTACTGATTTTTATATTTGCAAAATTTTAATGAAAATTGAATTATTTTTATTTTATGAACAATTATACTTACTTCACTGTATTAATTTTTACATTTCAAACCGGTTCATAAATCATTTTAACGATTTTGCGATGTTTTATGTAATTTTTACGTCATTTTAACAATTTTAATGGTATTTCAATAATTTTTACAATCTTTTGATGTTTTTTAAATCAATTTCCTGATATTTCATCAATTTTATGTTTTTAAAATGTTTTTTTATATCAGTTTTAAATAGTCTTCAAAGCAACTGGTACAATTTTCTAGGCATTTTTAGCATTTTTATGATTCTTCAAGGTTTTCTACGATTTTTTTTTTACTTTTTTAGCAATTTTAATCTTCTTTAATGATTTATTACAATATTTTCGAATTCTTTTGTGACATCTTATTCAATTCTAATGATGTTTCATGTGCTCTTTTATGCTTCTAAAACAATTTTTCACCAATTTTCGAAGCAACCTAAATAATTTTTACACTATTTCGAGATTTTTTCGAGTTTCCAAATAATTTGTCATATTTACGAAAATTTTTAGCATTTTGAACCATGGTTTCTAATGATATTTTAACAAATTTCAAATCCAATTAAATTTTAAATGCTTTTCTAGAAATTACCTACTCTCTCATTTTTGAATTAGTGAAATGTATCAAAAAAACACTGAAAAACAGTCAGAATTGCAGCACGGTAATAAATCAATGAAATTTTTTCATTGAAAGCAAGTCAGTGAAAGAAAATCACTGGAAATCAGTGAAGATTCACTGAAAACTCAGTGAAATTCTTTGAATAATCGGTGGGATAAATCACTGAAAATTAAAATCAGTAAAAAATCACTGAAAAATGAAAATCAGTGAAAAATCACTGAAAATGAACCTCAGTGAAAAATCAGTGATAAAATCAGAAAATCAGTGAAAAATCGCTGAATTTTCTTGTGCTAAAATTCTGAGTTTATCAGTGACTTTTCACTGATTCGAAATAAGAGAGTATATCTTTGCTTTTTCCCTTCTCTCCTCCGCACCATCGATTGCTATCCATTCTCCAAAATTCTTCCATAAACTGTAAATTCTTCTATGCAAAACCTCTTCAACTTTCCCTGCGGTCTTTACGACTACATAAGCTCTTCATTCATGCGATAACTCAATACCTGCCATATATTTACCAGCCAATGGCTAATCACAGCGTTTATACGCTACAAATTATGCATGTAAATTATTTAAACACACACCCATTCAAATAGCAGATATTTATGTACACGTGACATCAAAACATCGCATCGTACTCGCTGCCATGGATCAAGTTCACAGATTGCAAACGATTCGCGGTATGTCTCAGAATTGATAAAGATATCCCAGCGAACGATAGATGGTTACCTTATACCTCCTGAACGATCGTAAATTATAAATTACTAATAAACACGTTGTTGGTGAATTATAAACGAATACAAAAAATATGCAACATTGTCGCGTATTAAATCGCTTATTATACGCACTAAAAAAATTATAGAACGAGATAAATAAGTACATAGGGAATGTAAAATAAAAAAAAATTACGGCAGCCGGTTCTCGTTACCTTTATGGGATCGGTACCTGTAGAACCCTGATCATAAATGTGGCGGCGCTGTGTTGTAGTGTAATTTGTCTACGCGAGCTTGGCGCAAATCGATGTTATACAAAAGGTAAACATTAATTAACATAATGAGTTAATAATTATTTTGAATTTTAATCGAGTTTATTGTACGCTGAAGCGAGGGAGCGAGAAAGAGCATACATTTTATGTAGCCGGGTATATGGCAGAAGAAGTCAGCAGCGAGAGTAATTAAATGGAGGTAATTTATTACTTATTGAAATGCGAGCGAAACGAGAGTGAGGAGTGCGCATATAAATTCTTCATATTCCTTTCGAGTCATTCATCTTTTTTTTTTTCTCCGGCGTGTATTTTATGATCGAGATGTAGGTATAAATGTACGTTGTGTACATAGGGACGTCGAGAAGAGGACGCGGAGCGGTAGCCAGAGAAGAGGCGCGAAACAAGTACTCGTGGAATACTAACCTTCATTTTATTCTATTATTTAATTCATTATCATATTTTTCTTCCTAATTTCAATACCCGTTTGTATGTTAGAAGCCGGTTTAGATTTAATTAAAAAGCGGCCGTAGTCGAACACGTGTCGATGAGAGATAAACAAGTTTTTTTATTTCGCACCTTCTCTATTGTTTTTGCTTAATTTTTCAACCCTTTTTTTGCAATCGAATGAAGAAAGGGATCGTAAAAGATGAAAGGGGCGAGTGGGAGGCTTTGACGGTGGAATTTGAAAGAAGATTTGGTTTCTTGCAGGGAATTAGAGTTGACTCCGGAGTCTTGAGTCTAAATTGGCTCCGACTCTGGCTTGTCTCCGGAGTCTAGAGTCAAGGTCATAATTTTATGCCGGAGTTAGGAGTCAGGAGTGAATTTGACAATGGAGTCAGGAGTCAATGTCTAAGATTGACTCCGATGTCAAAAATCTTTGTCAGTGCTGTGGACTTGTTTTTTAGCTCTGTTTATTATTTTCTTCCTTTTTTGAATCATTTTTTAATTCAATTGAAAAAATAATATTGAAAACAAGAAAATTGTCAAGCATAAAGTGTGTCTGGTGGTTTATAATTGTGGAGTGGGAGTCAAACTGACTTCGGATTGACTCCAGATTCACAATTGCTCCGGAGTCAAGCTAGAGTCGAGAGAGGAGTAAAGGAGTCAAGGTGCGAGTTGTGACTCCGGAGTGAAGCAGGAGTCAGGGTATGAATTTACTCCGGAGTCAAGCTGCAGTCAGGAATCGAGATATAATTTACTCCGGAGTCAAACTGGTGTCAGGAGTCGAGGTATGAAATTTACTCCGGAGTCAAGCTAGAGTCAGGAGTCGAGGTATGAAATTTACTCCGGAGTCAAGCTAGAGTCAGGAGTCGAGGTATGAAATTTACTCCGGAGTGGAGTCGAACTGGTATCAGGAGTAGAGGTATGAAATTTACTCTGGAGTGGAGTCAAACTGTTGTCAGGAGTAGAGGTACAAAATTTACTCCTGAGTCGAGCCGGAGTCAGGAGTCAAGGTGGAGTTAGAAGTCAAAAGTATGAAATTTACTCCGGAGTCAAGCTAGAGTAAGAGTCGAGGTATGAAATTTACTCCGGAGTCGAGCCGGAGTCAGAAGTCAAAGGTATGAAATTTATTCCGGAGTCAAACTGATGTCAGGAGTCGGGGTTGAAATTTACTCTGGAGTCGAGTCGGAGTCAGAAGTCAAAGGTATGAAATTTATTCCGGAGTCAAAGTGATGTCAGGAGTCGAGGTATGAAATTTACTCCGGAGTCAAGCTGGAGTAAGGAGTCAGGGTATGAATTTACTCCGGAGTCAAGCTAGAGTAAGAGTCGAGGTATGAAATTTACTCCGGAGTCGAGCCGGAGTCAGAAGTCAAAAGTATGAAATTTACTCCGGAGTCAAGCTGGAGTAAGAGTCGAGCCGGAGTCAGGAGTCAAGGTGGAGGTAGAAGTCGAAAGTATGAAATTTACTTCGGAGTCAAGCTGGAGTAAGGAGTCAGGGTATGAATTTACTCCGGAGTCAAGCTAGAGTAAGAGTCGAGATATGAAATTTACTCCGGAGTCAGAAGTCAAAAGTATGAAATTTATTCTGGAGTCAAACTGATGTCAGGACTGTACTCCGGAGTCAAGCTGGAGTAAGAGTCGAGTTATGAAATTTACTCCAGAGTCGAGCCGGAGTCAGGAGTCAAGGTGGAGTCATAAGTCAAAAGTATGAAATTTACTCCGGAGTCAAGCTGAAGTAAGGAGTCAAGTTATGAATTTACTCCGGAGTCAAGCTAGAGTAAAAGTCGAGGTATGAAATTTACTCCGGAGTCGAGCCGGAGTCAGGAGTCAAAAGTATGAAATTTACTCCGGAGTCAAGCTGGAGTAAGAGTCGAGTTATGAAATTTACTCCGGAGTCCAGCCTGAGTCAGGAGTCAAAAGTATGAAATTTCCTCTGGAGTCAATTCGGACTCGGAGTCAGGAGTCAACTTTCCACATTGACTCCGGGAGTCAGGTCGGAGTCAAGAGTCAACTTTTTGGCTGACTCATTCCCTGGTTTCTTGGGGTATGATTTCGGATTCACCGCAAGGAATAAATTGTCAAAGGGCAACACTGACGATGACAATGATAGGATCCATATGGACGTGTGTCTTAGGCGGAATTAGCGTGAAATTAATAACTCATTAATTACGGGGCAATAAAAATTTAATGACTATATAAAATACCTTTTAGTACGTTTGGTAGTAGTTTGACGACTATTGGATGTTGCCCCGAAGCGTAACATCGTCTCTTCGCGGTCTCGATCTCTCAAGAGGAGGATTTCTTCTGTGGCGACCGCAGCCACAGTAGATAGGGAGGGAGGAGACGTCGCGTAGCCTCCGGTTTCACGGAAACCGGCGTAGCACGCGTGGAGGTAAATCGAACCGCCTCACGTGGCCTAATCGGCTAACGCAGCATCTCTGAGAGCTCAACGACGATCGACCGTCGACCGAAGCAGGGAAAAAAACTCTTCGAAATTGTTTATTAAACGCAGCCAGGCAAGGAGAAAAAAACCAGCGGTGGACATCGCGAGGAATCAGTTTTTCCACTTTGAAGGAATTGCGTGCATAGCTCGTGTATCCGTTTCGATGTCACATTCTTGAATTGGTCTTCGGTATGCGCGCAAAAACCGGCCTGAATTTTTTTTCCATTATGTTTCAATCATCCCGGAATGGATGACAGCCCGAGCCTGAGCCAGGGTGTCGTTTATAAATTGCAATTTCGCCGGTTCGCTGCGGATAAACGAAAATATCCGCAGGTTTTTTATCGAGGTTCGTGCCCCGATTGTACCATTGTTATTAAATGAGTTTTTTGTCCGGTGGCTCGCACAAGCGAACGAAACCGGTTGATGGATTCGATCGGTAGTTATTGGTAGCTTCGAGACGTAGTGATCTTGAGGATTCGAAAGAGCAGCAAAATCGTCTGGAACATTTGCTGATCCTGTTAGGGAGCTTTGATTCGGTGTGGAATTCCAGTCGCGATTACGAGGCCCCTAATTCTAATTGCTTATATCGTGTAAGAGGCCCAAAGAGCTAGATTAGTTATTAATTTTATACATGTACGTTGTTTCAGATCGATTACCTATAAATCTAACTGGGATCAGCATTGTTTCCTATGACGACCGAAGATCAATTCTTTTCTCAGGGTATTACATTCCCCGGCCATTGGGATATTACCACTACCATTTCACCATCGTACTCGACGTAACATTATTTCAATTTTTCGTTCGAATCTGTATTCGGCATACCAATTTTAGGCTATAGATGTGAATCTTTTATGTGACAAGTCGAGGGATTCTACTAGTCGCTAGTTTTTAAGTTGTATTCGTGTATTTTGTTCTTATTTTGCCCGATTTTCACCCTGTGTGTTGTAATGTATCCAAAGTGAAGATTTTTTCCGCCGGTTGAGTCGAGCTAGGATGAGTTGTGGTGTAAAAAAGGGTTCGAAAAAGTTTAAATATGTTTTGGAACTGGTTAGATTGTGAATTGAAATATTTTTGGAGTCGGTTGTGCACCCAATTTCTAGAAATTTCCGAAGTTATGAGAATTTTATCGAATAGAAGGATTTAAAATGCTAAAATACTTAATGTTAGCGAATTGATCTCTTAAATTAATTGTGATTTTTGAAACGTTAGAAAAATTTGATGTGAAATTTTTGTGGGTTGTGCACTCGAGCTCTTGAAATTACTCCAGTTACTGCCAAATATTTCAATTGCGGGATTTTAAGAGGATGAGTGATAGAAAAATTGTGATATTTTGATATTATGACGACTTGGAGCAACTTGCATAATGTAAAAAATATTGGAAAATGTGGTCAGTTGTGCACTCGTGTTCTATAAATTTTGCTTTTAGATGAAACTAACCAAATTTTATGGGCCTTAATTGTGTTGAATTGAAGATGGGTTATTGGAGGGATAGAAATCGAAAGTTCTCAACTAAAGTGAAATTTTTTCTGATTTTTCTATCTTAAAGTTTGACTTTCCTCATTTTTTCGACCCAAAATAGAAATCTTCCAAAAAAGTTTATCCCTATCGAAAAATGTTACCCTTAAATTTGATTTTCCTGACTACAAAGGCTTTTTTGCCACCATTTGAGGAAGACAAGCTGTCCATTTGCCCCCCCCCCCCCCGGTAAAAATTCGGCTTCCAGTTTTAAGATGAATAGATGAGATGAAAAAAAAACTAAAATTCTTCAGTATGATGGATTTATGTGATAATTGATCGAAAACATTGGTCAGTTGCGCATTAAGAATGATCGTTTTGCTTTTTGTTTGGAAATTTGAATGCGAGGTTGCTAGAAAATTGTGCTGGACTCAGAAAATAATTGATAAAATTTTCATTTCCCAAACTCCCCTCCCTCTCAACTTTTTTTTGTGGGTATAGACTACTAGGTCTATCAGCTCATTCTAATACCTAATGCAAATAAATTTCATCAGAACCGTATAGTACTGTTGGTAAACAAAGATACATCCTGGATTCAACTTTGAAATCTGACAATGTGGGGTTGCTAGGAAATTGTGCTATAGTCTCAAAAAATAATTAATTAAAATTGCATCTTCCAAAATCCCCTCCCCAACCCCTCTTCCACCATCAAAATATGACTGCTAAAAATCTACATTTTAAAAAAATTGAATAATTTTTTCAAAAATGGTTTTAGTATGGATGCTGGGGTGTTCCCTTTTCCCACCCAAAAAAACATTGGCACTAATTTTCCAATTTTATGCTCCATTTGTCAAGGGATCTTGAAAAATATATAACTTTTCATTTTTCTAAATAGGTAACCTATCTATTTTTATTGAAAAGTCAAAATAATGTTGCATTTTTTTCAATAATATTGTGATAGTACATAATGCTTATTTTTTCATCATCACCCCCAGTCAAGGTGATTTTTCAAAATAATTTAGAGAAATGGGGAAAATGATGAATTTTTTTTCATAACCTCCAACGATGATTTTTTGGAGGGGAGGGGGGGTAAAATATTCACACTAAAAAAATGTTATTCGATTATTTTGATGACACGAAAAAAGTTATATTTTTAAAAGACCATTAGAAAGTTGGGAAAAGATGAAAAATTGATGGAAATAGTATTTTGGGGTAAAAACTGTAAAAATATTCATACTTACTAAATAATTTTCAAAAAAAAACAAATTTTCTCAATTGAGTAAAAAATTTCTTGAACGTATAGTCAGATTTTTTCACTTCGAGTTCATGTAAGTTTTTTTCCTATAAATTATAGGTACACGAAATTGTAATTTCGGTTTAAAAATGATTGCGGGGATATTTTCAAAGATCAATGAGGGGGAGGGAAAACAGGAGAAATTTTTGATAAATTCAATGAGAACATTTTTTTAGATAAAGAGGTAGGGCCATAATACTGAAAATTTTTTGTTTATTTGTAGATCCCTTTTCTTGAGTTTTCTCCTTTTTTTCCTTTTTTTCGATTACAAAAAATGATAAATTTATCAAGTGGCTTAGTATCGTTCTCTCTTCACTTAATTTTTTCCTAGAAATACCTACACGAACGAGAAAAACTTGAAAAATTCATGGTTGGTTGTCCACTCATCTCATAAAAATTTTATCTTGCGAGGAATCAAACTATAAAAAAAAATTTTCAGTAAATAACAAACGTCCATAGATGTTTAGGAAGTCATACTTATAAAAAATGGATCTGTTTTTAAAGAAAAATTGACAGGGTTTCTCAACAATTTTGTAGGTTAAAGTTTAAAATCTTAAAATCTTAAAACTGCAGACACCTCTCGATTTTTTTTTTGATTATAAGAAAATGCCATGTCATAAAAATATTTTTAGTATTTCTCGCGAGTTGTTAAAAATTTTTTTCCAAATTGATTTTTACCATACTATAGGTACTTACAAAATTTGTAACACCACATCCCTAAATATTGCTTCGATTGATCGATCCATTCCCGAAATAACACTCGAATTGAACATTTTCCCAGCATGTCTCAACAACTGTTATGCAAACTAAACCTTCCAATTTCGTAAATTTCCATCAAAAAATTGTCTCATTTCGTTACAAAAAAAAAACACAACACAATTTGGACCAATTCCAAACCCACCATAAAACTTAATTACACTTCAACCGAATAAAAAAATATTGAAACTGAAAAATTCTTTCCCTTCGAAAAAAAAAGATAATGAAGGATTAAATTTAATAGTCATTTCGTGGACTTAGCTCCCAGAAGAAAACACGTTTTAATAAAATAATATATTTTTTACTTCAATTTCTCGTTTCATATAATAATTATCGCTTTTACATGCTCGCGTTATTTTCTTAGAAATACCACATCGCGCGGTTCGAATTGCCTGGAAGCGATTTTTTTCTTCTTTCAGCTTGCTTCCCTTCGTTCTCGTTCTTTGGTTTCTTTCGTCCCATCAATTTATCTACGTTATCGATTAATTTATGAAAAATTCTGAAACTTGACGTTGAAATATGCGACCAATGTTACGATACTACGAATATTACGGATTTCAAGGATCGTTGTAATTAATTCCTTTCCCCCTTTCCGTTCTCCTCTTCTTTGGAATTTTTACTGCAGTGGGTCTGAATACTTGAAAATATTTTTTGGGTCCGAATAAGGAAATGAAGAGGTCTAAATTTCGTTCAACGAAGGAGACATTAAAAGGTGGAAATTTTCAAAAATATTGTTCGTCGAATTTATTTAAAAAATTAAAATTTAGGAATTGCTGCCTGAAACATCGAATAAAATTAAACACCTCTGTTTTCACTTCGTCAAGATGGCAAAAGGTCAATAATCTCATTTTTAACTACGAATCGATTAATCTCCGGTATTTGATTTATCCACATTTTCAATTTTCAAGATCATCGCTGGTTCACTGCCACAATTTGATCTCACGTATGGGTGAGAAATCGCTGAAAACATTTTCCACTAAATTTAGGCACCACCTGGGTATTTTTTTGGCAAGTTCGTAAAATAAACCGCTTATACGACGTTTAAATTATTATAAATTGTGCACAACCGACGTACGATAATCAGCTTATTTTACATAATTTTCTTTTACATCGGATAATTCAACGTGTCGGGTATATTTTTTCTCGAATAATTTATACAATTTTTTTCGATTTTGTTACTTTTGGTCGGCGAAACCGCGATGAAAAAATCTTCATTATGAAAAATACTTTTATTAGTGGCTGAACCGATTTAATTTCCAGACTTGTTACATTCAAGATGAATAGCGACAATATGAACATTCGTTTAATCGTTCCCCTCCCGTTTTGTTTTTCTAATTATTGTTATAATCAAAAAAATCCGAAGAAAAATTGGAAAAATTTCTTAGTATTTTGTGTACACAACAAATCGACGATTGTTAAATTTTTAATATCTACTGGTATTATAAAAATCGAGTAAAAATTGTTTTTTTTTGTGTTGTATATATCGATGATGTAATAACGTAAATACGTATACCATTAAATTATTATTTTTTTTATTAAATGGTTTATTTTTGTGTTTTTAATTTGAGTTTTGTTTCGTTAAATAGAAAACATTTTGAGTAATACACTATTGTGTTGTGTTTTAATGGTGAGAGCGTCAGAACCCCTTAGTATTTCTCATTTTGGCAGCGATAAAGTTTCACGTTGACGACCTTGCCCGATACGTTGGAAATTTACGAGCCAGACACGACGATCGCGTTCGTATAAATAAGGTAATTAGTCAAAACGATTTACCTGGCTGATGTGTCCACAATTGAGATTCGAAAAAAGGATAGCGAACAATACACCGTGTGGAGTTAGGAACGAAATGAGGAGAAAAAAAAGGACACAGGAAATTAAAACGTTTTGTGACCACCTGCTGCTCGATGTGACATTTACAATCTTTAACGAGCGTTAAAATGGCAAAACAATTAGACGTATCGATAATAGAGAGCGAAGATGTTGGACATGGCGACGTTTTAGGGCGATTCGTACGAATTTCTTTATGTAACAAGTTGTCGGCGGCGGTGTAATCATCGAGTTGTGCAGAGTGAATTGACCAATGGTCATTTATCTGTTCGGATCCCGAGTCGCATGACAGATCGTGGATAAATGAGCTTGTTAGAGGGTTTCGATGTGTAGCCGTAGCTTGTTTTCGCGCCCTTTTATATGGCCCCGGCGAGCGAGTTTTTCTATACGATACTCTTTCATCCCCTAGGTTGTGTATTTTATCGTCGATATACGAGGGTGGATATGGATGTGACGGTGGCGGCGGTTGTACACAATATTAGACCATTTAGTGGTCCGTGTTACGTCATCTGTTGTCCTTTGTAATGCTGAATTAAGACCGAAGATAAATAAGTTTGGGTTAAGGATTTTGGAAAAACATGCGAACAGTTGGTGTCGTGGGTTGAGGTGGAAATTATGTGAAAAATAGGGGTCGAAAAGTGCATAGGGTATATTGTTTTGAAAATCGTGTCGAAATTCAAAAATCATTGATTTCATGTCAACTTTAGTGGAAATAAGTTTATTTCTTAACAATTCGACGATTGTGGGACAAATATTCCACTCGTGTGAAAAAGTGATTTCATATCGCAATTTATTGGAGAAACTACCTTCAGAAAGTAGAAAACTTTGAGGTTATTAAAATTTTAACGAAATGAGCCATTTTGCGCTTGTCTAATTTGACGATTGAGCAATTTCTCTGCTTCCAATCGAAAAGCTTTCAAAAATTTGTGTTTTGAAGATTCAGATTCTGTCTCACAATAATTTCAATTGGCACCTCAACTGGTTGAAGGTAAGTAATGATTGATAAAATGATACTCTATGGTTTTCGATTGGAGCGAAAATTGGGGATTTTAAGCTGAATAAATTCAACAATTGTAAAAGTTCTTCGTTTTCAATGTGGAAACTTTAACAACAAATTTAAGTTTAGGTGGTTCAAATCATAGAAAAACAAGTTTCAGATTTCCATTGGTCAAGATTATAGGTTTTAAAAAATGAAAAATCGTAATTTTACGTCTATAAAAAAAATAGTGAAGTATTTTTTGTGGCACAAATCATATGAATGTGGGCAGTCTACATTGATCGGGAAATCAGTGACATATTTGAGTTCAGGTTGATCGAAGTATATTAAAACGAGACATGATATATTCTAATATTTCGATGTGGAGAAAAAGAGGATTGCAAAATACCCAGAAATTAAAGGAACCAAAATTTTGAAAAAAAGTTGAAGTTTTGAAAAAATCACGAAAGAATCACGTAAGTTTAAAATTTAAAAATAGCGCGAAAATCACAAAGTTTGGAAAAAGTTATAGAAGTCGTGAAAATATCACGAAGAAAAGTCAAAAACTATTTTAAAGTCATGAAAGCCCTCCAATTTGAAAAAAACTTTATGAAAGTTGAAAAAGTCGTAAAATTTGAAAAGTCACAAATAAAAATATTTTAAAAAATCATAAAAGTCATAAAATTAAAAAAAGTCATAAACGATGTGAAATTTATAAAAGTCATGAAATTCAAAAAGTCATAAAAAGTCATGAAATTCAAAAAGTCATAAAAAGTCATGAAATTCAAAATAGTCATAAAATTTATGAAATTCAAAACCGTCATAAAAGTCTTGAAATACAAAATAGTCATAAAATTCATGAAATTCAAAATCGTCATAAAAGTCTTGAAATTCAAAAAGTCATAAAAGTCATGAAATTCAAACCCGTCATAAAAGTCATGAAATTCAAAAGGTTATAAAAGTCATAAAATTCAAAACCATCATAAAAGTCATGAATTTCAAAGCGTCATAAAAGCCATGAAATTCAAAACCCTCATAAAAGTCATGAAATTCAACCCCGTCATAAAAGTCATAAAATTCAAAACCGTCATAAAAGTCATGAAATTCAAAACTGGCATAAAAGTCATGAAATTCAAAAGGTCATAAAAGTCATGAAATTCAAAACCACCATAAAAGTCATGAAATTCAAAGCGTCATAAAAGCCATGAAATTCAAAACCCTCATAAAAGTCATGAAATTCAACCCCGTCATAAAAGTCATGAAATTCAAAACGTCATAAACGCCATGAAATTCAAAACCCTCATAAAAGTCATGAAATTCAAAACCGTCATAAAAGTCATAAAATTCAAACCTCTCATAAAAGTCATGAAATTAAAAACCGTGATAAAAGTGATGAAATTCGAACCCGTAATTAAAGTCATAAAATTCAAAAAAGTCATCCCTGAAGAAGACATGAAATTATAACAAAAGAATCACGGATTTATAAAATTTAAAAAAAAAACGTGAAAGTAACAAAATTTTTAAAAAGTCATGAAAGTCTTGAAAAAGTTACAAAATAGTAAATCATCAACGTCATAAAAATTACAAAGTCATAAAAGTCAAAAAAAATTGGGCAAAGAATCATAAAAATTAAAAATTTTGGACGTCATATAATTTGAAAAAAAAATACGAAAGAATGTCAGAAAAATTCAAGTCACGAAAGTCATAAAATTTGAAAAAAGTCATGAAAAGTTATGAAATTTGAGGTCACAAATAAAAAAAAAATCATATGAGTTTGACATTTTAAAAAAAACTTGAAAGTCACAAAATTTGAAAGAAGTTCGTATATCTTGAGTTTTAAAAAAGTCATAAAAGTCATGAAAAATCACGAAAGAATTTCAAAAAATTGAAAAATCATGAAAGCCGTAAAATTTGAAAAAACTTTACTGAAGCTAGAAAAAGTCGTGAATTAAGAAAAAAAAGTCAGAAATAAAAGTAATAAAAAAACAATGAACGTTTGGAATTTTAAAAATAACTGAAAAGTCACAAAATTTAAAGGAATCTCTCATAAATTTGAAGGAGAAAAGTCATAAAGTCATAAACGTCATAAAATTCAAAAAAGTCACAAAAT
Organism: Pseudococcus viburni; assembly: GCA_033439095.1. Taxonomy (NCBI): domain Eukaryota; kingdom Metazoa; phylum Arthropoda; class Insecta; order Hemiptera; family Pseudococcidae; genus Pseudococcus; species Pseudococcus viburni. The sequence continues at coordinate 149,014 of JAVBJF010000257.1, forward strand.
TTATTCAATTTAAAAAATCCTAAAAGTCATAACGTCATGAAAATTATCACAAAAGAATTGCGTAAGTCTAAAATTTAAAATTCACAAAACTTGAAAGAAGCTCGTATATCTTAAGTTTGAAAAAAGTCATAAAAAATCATATAAAGTCATAAAAGTCATGAAAAATATCACGAAAGAATTTCGAAAAAGTGAAAAATCACGAAAGCCCTAAATTAAAAAAAAACTTTACGGAAGCTAGAAAAAGTCATGAATTATAAAAAAAAAGTCAGAAATAAAAGTAATAAAAAAACAATGAACGTTTGAGATTTGAAAAAAAAAACTTTAAAGTCACAAAATTCGAAGGAATCTCTCATAAATTTGAGGGAGAAAAGTCAGAAAAATCATAAACGTCATAAAATTCAAAAAAGTCTCAAAATTTATGCAATTTAAAAAGTCATAAAAGTCATAAATGTCATGAAAATAATCACAGAAAAATTACGTAAGTCTAAAATTTTTTAAAAATTGCATAAAAGCCGCAAAATTTAAAAAAAAGTCACGGAGGTCTTGAAAAAGTCATGAAAGGCAAGTTATAAAGAAATGATTTTTCACCAAAAATTCAAAAAAATTTCAATATTTTTCTTTTTTATTTCAGCTCTGCGGAAAATTGTCCAATAGGTACCTAGTTAATTTTCTTTTACTCTTGAAAATTTTTCAATAGTACTTAATACTTATTGTTTTTCGATTCTCGCTATTTTTGGAAAATTGAAGAGTCTTAAAAATTGGATTGACCAAACTAAAAGACACCATAGTTTCTGAAAAATACTATAATTTTTCAATTTTTTTACCTCTTACTTCACTCATGCAGGAATATGCCCCTGATACATCACTGAAGAAAGTCCCTCTTTCGGATACAATTTTTTTCTTAATTTTGAAATCTGAAACCATTCCAGTGCTCTGCTTCTTCCATAAAATTCAGTCAATGTGACCAAGGGCGTGCAGGAAAAACAGTCCCCACTTCTAAATATAAATATCCTAGATACCTATTCGCATGTGGTGGAAATATACCTGTACCTACCTATACTTCGTTATGGTTACCATCATCGATAGATACTTTTAATTGGTATGATGTAATTGGAAGCGCACGGTATTATAATTGACATCAAGGATGTTCTCTACCTTTGCCAGCAGCAAAGTATCTATACGACCGAGATACTCGTATCATCGGTAGTACCTGTTTATCGTTCAAGTATACGCAGCATAGTAGATGCTTGTTGTATCTCGCTACACATATCTGGTTTTTCTTGCGCAAAAAAATTATAAAAAGAAAAAAATTTCACCCTCGGGGTATCCCTCATCTCGTCGTATATCCAGCATCACCTATCGTCAGCTCAGCTGACACGACGACTTCGCTATAACTGATGTGTTTTTCACATCATCATAATACGTATATTAAAAGTATCTACTTATGAGATGAAATTTCGTCCCAGGTATTTTTTTTTTTTTACAATATTACACTTGTGTGGGTTTTTTAAAACCCATATACTTACTCTGGCGCAGCAACGATACAAACACGATGACGTACGACTAAACTGGTTCCAGTTATTCCAATATACCGGTGACAATGTTCGATGCAAATTTCCAAACATGTAGAATTATACGCTATAAGAATATATCGAAGTGGACTGGGACTGGTATCGTAAGTATATCTAGGTGTACAGAAGAACTGGTGCCTCGCCGATCCCGATCCGATGGTGTTAAACGTATGCAAGTTCTAAAAAAAGATAAAAAGATGTACTCCGTGGTAACGGATTATACTCCTTCGTGTCGTATCTCACTCTCTCTCTGTCTCTTGTCCCCGATGTTTTCGCGACTGCTTTTCGTTTTTTTAACCGAAAAATTCTCGATAAGATACGGTAGCTTTGTACGGATCGGCAAATGGGATACGCTCAGATCCTATCGTGTGTACTTGTCTACTTGTCAAGCTGATGGAGCGAAGGAGGGTAGAGGAGGTAGGTTGTTTTTATGTACCTACGATGGATTTTCTAAACCTTTTTTCGCTAGAACATGAAGATTATGGAAACATTGTGGGTATTTTGATGCATTTTTTCGTCGATTTGTTGACTTCGTGGGTTTTTTAGAGGTATTTTTTGGCAAACAAGGTGTAAGAAAATATTGGCAGATTACCTACGTAAAGAAGAATTCGATAAAATTGTTACAAATTGTTCAAAACGTCGCAAAATTGGTCGAATATTTGTGAAAATTGCGTAAAAATTGGTATGATTTTTGGTTTCCATTTGTTTCGAGCTTTTTTTGGTCATCTGAAATTTTGATAGATCTTCTTCCCTCAATTTTTTTAGAACATTTCTACTGAATATTTGTGAAAATTGTTTAGAATCATTACTCAACTTGACTAAAAATGTACTAAAATTGTTGAAACTGTGGGTTTAAAATCAGTATGAAAAAATTGTAATATTTTTTTATGTAACTCAATAAAAACGTTGAAAAACAGACTTTGGAAAGCAAAAAATTGATGCGAGAATAGTAAATAAGAAAATGAAAAGATTTTTTCAAGTTCCCAAAAAATCGGACGAAAAATCATTATAATGATTTTTCAAAAAGTTTTGGGTTTTTCAAGTTTTATAAAATGTCATTTCAGTGTTGGTGTCGCCTTTCATGATTGACTCTCTGAATAATAACATATTCAAGCTAATAGGTATTGATAACGTTATCAAAATTTAGTTGAAAAGTAAAAAAATATTATTGAGATTGTGAGGGAAAAATGTGAAAATCTTGTAAAATTCGTCCACTATTAACGCAAAATTCAGGAAAGAACTTTAAAATTAATAAAAAGAAACAAAAAATAATTACTTTAAAATAATTTGAGTATCCGAATAATAATTTAATTACCTATCGTTACTTAATAGCTTTGTTCGTTTTCGTTGCACTTTTTACACTGGGTTCATTCAAAAAGTACACCGCGCGAGTAGTGTAGGTCTTGGGTAAATTCGTAATCAACACTCGTAACCTGCCCTGCACTTTCCACACCTCCTTTTAAAAAGTGTGAAAAAGTGTACACTAAATGTACACCGTGCATGTACTGAAAAAAAACGAACAGAACCAGTGCAGCTAGTGCAGACACAAAAAAAAACGAACAGAAAAAGTGTACACTTTGTTACACCGTGTAGAAAGTGCAACAAAACGAACAAAGCTAATTTCTTAAAAATCGCTTGAAAAATGATGAAAAATGAATAAAATGACATTTAAATTAAAAAAACATGAAATAATCAAAATCCTATGAAAATTGTGAACCCACTCTCTCATTCCGAATCAGTGAAAAATCACTGATAAACAGTCAGAATTGCAGCGCAGGAAAAATCAGTCAGCGATTTTTCACTGATTATTCAAAGAATTTCACAGATTTTTAAGTAAATTACATAAATATCACTGAGTTTTCAGTGAATTTTCACTGATTTCCGGCGATTTTCCTTCACTGACTTCCTTTCAGTGAAAAAATTTTCACTGATTTATTACTGTCTGACTGTTTTTCAGTGATTTTTGATAAATTTCACTAATTTAGAAATGAGAGAGTAAGTTACTTATCTAAAAATCTGATCAAATACGGTACGGTTAAAATTCTTTTAAATATTCAAAAATTGTCGAAAAATTTGACTAAAACTTTGCAAAAATCATGTTAAAAATGTTAACACTTTGGAAAATGTGAAAAAATGAATGAAAATGTCATGAGAAGGATTTCTAAATCAATCAAGTATTTTGAAATTGGGATTTAACAAAACCGCGATTAATAATACGTTGAAATTTTGAATAATGTAAGATGAGTGATGAGAAGTTCTTGGAGATTTCTCGTAAAATTGGATCAAAAGTCTTAAAAAGTACAAAAAAGTGTGGAAATTTTCAAAAAAAATTCATTAAAATTGGATAAAACATATTAAAAGTTTTGTAAAACAATCAAAAAGCCACGAAAATTGTGTAAAATTACCAAAAAATTAAATCAGTATATTTAATAATGACTAAAATTTCAATAATAATTGTGTAAGTTTAAGAAAATTACTTCAAAATGTCCTAAAAATTGAGATTAAAATGTTGAAATTCTAAAAGAAAAAGAAAAAAAATGATGAAAAATTACAAAAATGCACAAAAATTATGTGAAAATCAGGGAATAGGAGTCGACTCCGGAGTCAGAGTCAAACTGACTCCAAATTGACTCCGACTCCGGCTTAACTCCGGAGTCGAGCCGGAGTCAAGAGTCAAGGTCATAGATTGACTCCGGAGTCAGCAGAGTCAAGAGTCAAGATCTGAAAATGACTCCGGAGTCAAGCAGGAGTCAGGAGTCAAGGTCTGAATTTGATTCCGGAGTCAAGGTGGAGTCAGGAGTCAGAGTGTGAGTTTGACTCCGGAGTCAATATGGAGTCAGGAGTCGAGCTCTGAAGGTGACTCCGGAGTTAGGTGGAGTCAGAAGTCAACTTTTCGGCTAATTTCTATTCCTTGGTCCAAAATCGGAGTCAAACTGACTCCAAATTGACTCCGACTCCGGCTTGACTCGAGAGTCAAAGTGGAGTCAGGAGTCAACATTCTCCCTTGACTCCGGAGTCAAGGTAGAGTCAGGAGTCAACTTTCTCCCTTGACTCCAGAGTGAAGGTGGAGTCAGGAGTCAACTTTCTCCTTGACTCCGGGAGTCAAGCTAGAGTCAGAAGTCAACTTTTTGGCTGACTCCTAGTCCCTGGTGAAAATTAATGAAACGTTATTAAAGATGTTGAAAACTTGCTAAAACTAGTGTGAAATCATTGGAGCAAAAAACCGATAAAATTTTATGCAAAAAGAATCACGTCAGTAGTTGAAGAAAATTTTATGAAAATTTTATAAAAATCATGTAAGTAAATGAGGTAAAAATTGTGAAAAATTGTTGAAACTGTTTGAAAATCGATGAAATATTTGATAATGCAAGAATTATTGTCAAAAATTTCGAAAATTGTATAAAAATTATGAAAAATTTGAATAAAATGTTTGACAAAATGGGAAGTGGAAAATTTTGTAAAAACGTTTCTGGAATCTGTTTGCAAAATTAAAATTTTTTTCTATGCATTAATTTTAAATTCCGTCCAAAAGTTCTGTCTTTTTTTCATAATTCAATTTTTTTTTTCATTTTTATTTTATATCATTGTTAAGGGCAACAGATAAATTATTGTAACTTATAAAAATATTTATGATATGTGATAGTTTCTAATAAAAGGGACAATACGACCAAAAGTCGTTTTTAATTTTTTTGGCCATTTTTATGTAAAAAATCCCTTACAAATCGACTGGAAATGTTTCAGGTCCCAAAAGTCAAAATTAATCGAGTCCAATGAAAAGGATCATACGACTAAAAAATCAATTTTTACCTCTTTTGATCAAGCAATTTGATGTAAAAATGCCCACAGAAATCTAGTTTCAAGTCTCCGAAGTCAAAAGTAACCAAATTATTCCATTTTGAAGGCAGTTTTAGGGTAAAAAACCAAACTTGGAATCGAGATGAGGTTCGAATTTCCCTCTCTCAAAATTTTTCTGACAGTTTTCATGTAAAAATTCCTTTAAAATCGACCATAAATGTCTCGGGTTCTAAAAGTTAAAAATTACCTTCAAACTTTGAACTTTTCTCCTGTCAAAAGTAACTTTTTTTTCTGCCTTCAAAGTAATTTACATGGCGATAATTGAACCCATCCAGTTCGCGTAGAAATCACCAATCAATTTACTTCTCCAACATTTATTCCAAAGTCACCTGAAATAGTTTCCTATTTTTTCATATAAAACTTCACAACGAGAAACACTTTGAAACTGACTCATTAACCAGTGGTCATTTTGGCACCGTTGTAAAAATCATTTTAAATCTTCGATCTCGATAAAAACCCGTTCAATTACGAAAATAAATTTTCATCAAACGATGCTTTTAACAACGTTAAAGGTCCCGTAACTCCGCAGGGTATACTTGGTTTTGAAAAGCGTATAGAAAAATACCCATAACCATTACCATCATCAGCAACTTGTGAGACTTGTACACGGTAAACTTGTCGTTTCGATGAACGCGGTAATCACATCCATACGAACGGTTGTGGAGAAAAATTACTACTCGCAAGAGCCATCAAAATACCAATTAACCTTTGACATTAGTCTTCATCGGTATAACGCAGCAACAGAATCGATACCGAATCCGAGAACTTTCCATAAAAAACGGATGTTACCTAAAATCGTAATTTCTCCAACCTATTAAAGTCATCATTAACGCGAAGTATTCGGTATTCGTTTGGATTCGGACTCGTTTGCGATAAAAAATTTTTTCAGTTGGTGATACTTGGGTATCTGCGAGGCGACGAGTCGACTGTGTGTACTATTTTTGGCATTAGATATTATACACATGTGAAAAAAAATGATGATCGCGGAGAGCCGGTTTGCGACTCGAGATAGACGACGAAGAAGAAGAAGGTTTTTATATCAAAAATTCGTGACTACGTTGTCCACTATGTGTTAGGAAAAGAATGATGACTGCAATTAAATACGGGTACGGCCTTGTGCCCTATAGGTATATTAAGTAGGCCATTTGTACGGTGGCATTGAGAGAGCTTCTGTGCGGATTCTACCGGTTTACACGACCAACATGCGACAAATTTTTTTTCAGAAAATTTTCTAAAAAAAATAAAAGTCGAGTTTGCGTATGTGACTTCGACAAAAACTAGAGTGTCTAACAAGTTTTTTCTGCTGATCCTGCAAAGTTCTGCTTTTACTGCTTTTTTGGTCGAAAATCGTGTTTTTTTCAAATTTGAAATATTATCACCAGCGAAAATTAGGCATTTATAGAAAATGTTTTGAATTTGAAAACAATAAATTATTAGCAGGGTGCCCACTTTCTGGAAAACTTGGAAAAGTCTGGGGATTTTAAAAATTTGGAAATGTCAGGAAATTTTGGAATTGTTCCTGGAATTTTTGGAAAATTCAAAAGAAGGAAAAATCATCTACAAAAGTGTTTCTTTGCTTATTTTACTATAGAATTTTCAAAAAATTTCACCCTCGTTTTGCTCGAGCCAAATTCTTACATTAATTGACTTATTTTTTTTCATCAATTTTTGTTGACCGCGATGTACAAAAAAGTTGAAATTTAAATTAAATTATGATTTTTTCTTAAAATATTTTCACTTGCTCTCCGGGGGGAGGAGGGGGGGTGATTTACACTTTTTTTTCTACAGAACTTATTCAAAATCTTTTTTTTTTTGAAAACGTACTTTTTGATAAGCTGTGATGGGAAAGGAATGCCACGATGCCATTGACCATGATGTTGAAAAAAGGGGCGAGAGAATGGAATAGCATGTGAAATTATTGATCACGTTTTGGAAAACCTCAATGAGGAAAAATTGACGAATTTTCAACTTTTGAAAGTATTCTTTCGCAAAAATTTCCCCCCTCATTTCGCTCAGGTTCAACACATTAATATATTTCAACAAAATAATTGTTATTTTACCTCCTCATTGATTTTTTATTTATTGAAACCAGTCGAAAAGATTGCAAAGCCTTGCTGGAATTTATAAATTTGAGGCAAGTGTGTTTTTTGAGGCAGGAACAAAACATTTAAAGTCACAAATTTCTCTGTCTAGTAACTGAGACAAATGTTGGAAAAATTGATGATATTTCAGTTTCAGTTGTCTTTTCTCAAAAATTTTACACCCTTGCTTTGCTCGGACTCAATAATAAAAAATGGCAATGTATCTGTAAAATTATTGACAATTCTTTTTTCTTTTCAAAAACTTCATTGTTCCGTATTCAGTAAAGCAAAGTGGAAAAATTGAGGAAGCTTGCATAGATTTTATCAATTCGAAGCTCAAATTTTATGATTACTTTTTTGAGGGGAGAGGGAGGAAATAATTGAAAAATTGTGAGAAGTATTAAAAAAATTAGTGAGAAAAAATCTGCGTAAAAATTGAATATTTTTTTCCTAAATATGTTTTTCGTAAAAAATAAATTTCTTCTGGAAGTTAAACATTCGATAATTTCTTAACAAAATTGTGAAGGGGGAGGTTTTTGAAAGAAAATTTTTTTCAATTTTTTTGGTACTGATTTTTTGGGGAGGAGGCAAAAAGGAGTTTTTCTTTGCACTTTTGCTTAAATAGTTCATATAAGTTTTGAAAAAATTGAGTGTTGAATGTTCAAAAAAGGCATTTTTCCATGTATGGGGGGGGGGGGTGCAGTACCCCACTTTGTGATGCCATTGATTTCAAGTAAGTATAATAAATAATATTTCTTAATAATACAGATCACTTCGAAAGTGATGAACAAATTTTCATTCAATATTCTTTGGGGAGGAGGGAGGAGGAATGAATTGTGGAGGAATTTTTTATTTTTCAGTCCAGAAAAATTTGAATTTTCATTTGCATTATTTGGGAGCACCCTGACATAGTTTGTATCATTTTTCAAAACTTTATAATTCTGCTTTATAATTGAATTTTTGTTTTTTATTTGAAATTTTTTCTGTAATAAATTCAAGTTTTTAAGTTTTTGTTTGGGCAGATGGGGTTCGAAAATTTTTAGAATTGAATTTTAGTCGTTTTTATAATCGGAAAAAGGGAATCTAAAAAGATCGTAAAAGGCAGTGATTTTTGAAAAAAAATGTTAAGACACCATGCATTTCAAATCATTCTTCCGCACAATTTCAGATTGTAAGTACATCACGTGAAAATTGCTCCCTTATTCTTCACGATTCAAGAATATCACGTGTAAAAGGTTTGGAAAACCTGGAAAAATCAGGAGAAATCATTTCTGAAATATTGTGGACACCCTGAAAAAGTTATTTTTTGTCCTCTCAACATGATTTTTTGGAAAAATCTTCACTCTTGTTTCACTCAGGCAGTAAATGATCCCTTCTTATCCTAACCAGGGAGGTATCCCAACTCAAAGTAAAATTTTGAGCCCAAACAAAAATATATTGAAAGTGTATCATAAAAGAACCTCACATCTAAAATTTCAGGTGCTGAAGTTTATTCTTCAAATTTTGGAAAATTTTTGAAGTTTCAAAATCACTTGATCACCTTGCAAAATATGAAACTTTCGACCTGCCGAATTGATTGGAAGTGGTTTTGAGACGTTTCCAATTGTTTCGGCAGGTCGAAAACAGGTTATCTACCAACTTTCAGCTTTTTGCCTCGATACATGCGCAGTGGGTGTATTATTAGATTTTTTCTAGGAAAATTTTCTGCCCGAAAATGTAAATAAGAACTCAAAGTTACGAATTTTGGAAAATTGTGCTTTAATCAATCAAATAGGTCACCAATGTAGGTATAATCCGCGATTATAGATGCTGAAGTTCATATGGATCGTTTTTATGGCCTTTTCTCCAGCACTGGAAAATTCGAAAATTTTCTGGTGGCTCCAAAATGTCTGAAAACCGCTTCCAATCGATTCGTCAGGTCGAAAATAGGGTATACACCAAATTTTAGCTTTTTTCGTTGATTAGATCAAATTTTCATATTTTGCAAAGCGATGAGGTGGTTTTGAAATTTCAAAAATTCGCCAAAATTCGAAAAATGAACTTCAGTACCTGAAATTTTGGATATGGGATTCTTTTATGATGTACTTTCAATTTATTTTTGTTTGGGCTCGAAATTTTACTGTTGGGATACCTCTCTTATAAATAAGATAAGAATTGTTTTAGTTCCTCCTAATTCTCGTATTTTTGAAATTGCAATCACCTCTTACAATTATTGAAAAAAAAAATCATGAATGGATAATTACTTCTGCCATATTACTTTTTGAAAATTATTTTCTTAACAGGATTTTGAATTTTTAAGGGAGGGGGGGATATAACTGAGGTCTTACAAAGGCCCTGCATTTTGGTTCCAAAATTTTGTTAGACACCCGGTATACGAACCATCTTAGCATCCCGACGACCAAGTAGGTTTAAAATTCAGTACCGAGCGAATTCGCAGCACGGTTATAAATTATATGACGAGTGTATAGCGATTTAAATGACGTACGAAAATAACTTCGCAAAAGTTAAAACTTTTATTTGACAATATTGGTAGTCGGCTTTTATTTGTGGGTTAAAATTTACCAAAAAAAGCTTAAGTCTACCCCTTAACTCTGTACGATATGTTCCCAAGTTGCAGATAAAACCAAATGGAATATCTTAAAGGAATTTAACCGGTAATGCAAACAACACCCTTCCGCCCTTTTAGCCGATAATAATGGCAATGGATTCGGGCGAACGTGTGATTTATAAAAATTGATACCGAAGTCAATCGAAACATTGCCAGCTTTAGGGTAAGCTTTTTCTCTCTTTCTCCTTTTTTTTTAATAGCCTACGTCCCAGTCCCTACCCTTATTTTACATTTCACCGTTACGTTTACCGACCCTCAAGCTGACTATTTTTTTATTACTTGCAACCGAGAGAACCGATGAGGAGCGGCCCGCACACCCACACAGATGAAAAACACACCGAGCAGAAAGAGTCTTATCATTATACAGCGCAGAGGGGTTACAATACAGCACCGAGGCGAAATTGTCGATATATCTTAAAAAGTTAAATTATATTAAAAGCGCCATCGAAATTGATGTTATTTACATTTTAAACGCATACGTTTTTGTAGGCTCCTTGTAAACATTTATTAGTAGTTTATGGTCGTAATAAAAATACCAAATGTTACCTTTTTCAAATTAAACCGAATTTCCACATCCCGGACCTCGGAGCGATTTAATTAAAACGACCATGTTAGCTGGAAATTGAATATAGTATAAATAGTTGCGCACGTTTATGCGGGCCGAGGCAGGAAAGGGGGAGCCGGCTAAAAAATATTTTTTCCTCCCAATTTCAGCGTTTTAATTGTACGAAAAGGTGCCGACACACTTTCGTCTCAATTATTTAACGACTATGTCTTTTAAGGATTTTCGCCTTCTTTTTTTTTTACGAGTGTAGCCGCCCAGGACCCCTCGGTTTTTCGTTCTCTATCCGTTTGCACGGGTTGATAAGCGAAGACGATGCGATGGTATCTTCGTTTTATGGCTTTCTGATGGATTTAGCGAGATTCTTGTAGTAAAACTGCACCTCGGATGGGTTATAAATAGAAACAGGATCGGAAATATCAACGAAGCTTTTTTCACCTTCCAGCTGCAGGCTGGCTAGATCATAGATACGAGAGATTAGATATATAGGTTACCAGGAGAATGACGCATGAATGAATTTTTTACATGATTTCTCGCACTTTGGGAATGGGGGATTCATTTTATTGAAGCAGCTCATTTTTTTGACTGATAGGAAGTCAGATTTGATTCTAATTTTCATTACAGCAGGCATCATAGCAGGTCACTTTTTTAGGGTGTTTCGACTTTGGTCACTAAAAGGCAATTTTTTCATCCAAAGGTCCCTAAAAGTCACTTTTTTCCTCCCAAAGTCACTTTTTTCCTCCCAGTCACTTTTTTTCGCATTTTCAAGCAAAAATTCAAATTTTCACGTAAAAATTGCTATTTTTCAAAATTCTTCAAGAAAAAAATTAAATGTTGATAATGATTTTTCAAAAAAAATTTGCCCTCGCTTCGCTCGGGCAGTATTTCAATAATTATATTTATAAATTTGAAAAAATTATGTTTTTTTAAATCAGTAAATTAATTAATTTTTTAATCAATTTCCCATTTGACAGAATAAATCAATAATTTTGACTAAAATAAATCAATCAAACAATAGAAGTATCGCAGATTTTCAAATAAATTCATTTCACTGATTCAAAAAGGCACAGTTTTACGAAAATTGACTGATTTAGATTTAGAGAGTGGATAACTGGATATAGGTCATTTATTAATTGTTTGTTCCAAAAGTTTCGTCATTTTTCAATTTTTCTTTGCTCAAATCTGTATAATTAAATTAATTATGTATATCTCCCTCCTAAAGTGCCACTAAAAAATTAGATTTTTAGATTACCTAATTTTTTCAGTGAATGTTGACCCCCTCCCCTAATTTTTTCTTGAATTCTCAGCCCTCTTTCAACTGTAAAAAAATTCCCCCGAAAAAATCGATTTTTTAGTTACTTTTGGTTACTTTTTGGTCATTTTTTGGTCACCTTTTGGTCACTTTTGCTCAAAAAAGGTCACTAAGTCACTTTTTTCTTCGAAATTTCGCTACGTTGCCTGTAATTAAAAAAATCCCTCAAAAACTGTAAAATTGCCCCCTCCCTCCCTTCCTCCCTCCCTCCCTCCCTCCCTCCCAAAAATTGAATTTTTGATCACTTTTTAGTCACTTTTTGGTCACTTTTTTCTCAAAAAAGGTCACTAAAAGTCACTTTTTTTCTTCGGACTTTCGCTATGATGCCTGTTACAAGGTGTCTATCTGTCTAACGATCAAGCTAACTAGGGAATCTCATGAAGTGTCCCTCAGGAATCTTAAAGAAAAGTGGTCTCAGTGGTAGTCCTTGGCTCAAATATCACACCACCAAAATTTTAGCTGCCAGTTTTGAGTTTAGCTCCCACATTGAGAATTCAAAATTTTGATTTTTGCCATGTATTTAAATGGGCAATTTTTTTTTCATAAGGTCATAAACTATTATGGCCAATGGGTAGAACACGTTGAGAGAAGCAAAAAATGTTATGTACACATATTGCATAACTCGAACATGGAAGGGGCTACTCTTTATCAAAGATTTCATTTTTTGTGATTTTTTTTCTAAATGAAATGAAAAAAATTGAAATGAAATTCACTACTGTGTTGTAAGCAGGGGTAGAATACCACCACCAAAATCTAAGGCACCTGTTTTAAAAACAACTACAGATCTAGGTGATCAAAGTTTCAATTTTTGCCATGTATTTTAAATGGGCAAAAAAAATTTCCATAAAACCATGAACTGTTATGGCCCATGGATAGGAAATGCGAAGAGGACCAAAAAATGTTATGTAGACAATTACAAATATTGCCTAATTTGAACATGGAAGGGACTATTTTTGATCAAAGATCTCATTTTTAGTGATTTTTCCGATTTAAATTTAAAAATATTGAAATTCTTCATAAAAAATTTGAACAGAGCTCCTACAACATTGAAGATAGGCAAAAGTGGGTGTTTTTGTTTTCCACTCGTGTGTTGTGTAGAAATGGTAAATTTTATTTCAATTTTTTCATAATTTATTTTGAAAAAATCACAAAAAATGAGATCTTTGATAAAGAGTAACTCCTTCCATGTTCGAGGTATGCAATATGTGTACGAAACATTTTTGCTCCTCTCAACGTGTTCTACCCATTGGTCATATTAGTTTATGGTTTTATGAAAAAAAAAAAAATGTTTGCCCATTTAAAATACATGGCAAAAATCAAAATTTTGAATTCTCATTGTGGGAGCTAAACTCAAAACTGGCAGCTAAAATTTTGGTGGTGTGGTACTTGAGCCAAGGGCTACCACTGAGACCACTTTTCTTTAAAATCTCCGGGGGACACTTCGTGAGGTCCCCTAAGTCAAGCTTTTGACCAAGAGGCCCAGCTAGTCATGCAAAGTCGAGCTTTTTGACTCAAAAGTCAAGCTATTTTCAAAAATTGAAAAAAATTCCATTTACTCTTAATAGATAATTTAAATTAAAAACAGACTCATTGTGATTTTTTTTGAATCATATTTGATTGAAGTTTTTTCGTAATAATTGAATTTTTTGAAGGTTCCCCCACCCTTGAAAAAGTCAAAAAAAAAAACATGAAAAAGGTCAAGTCATGTCAAGCGTTTTGCTCAACAAATTTTGTTAGACACCCTGCATTAACGTCGACCAATTTCATTGAGAAAAAAATACATAGTTGTCCTATGTTTCACACCGACTACAAAATTTACAAAGATGATGGAAGGAAATTTTCTTTATTCAATGTTTGAATAAAGACAAATAAGTACCTGATTTCCTTTGTTTAATTATATTTTCTCACCCCTTTTAAATTTTTTTCTACAACAATTTTTCAACTTTGAATTTTTATAATTTTTTCTAAATTTTTCCATAAAATGGTTTAATTGATTTTAATTTTTTATTTTAATTTTTTTCAATTTCACTTTTGCTAAAAAAATTTCAATTTCCAAAAATTCTTAAATTGAATTTTTATAATTTTATGAAGTACATTATTAAAAAAATTTCAATTCAAAAATGTCCGCTTTTCTCGACTCATCCTAACCTACCATCATCAGAAGCACTTTTCTATAATAAGATCTTTCTCAACAGACGTCTGAGAGCGTTTTACATAACAAATCGAAACTTAACGAGATTCAATCACGAACTCGATAATGGATCACCTATCATTATACGCAGCATCATCTATGGAAACCGCAACGCAAGGTGCAGCGGTGCGGTGGCGGTGCAACCTGAACCCGAGACATCGTTAAGCTCACCAATTCGCTACTGTTGTTCATCCAACACGACCAACAAACAATCAGAATCACTCACAGAAGTCATCATAGGATACATATACCTACCATCTATGAACAGACATACATGACACGCTGTAATACACAATTCATTCAATAAAAAAGTACACCGAGAGGAGGAGAAGCTATAAAACAGCTACACACGTAGGTGCACCTAAGGAGGGGGGAGTGCTCAAGAAGCCCGAGCTGCCTCAAGTTTGCCAAGAGATTTTTCTCCTAAAAAATCTCAAAAAGAAGTTTCTCAAATGCGATTTTTCAAAAAATGTTGCCGTTGCTTAGCTCGGTCAGTAGGTACAGTATGTTCATCAATCCATACTGAAGTGTTTCTTCAGGGTGTCTATTGGATCTAAATGAAAATTCTTGCTATTTTCGGAATTTTCTTGCCATTTTCGTGTAATTTTTCTCACTTTGAATTCGTCCAAAAAATTTTTTATCCTTCAATTAGAAAGCTCAAGGTAAGAGGAACATTTTTAAAATGTTTGCTTTTTGCAGTAAAATCATTTTTAGAATTCTTGTTACCTATTTTCTGTATTTTTTGTTATTAAAGTAAAATTCTTGCCATTTTCTGGTTTTTCTTGTTTTTCTTGCCAGTAGACACCATGTTCTTATAACACAGTCAGTGGTAGATTTAGCCAATTTTTTTAAAAGGGCTCAGACTCAGAAAGATCCAGCATACGGGGGGAGGAGGGAAGAGGGTCAATTCACTACGAAGAAAGATATTTTTTGAATTTATCTGGAGTGGGTGGGTGGAAAATGAAGTCTCAGATAATATTTTGAGCAAAAACACATTTGAATAAAAAATTACCATTCGCATAAAATGTTACCTACCTATTTACCTATTCAAAAAATGTAAGCGAGGAGAAAAATGAAAGAACAATTTATTGATGTGTTTTGATCTAAGATTATACCTAATATAAAACAATTCGGCTGTTCCTATTTGGTCTAAATTCAAACTTTTCCATTGTAAAATGAACCTAAATCGCTTAAACGTTCAGTGGTCATCTTGGATAATTTTGAATAAATAATTTCAAAAAAACATAAAGTGGGATTTTTTTAAATTCGAAGATGAAAAAAATCGAGGAAAAATTTTAAATTTCCAATGGAAAAAAATTGAAAAATAGTTCAAATTTTTTTTAAAGGTTACCTTCAGTTGGAAAATTGTTTAGTACATATTAAAACCCCTTTCCAATTTTCATTTCTTCAATTTTTTTTTTCAACTTCGTATTTTGAAAAATTTTTACCCACTGAAAACTTGAAATTATTTTAAAATTTCTCAATTTGTTTCAAATTAAAAATTTCTTTAAAATTTTCCTGGCTTTGAATTTCTTCTAACTCAATGAATAATGAGAAGAAATTTTTAAAAATTGAAAAAAAAAAACTAAAAAAGTCAAAACGGGAAAATTTTGAGGGAATTCAAATTTGAAAAAAATGGACCGTTGGAGAAATTTAAAAATTGAATACAATTTTGGAAAAATGGAATTATAAATAAATTTAAAAAATTACTCACTCATTCTGAATCAGTGAAAAGTTACAGATAAATACTTAAGTACATAGGTAGTCAGAATTGCATCACAGGAAAAATCAGAAGAATGTACTGATTTTCAACGAATTTTCACTTATTTTTCAAAGGATTTCACTGATTTTTCAGTAAATTTCATAAATTTTACTGACTTTTCAGTGAATTTTCACTAATTTTCCAATGATTTTTCTCACTGATTTATTTTCACTGCTTTTCTCCTGTGCTGTAATTCTGACTATTTCTCAGTGATTTTTGATGATTTTCACTGATTTATAATTGAGAGAATAGGTGTAAAAACTCTGAACTAGAAATAAATTGAAAACAGAATACCTATCATCTAAAAGTTTCACTTAAAAATCATTTTTGACTCTACTACATCACATTCTGAACGAGCTTTGTACTCAAATTTTTCAGAATTTTTCAAACTTTTTTCAGGGTTTTCAGTTTCAATGTTATTTTTGGTATACATTCGTAATACAGTTCATTAAAAAAGTTGTATTTAAAAAAAAATCTTCCATTCATTTTGAATTAAAGATTCAACGAGAGTTGAAATTCAGTTCATCAGTGCAAAAAAGTTCTGATTTACGTTTTTTTTTTTTGAAAAAAAAAATCGAAAATTGTTTAAAAATAACTGGTTGGGCCAAGTTTTTTTTTTCAAAATGGACCTGGACCACCCTTGTCAATGCAAAGAATACGGGTGAAAAACTTTTTTTTTTCAAATTTTAGAGCTCTCATCCCTCAGAGTGGTTCATTTTCCTATTGAAACGAGGTTCCCAAAATTTCACCTCTCCACATCGATTAGAAGTCATTCGCTGGACTGCCTTTTTTCTTTTGGGATTCAACATCAGATAACATGCTGAAAACGAAAAAAAAAAATTTGGGGGGGGGAATGCTCCAAAATTTCCAAATATTCCTAAAAAATCGAATACCTACTCTCTCATTTTTGAATCAGTGAAATTTATCAAAAAACACTGAAAAACAGTCAGAATTACAGCACAGTAATGAATCAGTGAAATTTCACTGAAAGCAAGTCAGAGAAAGAAAATTACTGAAAATCGGTGAAAATTACTGGAAATCAATGAAAATTCACTAAAAACTCAATGATATTTATGAAATTTACTAAAAAATCGGTAAAATTCTTTGAAGAATCAGTGAAAAATCAATGATTTTTCCTGTTCTGCAATTCTGACTGTTTATCAATGACTTTTCACTGATTCGGAATGAGAGAGTACTAGGTAGTATATATGAAACTTTCGACCTGAGGTACCATTTTAAGAGGTTTGGGGTCCTCAAATTTAAAATAATATACTCTCTCATTCTGAATCAGTGAAAAGTCACGATGAATACCTAGTCAGAGTTGCAGCACAAGAAAAATCAGTAAAATTTTTACTGATTTTTCAGCAAATTTCATAAATTTCACTGACTTTAGTGAATTTTCACTAAATTTTCAGTGATTTTTTCACTGATTTGTTTTCAGTGAAAAAATTTTACTGATCTGCAATCCTCACTGTTTCTCAGTGATTTTCGGTAATTTTCACTGATTTATAATTGAGAGAGTACTATTTCAGGCCCCCATAATGCTACCTCTGGCCCAATTTTTTCATTAAATTTTAATCCCCTCATTTCTTCTCAAATTCTCAGCCCTCCATTACATAATTTCTGGGTGCGTTTATGACCACGCATATTTTACCTTTACCTACCTACCCCTTCGTAATAAATGAATGATGGAAATACACAGAAACCGAGACGGTAGAGCTTTTAATCAATATGCCTAACCGGCCACCACACATTAGGTCATCGTATAAATGATAAGATAAACCCGATGACAAAATGCCATAGAGCAGAAACTAGTCCCGCCCATCCATTTAGCCAGCTAATGCGACATTTATCGATGGAACGTAGCACGCTGGCAATCACATGCATCAGACCAGGGCACCGGAGAGACCATAATGGATACGGGCCGACAGCCAAGTACCTACGTTTCGATATGCGATATGCCCTTGAACCTATCACAGCAAACGTCACTTAGAGTAGAAGAAATCTCGGTAGATGCCAATTCTTCGATGTCAACATTTGGCTCATAAGGATAGAAGGGGGTGGGTCTCGAGTAACCGGTAAATTCGCCACTGATTCTTTGAAGCATCCAATGGAAAAAACAACCAGTCTAAGAAAACTCTAATTTACGACCGGTTCGGGTAAATTTTTTCGTAAAATTAGACCTTTAATGATCGGTAGTCGTAAAAAAAAACCGCGCAACTTTACATCGAATTGGAATAAGACGACTACCTTGTATTAAGACGACCGCAACAAGCTTACAGGTAATTAACGCTCGATTTATTCGCGTTTCTTAATTTTGTGACAAGTTGGAAAAAAATTTCCAGCGGTGATTGCAATTCGATTCCTGTTAATCTTGATTTCACGTCGGTACCATCGGACGAGTCGATTATTTATTATGCACCGATGCTATGATATAGTTGAATTTGTAAAATATTTAAATTCGCCGGTCCAGCGAGCCGGCTACTACACGTAGCTCGCTCTTTGCTCTTCGTCCGGCCCACTCGTACATACAATGAAGGTATCTGTATCTTTACACATATAAACAGCTACACCGGCTACTCTATCGCGCTTCCGGAATTTAAATCAGTTTCGTAGCATAATAAAAGACGGTCGTAATTATTAGCACAAGTTACATCGTCTCTGGACGAACCGATCGTTAAATAAAAATCGGCGTAAAAAAAGACGACATACGAAGCTTGTTTTTTTCTCGGCTATTTCTTTTTTCTCGCGCCTTCGAATAATCGGATTACGTATCGTTGCCAGAGTTATTCTATAATAAAGCAAGGTAAATAAATATACCGAGAAAGTAGAAATTATTAGACGTTAATCGAATTCTACAGACGCATCGGTGTATATTGAATTTAATTTATTATCTCCTTTTTATTACACTTATAGATATACGAACGTGGTACGAGATTCTGCCATTCATTTAGGTTTCATTCACAAGTTTCCCCAATGGGTCTTGTACTACACCGAAGACTCGCGTTATAATGAGAAAAATCACCCCGCACTTTGCCGCTAGTACATTAAAAGAAAAACAAAGTTGCCAATTAAAGAATATAAGCAAACATTACCTACTGGTACATAGGTATATAGGTACATCTTTTTTGCTGGCACTGAACCGCAGCAGCGCAAACAGAAATACAGAATAATGCGAAATCTGATTAAAGCGTAACGTGATTTATCCAAACAACTCTGTATAGAGTTCTCAGTCGTCGGTGTAATTGTCAATACCGCAATCGCCTCGTCTTCTCGGGCCTCGTTCAGATGAAAACCACTTACAATTACAATGTTGAAAAATCTAATAAATAAACCGACCCCTTTGCAAAACGATGCAATTTTATTACCATATGTTACACTTATATTTTGGTGGTTCGCGGTTCGCAGCGGTCAAACGATTCGTTTCACGTTTAAATCGATCCGAAACGAATAGCCGGACTAGTGACCAATCTGCAATAATACGATATGATCTTAATGTATTTATTTTGTCTAAAGCTTTGTAGTACGGTGTACCTTATTGTGGTCTGCAGACTGGAAAAGAACCATCCAATATTTGCAGACATATGGTGTGTGAAAGATTGTGTCCGAGTAGACTGGAGAGTGGAGAGTTGTCAATTGGCAGTGATGTGGGAAAAGATTAGCGAGGATGGGGATGAGGATGAAATTTTCATTGGTGTACAAATAGGGTGATTAGAATGAATCGAGATGACTTTGATTTCAACAAATGAGAAAATCGGGTGGTTAAAATCAGTGACGTACCGAAGGAATTTTCCAGGGGGGAGGGGAGGTTTGGTGAAAATCCCAACTCAAATTTTTAAAATTCCCTACTATATTTCACCGATTTTATTGATACCTATTTCAATGAACAAAAAAAGTGAACCAGCGATTATTAACGTAAAATTGTCCATTTGTCCCAAGCGATACAGGGTATTTGTCTAGAGCAAAACGAGGGTTCAAAAAAAAATTATAATTTACTCAATTTAAAAAAAAATTTGTAGTTTCAATGTGAATACGATAAAATGAATTTAGCCTGAGCGAACATCGAAAATAAATTTTAAGGAGAAAAAATATAATGAATATTAGTTGAAATAATTTTGAGGAAAAATGCGAAAAAATTACTTCTCGCTACAGAATTTAGATTATATCAAAATTACTCTATCATTTCTGAATCAGTGAAATTTATCAAAAATCACTGAAAAACCGTCAGAATTGTAGCATAGTAATAAATCAGTGAAATTTTTTTCACTGAAAACCGGTGAAAGAAAATCACTTGGAATTAGTGAAAGAAAATCGCTGGAAATCAGTGAAAGAAAATCACTGGAAATCAGTGAAAGCAAATTACTGGAAATCAGTGAAAGCAAATTACTGGAAATCAGTGAAAGCAAATTACTGGAAATCAGTGAAAGCAAATCACTGGAAATCAGTGAAAGAAAAATCACTGGAAATCAGTGAAAGAAAATTACTGGAAATCAGTGAAAGAAAACCATTGGAAATCAGTGAAAGAAAATCATTGGAAATCAGTGAAAGAAAGTCATTGGAAATCAGTGAAAGAAAATTACTGAAAATCAGCGAAAGAAAATCATTAGAAATCAGTCAAAGAAAATCATTGGAAATCAGTGAAAGAAAATCATTGGAAAACAGTGAAAGAAAATCACTGGGAATTAGTGAAAGAAAATCGCTGGAAATCGGTGCAAGAAAATTACTAGAAATCAGTGAAAGAAAATCACTGGAAATCAGTGAAAGAAAGTCATTGGAAATCAGTGAAAGAAAATTACTGAAAATCAGCGAAAGAAAATCATTAGAAATCAGTCAAAGAAAATCATTGGAAATCAGTGAAAGAAAATCATTAGAAAACAGTGAAAGAAAATCACTGGGAATTAGTGAAAGAAAATCGCTGGAAATCGATGCAAGAAAATTACTAGAAATCAGTGAAAGAAAATTACTGGAAATCAGTGAAAGAAAGTCATTGGAAATCAGTGAAAGAAAATTACTGAAAATCAGCGAAAGAAAATTATTGGAAATCAGTGAAAGAAAATCATTGGAAATCAGCGAAAGAAAATCATTAGAAAACAGTGAAAGAAAATTACTGGAAATCAGTGAAAGAAAATCATTGAAAATCAGTGAAAGAAAATCATTGGAAATCAGTGAAAGAAAATTACTGGAAATCTGTGAAAGAAAATCATTAGAAAACAGTGAAAGAAAATCGCTGGAAATCGGTGAAAGAAAATTACTGGAAATCAGTGAAAGAAAATCATTAGAAAACGGAGAAAGAAAATCACTAGAAATCAGTGAAAGAAAATCACTGGAAATCAGTGAGAGAAAATCACTGGAAATTAGTGAAAATTCACCGAACATTCAGTGATATTTATGAAACTCACTAAAAAAATCTGTGAAATTCTGTGAATAATCAGTGAAAAATCGCTGAAAATCAGTGAATTTCACTTATTATTCCAGTGCTGCAATTCTGACTGTTTATCAGTGATTTTCACTGATTCGGAATGAGAGAGTATGGAAGGGGGAAAATACAATAAGGCCGAGCGCAGCGAGGCCAAAGTTTTTAAAAAATTTAGATTTCTGGAGGTAATTTTACAGTTGGATTGTGATTTCCGAAAGGAGACGTTTTCCACCAATTTTGTTTTTGAGGACTTGCTTGGTCTTCAAAGAATGATGTTTCTCGATACCCCTGATTTCAATTTTCAAAATTAATCAAGTTGATAAATGCTTAGTTAATTACTAGATATAATTTATCGATTTGAAATTTCTTAATCTGAATCATTACAAAATTGATTCTCCAGTTAAAAACGAAAAATATAAATCTTCGTATGTACAATGTAGTCGACAAAATTGTGATATCAGTCGGAAAATTCAAGATCTTGATTTTTAGCATGAGTTGTGAATTTCTGACTGAAACCAGTATTTTCCGACTAAACCAAATATTGGAGAGGCAACTTTTTCCTTGCTCCCTTTCGGCCCGGCCTTGCAACTGTATTCAGTACGTATAGCTAAGTTTTCTTTTCTTGAAAAAATTACAACGGGACCAATTTTCCCAACTAACGAGTGAAAATTATTTTGAATTCAAAATTTCGAAATAATAATTTTTGATTTTATTCATTTTTTTTTTCATTAAAAAAACATGAACTACAACGGTCCAATTTCCCCAACTAACATTTTTTATCCAACTTTTAAGATAACCATTTTGACCTATATAGGTATATTTATTTTTTATTAAAAAATTAATTACAACTGTCCAATTTTCCTCAACATAACAAGTGAAAAATTTTCTGATTTCCAACTTTTGAAATAACCATTTTATTTATTATTTTATTAAATTATTATTCATTCAAAAATTAATTACAACTGATTAATTTTCCCAACTTTCCCAACTGATGCGTTAAAATGCTCAATTTTCCCAACTCACAAGTAAAAAATTTCGTCAAGGGAAAATTCCCCCTCCCCCCATCGGTATGTCACTGGTTAGAATCCTTGTTTTTTAGATTCGCTCCAAAATCACCTAGAACATTACTTCTTAACTTTTATTTTTCAAATATCCTTCATAGGAAAATTACGAATGCAGTTTTCTAGTTGAATTCTTAACTCTGGAAACAATTTTAGGTAAATGTTCAGAACTTGCATAAGCACAACCAAAAATTATTCAAAAGAGGGGCTGAATTGGAGAAAAAAATGGGAGGGAGGAGGGAGGAAGTCAAAATTCATGGAAAAAACTGAATAATCAGTAGTCAGCAGATTTTCAAATATTCAGTCAAATTTGGTGAAATTCTGATTTCTTGATTCAGAGAAAACCCAATGATTTTCCACTAATATTCCACTTTTTCAGTAAAAAATTACTAACTATGTCTAATCAATTGGGAATTGATTGAAAAATGAAAGATCAATGAGGAATCACTCATTTTCAGTAAAAATCATTTTACTGATTCAAAAAAGCATGAATTTCACCAAATTAGACTGATTTAGATCTAGAAAGTACATCATGTTCATTTGCAAAAAAAAAAAAAAAATGAAAAATCTCCTTGCCGAGCTTAAACGGAATGATCGAGTTCCCAGAGCCCATAGGCGAATTTAGAGAAATGGATCGGGGAGGGGGCTAAGCCCATGCTAAGCCCAAACCCCAGGTTTCTTCAGATGATTCGCCTATCTTAATCGCCGGCATGCACCCTTTGATTAACAATTTTTTACAATTTTTAGAGTCATTTTGAGAAATTCACGTTTTGAGAAATTTAAAAGGATTTTATGTTGTTTTTAATAAGTCTTACTTAATTTTGAAACATTTTCTATTCATTTTTAATGATTATTATTTCATTGGTTTTAACAATTTTTTTCATTGTCAAGGATTTTAATGGTAGTTTTGTCATTTGAATGACGACTCTTCGTCAGTTTTCATTTTTTTTTATTTTCAAAAAATTTAAGTCATGTTTTTATGATATTTTTACGAATTTTAGATGAAGTTTTATATCGATATTTTAAAGATCTCTTGTGATTTTTTAATTGCTGAATTTTAAAGTCAACGTATCATAATTTTGGGCGAAATACTTACTATGATTTTTTGCCAAATTTAAGTACTTACCAGTCTGAAAATTTTTAAAACCAAAATTATAATCATGACATTTTTTTGACTTTTAAATCAAAATCATGGTACCTAATACCTATTTTAACCAACTTTTGATTTTTATGGTGTCCTTATGAAATTACGTACAATTACTTTCAATTTTTCTTATTTCTTGGTCAGTATTATCCAAGTTTCAGCAGTAGATATTTCTTTTCAGAAACAACCCAAAGTTTGCATCAATGAGTTGGGAAAAGGACGAAAGACGAGTATTGAAAATGTCCAAACGAAGTACAATTTTTCAAATTTTTTCAACTCAACGCAACATTTTTTAGAAAATCGGTCATAATGTCATCACTTTTGTAAATTTTCCAATTCCAATTTAATTTCCCTGCATGAAATGTCATTATTTTATCATTTTTGGAGCATGCTTCCCTCACGCATCCCCCCTCCAATTCAACCCTGCTATCATTTTTGCTGCCCTAAATGGCAGATTAGCTAATTTAAATTTCCAAACATAACATCAGTTTTTATATAAAATTTAAAATCCTGAAATTTCACAATTTTGATTTTATCAATTTTATTTTTCAAAATTATTTTGCTCAAGTATTTTGAAAGTTATTTTTCAAATTGGCAAGAATTTTAAGACTTGGACCAGCTGAAAATTTGGCTATGGGCTTAATTTGTGTTTCGAATCAGGCAGGTATATAAAATAGGTATTTTGTGAAGATGAAGAAGGGAAGGGGAAAGGAAGGAGAAAGGATGATCTGCAAAGAAGTATTTATCTCAATAACCAAGACACCTGAAAAATTGTCATTTTTTTGTAAGATCCATCTGTGTGATTATCCTGATTGTAGTGGATATGGATAATTTTTTTATAATCTGCATTTTAGAAAACATGCATTTTCATTAGGTACAATTGGTTCTTTTGATAGCATAAATAATTTTTTTTGTATCATAATTAATTTTTTATTATTATTTTTTTTTACAGGTAAGAAATCTCATCCAGATTCAATTAATGTGGTCAGTTCGGTGATTTTTGCCATCTACACTTTGTGGCAGGTAAAATAAAATACGAAAATTAGGCACTTACTTTTATTTATTTTTATTAACATAGACATTATACTCGTATTTCTTATAAAAACCACTCAATTTGGAAGATCAATATTTGGCTGATTTTGATAGTTCTCCTTAAACCACGGTGGTCTTTTTGATCAAAACTGATTCACGAATTTCTCAGCAATCAGTTCAATTCGAAAACTTCAATGCCAGCTGGCATCTCTACCAACAAAGTATCCTCTGCGTGAAAGCTTCTTCACAGAACTATCCACACTTCCTAGAACCGATCATTAGACAACCTGTGGTATATGCTATTAGCTGCTCTACCTCAGACATCTCACCCACATCTCACGTAGATATTCTGCCATATAAACATGCCACTTGGTCCATTACCGCAAACCACTCGTAATCGACATTTACCCGGTAAATCTTCATCAAGCTCGTAATTCAACCAACGTACGTAATAATTTCACACTCGTGACTCGATTCGGTCCATAAGGTGTGAAAGCTCGTTCTAAAATTAATCAATATTTTACAACTCCAAGAGTACTCGGTTATCATCCGTAGCTTGTCCATTATGAAAAATATTCCAAGTTCGGCCCGGCTCTGCGGAGATTTACGACTGAATTTTTTCGTACCATCCGAACCAACGAACGCTTGTCAATGGCGTGTATAATTACACGACGCGAATCTTCGCCTTTTGGCCACTTTCTCGACCTTACCAGTGCGGCGGCGCTTGTGTAGATAACGAACCCAGGACGAGGCGACATTCCCCAAAGTATACTCGTATTTTCACCTATTGATACTCGTAAATTCGGTTGATCAGGTCGAGTCGAGGTGATTTAGAGATAAAAACGTATCCTCTTGGATCTTTCATAAACGCAACGACACCCAATTAAAAAACTACTCTTTTGGTACGAAGAATGCTCCCTCAATTCCGCGACATTTGAGACAAACTTAGTCGGACATTAATTACACCTTTTTTCTATCTTTACTTTTCTATGTTCTGGCCAACGATTAGTACCAGTGTAACGGCTAAACCGGTTCATCAACCTTCTAATTAATTTCGATATTATCACTTGGTCTTTTTTTCTCTCAACTGTTTTCATCGTGATCGTTTAAATGCATCTACAATATTCGGCAATTAAACAAAACTATTATTTTACCTACGACTAAATCCATACAGATTGTGCTTCTGGCACGAAAGTACAAATACGTACAGTCGTACACTCCGAACGACTGAATCGTTCTGTTTTTCAACTAGAGATTTTTTTTCAAAGTAATTTTGATTTTACACTAATTTTTAAACTGAATATGTTTTCTCAAATTTTTTTCAAACTTCAAAATCAAGTCTAAAATTTTTTTAATGTAAATTTTTCAAGTCTGAAATTTCTTCCTCAAAATTTTTTTCTTGAAATTTTTCAACGTGATTTTTAAAAATTATTGTTGGGCGGGAATATGACTTACTTTTTAAAAAACAATGTAGTGGCTAAACTCATGTTATACAAGTTTGAACCCCATAATAGCCCCTGCGGTTAGCTCGGGAATACTGCACTTTTTGAACACGGGTTGAAATGTGGTTTTTATTTTAGTATGGCCCAAAAGAAAATTTTCGAGAAGTGAAGTCGTCAAAAATATCCCTTAGGAGTGGAAGGAGGGGGAGTTTTAGGGAGGGTTTTACCCTTATTCTTTCACATGAAGGGGTTGGGGTAAATTTAGTGTCATTTTCATATAATTCGACCCTCCTGAACTCGAATCTGCGATTAGTTTTCCGATCTGAAGCGTAGAATTTGCACAATCGTATGATTTGTGTCGCGAAAAGAGGCCAATTTTGAGGAAAAAGAGGTAAAATTGCAGTTTTTTCATCTTGAGACGAGTGATGTGGTTCAAGTAAGGTTTGAAACCGGTTTTATATACAATTCGAGCCTTCTGAATTCGAATTTGTTATTGGTTCCCCCATAGGAAGTGAAATAGCTTCTTGATCGTCGATTTTTGGTAGTGAAAAACAGCCAATTTTCGCTAAAATCGACTCGAATTCGCAATTTCCCACTCAACCCAATTCCTCGAACCAATCCTGGTATGAAACCATTTTTAGACGTAATTCGAACTTCCCAAACACGAATTTATGATTAGTTTCCCGATTGGAAGTAGAGAATTCTCTCAATCGTGAAATTAGTGAAGTGTAAAACGCCCAATTTTTGCCAAAACTGACATGAAATTGCGATTTTTAATTTTTCCAAACACTACACGTCCTCCCAATTGTGGTATAAAATCATTTTTTTTGTCCAATTCAAACTTTTTGAACCCAGAAAAAGCATCAACAAAATTTTTAGCTTCTTGGGACTCCAGGGGGCTGAGCCACGGCTTCTCAAACTAGGGACTTCTTTTAAAAAGAT
This sequence comes from Pseudococcus viburni, assembly GCA_033439095.1. Classification (NCBI taxonomy): domain Eukaryota; kingdom Metazoa; phylum Arthropoda; class Insecta; order Hemiptera; family Pseudococcidae; genus Pseudococcus; species Pseudococcus viburni. The sequence continues at coordinate 175,993 of JAVBJF010000257.1, forward strand.
TGATTCAGCCCCTTCAAGTCGCATGGAGCTAAACAAAAGTTTGGAACATTCTCAACTATCAGTTGGGCTATTCCATACTAAAACAGACCAAAAGTGAAGTCGAGTCTTCCAATTTCGCTCAATTTTTTTACAAGTTCCCCTCGGTGGTCAAATCACAAAACCACGATCATTTTTTTCTTAACCCTCAAGAGGAGGGGGAGGGGGGCTCGAAATTTTTATGCAATTGCGATTTTTACCCAAATTACCCAACTTTGAGGCTCATATCTCGAGATAAATTATACTTGGGGGAAAACTTTTTGCAAGGTCTGAAAGAGAATTGATAGGAGATTCAAAACCGGCAATGAAATTTTGAAAAGCTCAAAGTTGAACTTTGGTGGTGAAAGCTCAACTTTCATGATAAAAACAAAAGATGAAAGCTACCATTTAAAAATCTGAAAAAATTACAGTGAAGAGCCCTTTTCACCCTTTTTTCAACCAACAAATTTTCAAGATGGGATCTCTACACCCCTGGAGGGTAGAGGGGTCCACAATTTAGACCAAAATTCAAAAAAATCCAAAAAAAGTAAAGTAACACATCGATTACTACTAATTCGAAAGCGCTGCGCTGATTTCGAATATGTACTCAGTTTTTTCATTCGACCCCCTGAACCCCCATATTAGCCCCCTTGATATTGTCAAAATTCAAAAAAATGAAAAATAACGTGTGACCTGTCGTTTGTTAGGTTTTTGTGGGCGGTGAGTTCGAAAATTTGCTTATTTTTTGGATTTGACCCTTTTAATGCTCCTTTAGCCCCCAATTTTGGGAAAAACTATGTTGAGAAATGAAAATATCGTGTCTGGTATCCATTTTAACTAATTTGAGGGCGTAGAATTGGAATATCGACTTACTTTTTGATCCGACCCCCTCCCCGTGCTCCAACCGACCCTTTCCTCGTAGTCATCGGTGATCAATATGGAATTGAATATTTCAAAAAATTACAGGGAGTGGGATGGATCAAAAAGTGAGTCGATATTCCAATTCTACGCCCTCAAATTAGTTAAAATCGATACCCCACACGATATTTTTGTTTCTCAACTTGGTTTTTCCCAAAATTGGGGGGCTAAAGGGGCATTAAAGGGTCAAATCCAAAAAATAAGCAAATTTTCGAACTCACCGCCCTCAAAATCCTAACAAACGACAGGTGACACGTTATTTTTCATTTTTTTGAAGGAGGTTCGAATTATGTCTAAATATGGTTTCATACCAGGATTGGTTCGGGGTATTGCGTTGAGAAGATGAGAAATTGCGAATTCGAGTCGATTTTAGCGAAAATTGGCTGTTTTTCACTACCAAAAATCGACGATCAAGAAGCTATTTCACTTCCTATAGGGAAACCAATAACAAATTCGAATTCAGAACGTTCGAATTATATATAAAACTGGTTTCAAACCTTACTTGAACCACATCACTCGTCTCAAGATGAAAAAATCGCAATTTTACCTCTTTTTCCTCAAAATTGGCCTCTTTTCGCGACACAAATTATACGATTGTGCGAATTCTACGCTTCAGATCGGAAAACTAATCGCAGATTCGAGCTCAAGAGAGTCGAATTGTATGAATATGACACCAAATTCACCCCAACCCCTTCATGTGAAAGAATAGGGGTAAAACCCTCCCTAAAACTCCCCCTCCCTCCACTCCTAAGGGAAATTTTTGACGTCTCCCCTTCTCGAAAATTTTCTTTTGGGTCATACTAAAATAAAAACCACATTTCAACCCGTGTTCAAAAAGTGCAGTATGCCCTCGTTTTTTCATGCTAACCGCAGGGACTATAAAAATGCAAAAAAATAGGTCATTCGGCTTGGTAAAATTTCGCTTTTTGCAGTTTGAAGAAATGAAAAATTTTCAGAAAAAATTTTAGATTTGGAAAATTTACGTTGAAAAAATGTTGAAAAAACAATTTTAGGCTTGAAAAATTTTAAGAAAAAAATGCGAGAAGAAATTTCAGCCTTGAAAAATTAACGTTGAAAAAAATTATAATTTTGAAAAAAAATATTCAGAGTTTGAAAATTAGTGTTAAATCAAAATTCAAAATCAAAAGGACTTTGAAAAAAAACTCTAGTTGAAAAACAGAACGATTCAGTCGTTCGGAGTGTATTTGTACTTTCGCGCCTGAAGCACAATCCGTATGGATTTAGTCGTAGGATATTATTTTATGCACAAAAAAAGGTAAATATTATACCTAGTAATGTGCTATTTAACACTCCTCCTCTTCGGACCGGTTTGGCGCGAAAATTTTTATCAACTTTGGCCAAAAAATTTTGCAACGTTCGATTAACGACAGGAGACTCGATGTTACGCAATAAGTTTCTATTTTTTATTAACCACGTACTCCGCGAACATCTTCCAACCATTCAGCCTCTCGGTACCTCGCGAAAAACGGTGAAAAAAATTAAACAAAAAATTCTCCGATGTAGGAATGTTTGCGAAACCAGTTTTTAAAATGATCTTTTCTTCTATCTCGACGAAGGTTATTATATAAATAAATTCCCGAATCAATTAGCGTACTGCAGGATGTAGGTAAATTGAAAATCGTATACTTTAACATACATTTTACAAAGGAACTCAATTAATGTATAGGACAGTTTAACGGCGAGGGCAGAGAATCGTATCGTATATCAGTAGGTTTTAATGAATTTCACAAAAAATCCAACCATCCAACGTAATAACCATCAGTCGTGTCGTAAATTTAAACGTTTTTATAGAAAAAAGTTCTACCAAAAATTATACTTAATACTTTTCGTCCACTAGGTACTCTTTCCTTAAACACGTTTTTGTTTATTATTGCTCGTGTGTGTCTTTTACTTCGTATTATACAAACAGTTATTCCGACTCGAAACTGGTTTCCAAATGATTTGACATTTTGGGAGAAATATTGATTGCAGTTATGATGCTTAGGTTTTGTTTTTACTTCGTAGTACTCGAGAAATGGTAGGTAATCTTGGCAGAAATATTTCTATGATTAGTTCTAGCCCTATTTTCCAGACTCGGTAGCCTGAGGTAATTGGAAGGGTTCTAAGGGGTTGCTATGCTGATTAATTTTAATGATCGGATAGGGTTTTGCTCTCTGCTGGAGAGTAACAACCGTAATTACGTATTGGTTTCACTTTCCATGGTATGGGGTTTTTTTCATTTCCAGTCGAGCCAAATATTACGGATTCGAATTCCATGCCGTTTTAAAGGTTCAAAGGGTTGGGCTGTTGTAATGCTGGGAGCTGGTTTCATTTTAATGTGTTCTATTAACTTGGGTAAAGACTATGGTTATAGGATGGATTTGTTCGGGATATGGGAGCCCTTATTGGCGTTTTAGCTGTTGCATCGATGGAGTGTGTTGGAAATGGGTTGAAAAATTAGGTAGAATTTGGATTGAAAAGTTTTCGGATTTCTTTTTTCTTGATCTTCGAATGGGGTAGATGAGTAGCTGAGAAAGGAGCTGGGTGATAATTAAGTGAGATCGAACTATTCTAAAAATCATATGAGGTATTGAGACTTATAATTATGTTCACAAATAATTGATCAATTTGTATTTTCAACCGCTGAAATATCACATTTTTTTGATTTGATCTGAATTTTTACGATTCCATGAGAAAAGCAACGAGTGGAAAAAATTAAAAATCCATATTTTTTTCAAAATATCGCCATTTTTTGAAAATGTTAAAAATCTTGTTGAAAATGGATAGATTTTAGTACCTGAAAAGTTGTCAAATATTTTTTCAAAAACATATTAAAAATTGAAAATTCTAAATATTAAGTATAAAAATTATTGAAAATCTTTCGAAAAAATTATTTTATTTTTATAAAAATTGTTGAAAATGTAAAAAATTAATAAAAAGTTTTGAAAATCGCATAAAATGCCATAAAAATAAGTTGAAATAAATAAAATAGAGAAAATGTCAAAAAAGAGTTCAATTTTTATATATTTTTGTCAAATACTCCAAATAAGAATTGTTTGAAAATGCTATGGAAATTTGGGTCAGAGCGAACGAAGACGAGGGCAAGGAAAATTACTCCCCAGTCCCCACCTCTCTATAATGATAAAATTGCAGTTTTATGTAGTTGGTAAAATTCGATTGGAATAGAAAATTGAAGTGATAACCATTTTTGATACTTTTTCTGGCATTGATAAAATGGGAAAAATCGGATCTCAATTGGGAATTGTAGAATTTTCACCTCTTCAATGATGCCAATTTCGGTTCGTTCTTGATTGAAATTAATGAGCATTGAGCAGGTAAAAAAAAGTTGAATTTTTCATCGAAATCGTTGAATATTTGGGAAAATGGATCAAATCATAAAAGTCATGTAGGTAATCTGAAAATTGTCCAGAATGAAATAGAAGTCGATGAAATTGCCAGAAAAATTGACAATTTTACAAAATATCATTAATTTATCTCAAATATTCCAAGTTTTCTTTTCTGTGACATAAAAATTATTCAAAAAGTGAAAAAACTATTCAGTTTTTGTAAAAATTGATTAAAATTACGAAAACTTTTAAGAAACATCGTAAACATGATGTAAAATCTGGCAAAAGTTGTTCAAAAGATCACGAATGCTTATTAAAGTACATATCTATTAGAAAATCCATCAATTTTGTATGAAAATTGAAAATAATGAAATTAGGCTTCATAAAATATTAGTAAATATGAGTAAAATACCATAAAAGGTGCTTGAAAAGTTCTAAAAGTTGATTCAAATCCTGGGAAAATTTTGAAATTTTCAAGAAAAATTACAGTACCTACGTGATGAAAAAAAAGTCAAAAAATTACTAAATTTTTTGCAAAATCATTGAAATATTGGATTTTCTTTTTTAATTTGTGACATTTTAATCGATTTTTGGAATGTTTTCAGGAATTTGTTTAACGTTTTGAACAATTTTTGTCGTATTTTTAACGATTTTTTCAAATTTCAAAATAATGTTTGTGGTTATTTTCAAGATTTTTGGAACAATTTTTTTGGATGTTTTGTGTAATCGTGATAAATATATTTTCTATGATTGTCATGGCCCTTAATTTCTTTTCAAAATTATTTGAACAACTTTAATAAGAATTCATTACAGATGAACCGAAATCGCGTTGGGGGGGGGGGTGAAAATGCACGATTGAGATCAATCGTTGCTGATTTTTCTGACTTGAAGTCATTTTTCCATTTTTCTCCCTAAATTGCCATTAAAAAAGGACAGCATTACTTTTTAAAATTTTCTAATGTGTGGACCTGAAATTTTCCTATTAAGATTGCGATTTTGATGTTAGGAGACATGCTACTCCCTCCTTTCCCTCTTTTGGTTGGGAGACATAAGTTCCGCTGATGAGCTGAAAATTTTCATTTGATTTTACTAATTTTTGCCCCATTTAAAAATAGGTACGTAATTCCTTTAGTTTTGACTCCTTGGAGATCATTTAAGGAACTTTTAGCGCATTTCGTTGAACTCATTTATGTCAGAAATGTGAAAAAATTATAATTTTTATTCAAAACTCCTAAAAAAACTTGATTGCAATTTGAAAGTTTTGTTCGTTTAAAATTTGAAAAAAAGGGTGAAAAGTGATTTTTCAATTCAAAAGGTTTAAAATATTGATTCAAAGTAGTTATATTAGAGACATAGGCGGAGATAGACTGTAACTTCTTTTTTTTGGGGGGGGGGGCTTCATCCCCAGTTGAAAACGAAAGTACTTAACACAAAACAAATTTTTTTTACCAGAATTACGTCATTTTTGTTTGATTTCGCTTCAAAATATTCAATTTGCAAAATACCATTATTTTGAAGAATTGTGCGAATTTATCGAACCCGAGCGAAGCGAGGGCTAAAATTTGAAAAATTAATGATTTTCAAAAAGAAAATAATTCGTTTTTTAATAGTTTGTTGTTTGAAAAGATTCTATTCCTTTGAAGTAAAAATTTCGTTCTTACAAGTTTTTTACGAAATATTGTGTTGTTTTTGTATTTTTATATGTACTACATACTTAGTAAAAGTTCGTGCCAGTTTCATTTTAATTCGCCAATCATTTGGGAAATTTTCGCAAAAAGTCAGAGAATTTTGTTGTATTAAATCAGCATGTCTTCGTGAATTTTCAGATATACAACAAAATTTGCCAATTTAAGCGACTTAGGTACAAGATTTGCAGACTTTTTGAAAAAATTTCTTGAACAGTCAGCACAGTGGAGTAGCGAAGTGTTTTTTGAGGGTGGGGGGGGGACGTTCTTGATTTTTCCAACTTTGAAACTGAAATTTGCCAACTTTAGAGATGAAATCATAAGCGCGCCCAGAAATTATTTTAGGAAAGGGCTGAGAATTCGGGGAAAACTAGGGGTATAAACGGATTTGAGCAAAGAAAAATTTGAAAATTGCGGAATTTTTAGGAACAAACAATCAACTCCTGAAATCTGAATTAGTAAAAGTTACGTGCTTGAATCAGCGGAATGACTTTAACTGAAAATCAGTGATTTTTCACTGATTTCTCAGTCGAGACAAAATAATTATTGATTTTTCCTGACAAATGGGAACTGATTGAGAAATCAATGAAAAATTATTAATTTTCGAAGAAAATCGTTTCACTGATTCTCAAAGGTAGAATTTCATCGAAAACTGATTCAGATTCACTTAAGAAAATACGATTAAAATATTGCCCGAGCGAAGCGAGAACGAATTTTTTTCGAAAAATCATGTTTGAATACCAAAAAAATGCACTTTTTTCACATTTTTATAAAAAATCTCCTTTCCGTGCGGGGGGGGGGGGAGCTCGAGCCCTTTGTGCCTTCCCGTTGGGTGCGCCTTATGGACGAAATGAAATTGAAGTAAAATCTAGGTTTCATAAAATGGTGTTGCAAATGTGTGCACGAAGTCTGAATATTGAATTGAGGGGACAAAATCTCAGAATTTCTGGCTTGATTTTTGAAAAATTTTGAAAACCAATTTATTTAAGCACGAAACAGACCGACTTTTGGGGGGGGGCGGGGACGGATGGCACAAATTTTCAGACTGAACTAAATTTTTTGACCGCTTCTCTCTCTCATTCAATTATTCATTGCTTTTCCCTGTGTAATTTCAATGTATCTATATATCTACTCGAAGTTGAAAAAATCAGTGAAAATGCTCAATTTGTCCCTAACAAAGCAAGGGTGGAAAAGTTCCAGAAAAACTATAATTTACCCTATTTAAAAAATTTTGTAATTTCAATGGAAATGCGAGCGAAATGAATTTGGCCCGAACGATGAAAGGGTGAAAATTTTATAAAACCTCAAGTTCAAGGCGAAATGAAACAATGTTTTAGATTAATAAACTTGAGTAAAAAATTCACCACTTTTACTTTGAAATTATTGAGCGAGAAATATGACGAGGCCGAGCGTAGTGAGGCCAAAACTTTAAAAAAATTATATTTTCAAACATCGAAAATGAGTTTTGAGGAGAAAAAAAAAATAAAATTAGGTGAATAGAAATAATTTTGAGAAAAAATATGAACAAAATCACTTTTGCATGATGTAGATAAAATACATACAATAAAGCCGAGCGCAGCGAGGCCAAAGTTTTTGAAAATTTTAGAATTGGGAGGTAATTTTAGAGTTGGTAATTTCTGAAAAAGCGATGTTTACCCCAAAAATTTTCTTATTTTTGGTCAAATTTGCCAACTTTTCTCATTTTGAGACGAATTTGCCAACTTTTTCTACTAGCATTCCCTGAGTCAGCATATTTGCCTTTTTAGAACAAAGTTTTCGGACTTCTTATTTCAGTAGCTGGAAAAAAGTAGAAAATTCGTCACATACTGATAGTTTATCCCTTGAAAATTAAATATTTATGAATTTTTTTTGAGCGAAACACACACAAGAAAATGATTTGGGAGGGCTTGAGCCCCCCATGCCCCCTCTATCTCCGCCTATGAAGAGAAGAAACGGTTTTATTCAATGCTGATTTTTTTTTTTCAAATAGATAGATTTGTGAAAATGTTTTTATTCCAATTCAGAAGTCATGAAAAAGTGTATCTAAGTGATTTATTCGTGCCTGAAATTTTCTAATCGGCTTTATTTCTATTCAAAGGTCACAAAAAAGTCACGATTGAAAATCAAAAGTAATTGATCAGACATCACTAGAAAATCGTCAATTTTAATAAAATAGAATCAAAAATTAGATCCTTAATTCGTAAATTCCTCTTTTGATTTGAACTGTAATCATAAATTTTGGCAAACTCCGAGGAAAATTCGCCAATCCCAAAAATTTTGGATCAAATTCGCAGCAGAAGCAATTTTCAATCCAATCCATCAATTCTTGGAAATGAAAACCTTACATTTTTCCACTTAATTCGGCAATTACCTTTATGTAAAAATTCTCCAACAATCCTTGAGCTGTCTCCTCGCTTTTCAAACCTCATCATCTCCAACCGAGCAATTCACCTCTTTGCGTCATCGCAAAATCCACTCAGCCAAAAAAAAAATGGCGACCAATAATCATGTCCGTGGCAGTCTCCCTTAAACCGACGTCCTCCAGGTTTGGCTCAAATATCCGCGTATACGTGAAACATGGCACAGCACTAATGACACTCATAAACCTTGACGGCTCCATACGCGTCGCATTATCCGTACGATGAAGCCAAACGGACCAATAAATCGTCACGGTTTCACACTGAATTCATAAATGAATACGCAATACCCTAAAACCGTTCACCTTCGTCATAATACCGCAGAACTCTAAGAAAAAAAATCATACGACCGTTCACTTTTATAATATTGATGACGTCAATGACAATTGGCGAATTAAAGGTAATTTGCCATTCGTGATCGAACGTTTAGGCGATCTCAGGTCATCGTGCGTTTATCATTCGTACCACGACGCTGCACCTTGTCGCATTTACTGACCGTTGCGTGCCGTATCGCTACAGTTCTGCGATTAATTGGCACAATTCTGATATCAGGGGATAGAAAAGTCCCAGTCGCATGCACCAGATGACGTATCAATTGCGATAGCCCCGGTGCTGGACAAGTTGACGAATTTCTGCAACGTTTACTCGGCCACGTCAGCGATTCCAGTATTTCTTGTTTTTCACTCGTGCTTATTTTCAAATCGCAAAAGTAATAATTTTCGAAGTCCCTTTGCTTGGAAAAAAAAAGCAGAAAAAAAGATGATCCCGAGTGGATAATAAATTTCAGTAAATTAAATAGATCTTCGGCGCAGATATTATAACGGCAATAATTATAAGGTGTACGTGAAATCGCGCGACACGACAACACATTAAAAACATTCATTAAATGCTCGCCAATGCTTCGATTTAATCTCTATACCATCTTATTTATAGAGCGTACACATGCAATCTCAATTGTGCGAGTTTTTTTTCCTCCTCTCCTTCGGTCTCTTTCGCTCTCGTTAATAAAAACGTTAAACTGCGTGTACCAGACGATGATCGCAGCGGAGACCCAATGTTACCAAAATATGCTCGTATGCATGACGTAAAAAGTCCAAAAATCAGTGCGTAAAAATCAGCGAACCCTGAAGCGCTGGCAGATACCAGAGAGAGTCGAAAAATAACGTGATATGGAGCGAAAAATGATATCTGACTAGAAAATACCATCGTACTGCTCAAAACGGTTTATAATTATAAGAAATTTTCCTCGCTTTGGTAGCCCGAGCTCGCGTTCGCTTTAAAAGTAATTAAAAAGTGGTCAGTACTTTTTTTTCCTCTTTAGTTTCTTTTCCTCTTTAAAACTTACATTATGGTTACCGTTGCGATCTTGACGATGTGTTAACGAACTCTCCAACGAGATTCGAGATTAAATCGTGTCCAGTACCGTTGTATCAAATTTGAAACGGATGCGGTGATTTGATCTGAAGTGATGAGACTGTCGGGTGAAAAAGAGTCGCAATTGTGGGCAAATTAACGTGCGCTGGACGCGGTGTTTACACTTTGTTGTGCGAGGTTTGTTCGCCCCGATGAGTGGGTTTTCTGCGAAGTGAAAACGGATTGAAATGGTGTAATTGAATGGTGATATGAGGAATTGTGCGATTTTATCGCTGGTTCCTGAGAACGACAATTTTCGAAAATTACCCATATCTAAAATCCAAACTCCCTTACTCAGATCTGAAAAAAATTGAACTGGAAATAGGAAAAAATTATAAAAACGTAGTTATGTCTGGAAAAAATCGAACTGGAAGTGGGAAAAAACCAAGAAACCTTAACTACATTATTGAAAAAAGTAAACAAATTTGGCAATTATTTGGAAAAAAACAAATCATGCCTTGGAATAAATTATAAAAACCAACTCATATCTGAAAAAAAAACTGGAATTTGGAAAAAGAAAAACCAAGAAAACTAGCCCAAATTTTGAAAAAAAACAAAATATATCCTAGAAAAGCCTTAAAAATCAGCTCATATCAGGAATACCCAAAATAAATCAACAAATATTTTAGAAGAAAACCTAAACCGTGGATATAGGAAACATCATGCAAAGGAAAGCAACCTTTGTTAATTCGTTGTAGAGAAATTCTCAATGAAGGACTAAAGGTATCACAATTGGCTCTATTCACAAGAAAATTGTCAAGAAATTACAATTACTCTACTCTCTCATTTTTGAATTAGTGAAATTTATCAAAAAACACTGAAAAACAGTCAGAATTGCAGTACAGTAATAAATCTGAACATTTTTTCACTGAAAACAAGTCAGTGAAAAAAATAACTGAAAATAAGTCAATGAAAAAAATCACTGGAATCAGTGAAATTTCACTGAAAACTCAGTAATATTTATGAAATTTACTGAAAAATCTGTGACATTTTTTGAGTAATCAGTGAAAAATCAGTGAAAATCAGTGAATTTCGCTGATTTTTCCTGTGCTGCAATTCTGACTGTTTATCTGTGACATTTCACTGATTCCGAATGAGATAGTACCTATGATTATTGAAATGGCCATTGAAAAGGATTCTGTTGAAAAAGCTTTTTGTCAAAGGACACGTGTCCTATCGTATATGATTTTTTTTTTTTTATTTTAACAAATGAGCCCAAACGATTTAAACAGCTGTGCCAATTTTTTTCAAGGGTAAGATATTTTGACGATTTCTATAAACACGAACGATTTTCCAAAAATTAGACAATATTTTCCAGAATTTGGGCTGTTTCCAAAACTTATGAATATTTTTTTTAAAAAAACTTTAGAATTTTTTCTAGCATGGGCAATTTCCTAAAAATTATAGAAATAATTCGAAAGTTTAAATTTTTCATAATAAAACATTGGATTCCTAACTAATTAGAAACTTAAAAAATAAAAACGAATTCTATTGACTGCTCTTTTAATTTGAATCAGTCAAAAACTGAAGATTGACTGATTGAAATCGACAAAATTGAGTCACTGGATTGGCAATGAAATTCCACTGACTGATTCTACTTTTATCCTGTGAAATTTGACTATCAATAAGTGAAAAATTACTGATTTAGCAAATTTTCATTTTTGAATCAGTAATTTTTTTCTTAACTACTGAAATGAATCAGTAAAAATTTCAGTAGTTAAGAAAAAAATTACTGATTTAAAAATGAAAATTTACTAATTGAATCAGTAAATTTTTCACTGTTTTCTTCAGTGACTGAATTCTGTCTTTTTAAATCAGTCAATTTGAGTGATTCAAATTAAGGAGAGTGTGAGAATAAAATTTTTTTGTAAGAAAGTACCTATTGTGTGACGTAGGTAAATCAATATTAGGGTAGCTCAGAAGAAATATGGCAGAAACTGGCTTGAGAACGCCTATAATTCCAGTAAATTTTTATGAAATTATTTTCTTTTAAATCACAAACAACTTGAGGGTGAGAGGGGCAAAGGGGAGAGCCTAGAACACCTATTTTAAAGAGGTGACTAGGGAAAGAGGAATGGCCAGTCCGAAGTCTCATCAGGGATGTTGAAACGTACCGGGGAGATCTTTCATTTTGCTGAAATCAAAGAAATTTTTGGACTCGTGGTTCCATAAGAAAATATACGGATTGGTTATTAAAAAAGGAAGACCTAAAACTTGAAACAGTTTTTCAAAAATTTAGAAATTTTTCAAAAATTGGACGATTTTCTAAAATGTGCATAGTTTTCCATAGCTTTTTGGCGGTTTTTCAATGCTTGAACAGTTTTTCAAAATTTGGACAGTGTTTCACAAATTGAACAACTTTCATCACAAACTTGGGCGATTTTCTAGAAATTGGACGACATTTCAAAAAATTATATTTGTTTGACCAGATATTTCAAAGAAACAAAAAAATGTAAACAAACGAATTGTATTAAAAAAAATTAAGGGTTGTTAAAAAAAATTAATCAACGCCAAAAAAGTAAAAATTTTCTTAATAGTTATGAAATTTTTTACGAATTAAAAAAAAATAAAAATCGTCTTAAACTTGAAAAATAAAAGCCTGTTTAAAAAGTTTTAAATGCTTCAAAAAATAGAAAATGTATCCATTAAGTGATGAAATATATTTCAAAAAATTTACCAATTTCCGGGATGATTAGTTATATCTGTCCTCATAAGCGCAATCAGAAATTATTTAAGGGAGGGGCTCAGAATTCGGAGGAAAATAGGGAGGGGGGGGTGAAATTTCAATGAAAAAATTCGGTAACTTATTATTTCAGTGACGCTGGCGTAGTCAGCGTATTTTCAGTAGGTTGATAATTCATAAACGAATTTGAGCAAAGTAAAATTAAAAAATTACGGAATTTCAGTTATTTTTCACTAATTTTTTCTGACAAACTAGGAATTATGATCAGTGAAAAATCATCAGTTTTTAAAATAGAAGGACTAAAATACCGCTCGAGCGAAGCGAGAAAAAAATCCACATTTTCCACATTTTTGTAATAAAAAATCTCATTTCCGACCTGGGGAGGGGGGGTGGCTGAGCCTTCTAAGCCGCTCCTTGAGTGCGCTTATGTCTGCCCCTATAAAAATTTTTGTGACATTTTAATCACTTCTTTCCGTAGTTTAGGTCACGAAAGTTACCTCTCCCTTTTTTTGAAAAAAAATGGATAATTGGGATGAAAATTCATCCCAACCACAAAACTTCGAAAACATTGTGGGATAATTTTTGGGATTGATTTTCATCCCAAAAATCATCCCACGATTTTTCCGAGAGTGAGATGACTTTTGTAATGGAAACAACTTCATAAATCATCTCACGATTTTTCCGAGCTTTTGAAGCTGGTATGATTTTGGGATGAATTTTTATCCCAATAATCATCGATTTTCCTGGAGTAACATGACTTTTACGATAAAAATAATTTACACAAATTATCCCACTGTTTTTTGGAGCTTTTGAGGCTGGAATGATTATTGGGATGAAATCATTTTCACAAATCTTCCCACAATTTTACTGAGCTTTTGAGACATGAGACTAGGATGATTTTGGGATAAATTTTCATTCCCATAATCATCCCACGATTTTCCGGGAGTAAGATGACTTTTGCAATGAAAATAATTTCCACAATTCATCCCACGATTTTTCCAAGCTTTTCAGACTGGGATGATTTTGGAATGAATAATCATCCCAGTCTCAAAAGCTCGGGAAAATTGTGAGATGAATTGTGAGATTGATTTTCATCCCAAAAATCATCCCTTGATTCGGTCAATTGTAATTTTTCTCTAGAGTGAGCAGCTAGGAGGAAAAGGGGGAATTTTCAAAAATGATAAAATGATAAAAAGTCGATTCTCATATCGATTTCTTGCGTTTTCAAGGTCCCAAATTCAAATCCGACGTCGATTCCACCTTCGAATAATTTTTTCTCGACTCACTCGACCTTATCTCCATACCTACCTACAACCTCCTAGCCAATTTTTCGACATCCCCTCTCATTCGGCACCCCTGCGATTATTACATAACCCACCTTAGGCATTTCCAAACAAACTCGTCTACGTAAACCACACAACACACCTTTCTAGTCGATTAAAATGCGAAATTTGCTGGCACCGTAGGTCGTACGACTCCAACATTTATTTTTTGTCACGCGAAATTCATCGCGAAACGCATCGAGGAAGATTTCAAGAAGGAAATGCGACAAGTTATATTTGGAAACCGCTTCTAGTGGTTCGAGCTAATTTACATATATTATCGCGCCGCGGAGTGTACTCGGTGCAAAAAAAATTTCATCTGGAACACGTTCAAATTTTCTCGAAATTTCGCTAATTACCATCACCGTAGCATGGCAAATTTATTTTGTAGAAAATGCGAATAATTATAATCTCGCGCGCCAAAAGCGCCAACTGCCATGCGATACGTTCAACAATTCAATCCTCGAGGTAAAATTATCACACTATACGGAATACTGTGTAAAACAATTACTAAGCTTAACAAGCATACTTTATTAATTACTGTAACCAAGATATATCAACAGCAGCATCCATTATGGAGAAAAAATCGCATCAGCCGAGGAAAAATATCAACCACGAGTACAGAACGAAACAGAAAGAAAAAACCGTAGAAAAAAATCTCTCGACATCGTTCTATACATAACGACGAGATATCAATAAACGAGAAATGTTAACTAGCGCACGGTAGCTGCGGTAACTCTATCCGCTTGTTAGTTACTTCATTACCAGCAATTGTTTTCTTTTAGGTTTTTCATATACCGGAATGTACCCACTTACGAGCATGTATTTTTCAAATACCGATGCGTTGGCGAGTCGCAAGACGTTGCTGAATTCCAATTCGAACCGTGTTCTTGAGAGGTTCGGATGAGCTGGTGATTGATATTGGCAAAATTTCTGCTCGAGAGTTGCCATCCAGTCGCGTGGTGAAGGGTTAACCACGCTTGGTACTCGACCAGGAAAAAATATTGTTATGGCAGGGCATCGGCGCAGGTGTTTCAGGCACGTAGAAAAGATATCGACGTTAAAATTTATATTTTTTGACGTTGGTTGGCCGGCATTAAAAAAAAAGAGTAATTACTTTGTATTATAGTACGCCAGCAAAGAAACCTTCTCGTACTAATAGTATAAACGATAATAAAAAATAATTATTTGAATAAAGGCAGACGTTTAAATCAGCGATAACGTATGGGCACGAAAAATTGCACCTGACTTTTCGAAACTGTATTTAGGGTACGGTGCGTAACCAACAAATAGCTTTAATTAGTTCAAGACCGGTTTTTCCATCTCTATACATTGAAGTTTTACTATAGACCAAGGTGAATTGACCACCGAAGGCTGAATTTACACGGAAAATGCATCGGACGCCGAATTCGAAAATGTTGCGAATGATCGAATCGTTCGTTCAATTTTACGTATTTGTATAGTGGGAGGATTTTTTTTCTTCATCGTTTGAAAAATGACAATTTTTCATTTGATTTTTGATGTAGATTTTCTCAAAATTCCAATTTTTTTTTTTTTACTCCTAAATTTCTCAAGTTTAATATTTGTCAAGTTCTCACTTTTTCTGTGCTTCAAAAATTGTTTTACTTTTTTATTTCTAATTCAAATTTTCTGATGGATTTAAAAAAATTTTCAACTCTGATATTTTTCATGTTCAAATTTTCATAGATGATTGTTTCAAAAAGTGTTCATCCTTATTATTCAAATTTTCTCGAATCAGTGAAAGTAGTGAATTTGGCAGTGATGGAAAAATGGGACTAGAAGTGAAAAATTGGAACCAAAACTGGAAATAAAGCTAAAGTGATGAGAACTGAAAAGTTTCCATGATCAATTGATCATACGGGGGGGGGGGTCAGGAGGCTCGAGCCCCTCTTGAGTTGGGCAGGAGGATTTGTATGATTTTAAACAAATTTCACCCTGGTTTCGTCGTGCAGTATTTTAGTGACTATTTCTTGAAAAAGCATACCACTCTCTAAATTTGAATCAGTTAAATTTGGAGAAATTCTGTCTTTTTTATTCAGTGAAATAATTTTCATTGAAAATTAGTGATTTTTTATTGATTTTTTGGTCGAGAATTACTAATTTCTCCGTCAATGCCCCATTTATCAGAAAAAAACAGTAATTTTGACTAAAAAAATTAGAAAATCTCGTAATTTTTCAATTTTTCTTCACTCAAAGGGTATATCCGGTAAGGGGTGTTTTTGCGCAAGGGCCGAAAATTGCAGAAAACCGTAAAAAATGTTGTTGTTTTGGCAGATTTATCAAATTTTGGGTATTTAATACGGAAAGAAATGACCAAATGAAAAAACCAATCCCGTATTCGTGTTCAGCAGGTCAAAATACTCCGATAAACACCCTTTTCGCGATCATTTTACTTTAAATGTCGAAATTCACTTTTTTCACTGATTTTTCGCGACAATAAAACTAAATTTCGAGATTCAAAGTAAAATGATCGCGAAAAGGGGTGTTTATCGGGGTATTTTGACCTGCTGAACACGAATACGGGATTGGTTTTTTAATTTGGTCATTTCTTTCCGTATAAAATGCTCAACATTTGATAAATCTGCCAAAATAACAACATTTTTTACCGTTTTTTGCAATTTTCGGTCCTTGAGCCACCTCAATCGCCAAAACTGAATATGTGACGTGAATCTACGTTAAAAAACACGTATTTAAGATATTTTCAAAAATTAGTCGACTTCGCTGTTAAGATCTTTTTTACAGTTGAAAATTTCAAGTGGCCAAAACCTCATGAAGCAGTGCACCAAAATTGATGGAAAAATTATCGTAAATCGACCTCTACGAGATGTAACTTTGTGCCAAATAACAGAAAATTTCATTCACTTCCGTTGGAATTAAAAATTCTTGAAAATAATGCAATAAAATGGCCATAGCTTTGAAAGGGATGGGGTTGGGGGCCAAAATTTTTTCCAGAATTTTTTTTCATCAGGGTAAGTACACAATCTGGGGGCATTAGATCGAAAATCGAGACTGGGGCCAAAAACATCCCTTATCCGGCTATACCCTTTGTATTATATATCATCTGCCGACTGAAAATACTCTGGCTAAGTACTCCAGTGCTTCTGAAATAACAGATTACTTCATTTTCTCATCGAATTTTGACACCCCCTATTTTTTCTCAAATTGCCAGCTCCCTCCCTTACACAATTTCTGGGTGCGCTTATGCTAAAAACTGGAACTAGGACTAGAAAGTTCTATTTCAGTTTTAGTTTTAATATTTTATGAACTCAATATCTTAGATTTGGGGGTTAGGTAACTGGGACGGGGGGGGGGGTAAATCAGTGAATATTGATCGGAAATTTAGGCATTTTCAGGGCGAAAAAAGTTCCAATTTTCATTCTCCATCCTCGTGATATGGTAGATTTTGTGGCACAATTTGGTTCAGTTTTCAAATTCTTGTATAATTTTTCTGTTTTAAATTCAGGGTTATAAATTTGTGTGTCCGGGTGGAAAAAGACAAAAAAAATTGAGAACAGAATTTGAGTCATTTTTGTAGGTCAAAGAGTCGAAAAAAAGGTTGTACCTAGTGAAAAGAGGCAGTGAAAAAGTAGTGCTTTTTGAGAAAAAAATTTGTTCGATACCATGTCAAATTTTTTACTCAAAAAAAATTCTAACTTCAAATTTTCCAAATAATTTTAATGATTACATATTATTTTAAAATTGATTGATTTTTTCATTCATTGTTATTTTTTCCCTTATTTAAATGTTCTCAAATTTTTTTCTATTTCCAATTCCAATTATCAAATTTATGTATACTATTTTTGACTCTATTCAAGTGCCAAGGAAAAATTTTTTATTGAAAAAAATTTGAAAAAATTCAAATTTTTGAAAACAATTTTTAGAAATTCGAGACAATGTATAAAAATTTGAACTCGAATAATTTGAAACAAAAAAAAAGTAAAAAATATAAGTTTGAATTAGTTGAGAAGATTTGAACATGGATGAAAATTTCTTCAGAAAAAATTTCAACTGAAAAAAATTGTCAATTTTTAAAGCGAAGATATCAACCTGAGAAATTCTAGAGAAGAAAAAAGTCCCCCCCCCCCCCTCAAAAAAAAAAAATTCCAAAGTTCAAAAAATTTTTATTTTTGATAAAAATTTCAACAAAGAAAAATAAGGATGAAAAAACTTGAGAAAATTGTAAAAATTGAACCTCGCACATTTTTGGAGTAGGTTAGTTGAAAAAAATGGAGAGAAATGAACTCGACAAAAAAAAAATAAAACAGTTTGAAAAACCTATGAAAATATGAATTCGATCATTTTTGGAGCAGAAAAAAATGCGGAAAAATTAATAATATTTCAAACATGAAAATTTTTGAGTTGAATATGAATTCTTGAAAAAATTTGAACGAAGAAAAAAATAAAGAATGAAACAACTTGAGAAAATTATGGTTATGAAAATTGACCATCGAACATTTCCGCAGTAGGTTAGTAGAATAAATTACAGAAACGTGAACTTGGAAAATTTTCAAAATTTTCAAACATTGATTAAAAAATCTCTCATTATGTAAAATCAAACGATTCAAATCTTAGCAACATCGAGTTCGATGCCAGATGCATTTTCCGTGTAAATTTAGCCTTCGTTGCAAATTAACCAATTCTGCACCTTGATCAATTGATCATCGTATTGGTAAAATTTCCATGAGATGCAAATCCACATTCGAGAGATTTCCGGTTCCAGACGATGCAGCTTCTGATATTACGCTCACAGATCGGAATTCGCTAATGCATTTGAACTATAAAAAAATTCTCCTCTTAATTTTTCATTAAGAATTATCGTCGTTTAGTTGGCAAGATGGGGAGCGAGGCGTATACGATTTAAATGATAGTGGTTAAAGGGGCAACATGTAAAATATATATCAAGAATAGCGTAAAATGTAGTTACCTGTTTGATGACGGGTATTTGATCAAGTTCCTATCATTAAGTTAGTCGTTTATTAAAGGTCTAATATTCGGTATTAGCATATTTAAGCGCGATAGCCGCATGCATTGTATTAAATTATCATCGCGAGGCTACCTGTACCTAAAGTATACTCGTACATAGCAGATGTATAGAGACCTAGGTACATATAACTGTGTTAGAAAACCAAAGTAATGGAAAAAATGCGTCCGATACAAGTTGGAAATTATTTTAGCCATTATACAAAATTACGTGCCTTCCATCTAAAAACTTATACGCGTTTGTTTGAAAACAATGACGCATCCAGTATATAATTTATCGTCGTCACGTTTACCAATTTAACTCCATTTTCAAACATACCTCTGGTAGTTTTAGCTTCTATCTGTCTCTCTTTTGCACTGTCTTATTCATACGTACTTGTACTTACCGTATCCAACATAATCTATAGATCTTTAATAGGTATTCATCGGTCTCGACGATCAGATCGCTAGGCGGAGAGGTACCGCCGAAGTCGTCGTCATATTGAAATGTTCAAAAAAACAATCTAATCGAGGCGAAATCTTTATTAAATAGATAATTTATAAGACGGCGGGTACTGTAGAACGCGAATGTTTCGATATCGATGCGGCGATGAATGAAGGTTTCTTTAATTTGAAATGCCATCTTATGGCGTGGAATGGGATTCGGAATCCTTTACATGTGCGGTATTCAAGCTCGTAAATCATCCGACCAATCGTAAAAGTCGAATGTAATTTTTCCAAGTTGTGAAAATGAAATGTAAAATTACCTGTCAGAGGAGCACAGATCAGGTGATCTTTGATCTGCGATAGAGGTAGCCTTCTGTGTGAAATGGTAGCATTGTGGAGGGGTTGTTTGAGAGGTGAGAGCTGTAATGTGATTTTTTTATATGGATTTTGATAATTAATGGTTGTTTATTCGAGAAGTGATGGTGGTATAGATATTTTTTCGATGAATTGTATCAAAATCAATTCCCATCCGCAAATCAGCTGTTTTCTCGAAATCAGAAAAATTGCAAATGTTTAAACAATCGTGGGCAATTTCTCGCTTCACCAAAAATTTACCAAATTTGGCCATTGGTAAAAATTTCCACCCTAATTATTGCTAAATAAGGAATCTCAAATTATTAGTAATGATGGATTTTGGCGACGGTTTTGAAAGAAGAGAAGGGGACTTGAAATTTTTGGTCAATTTTTTTTTGCATTTTTTCAAAAAAAATGTGAAACGTGAATTTGTGGTGTCGAAAAATTAAATGAAATAGGCTTTGAAAAACGAAAAACAGATATGTATTTTATGCAAATTTTGGCAAAAACAAATTTTTTTAAACGGTACTTTTGAAAGGGAAAATAACAAAATTTTGGGAGCTATTTTTAGCTTTTAGGATGAAATTTCCTACCTTCCTCCCCTTCTGCTTATAAATCGTCCCTTATGAAAGCTCTGATTTTCCCACTAACAAATTTTCATTTTGAAATCTCAGCTCTTTTCCATTGATCTTTCATGTCCCTTCTTCAATTTTACTTTCCATAAAATGATGTCATTAATTCATGAATAATCTAAGAGAATTATTCAAATTAATTTCGTTTCGTTTCTGTTTCACCTAGCAAATTATGATTCTTGCCCCCCCCCCCCCCTAAAAAAAACAATAAAGATTGGAACGGACTTCCACCACTCGAAAAAATCTGAAAAAATTCTGAGAGGTGTGAAATACGTCGAAAAAATTTGAAAAAAAATTTCTGTCCATCTCAAAATTGTGTCTCCCAGGGCGATTTGAAATTTTCAACACGTCATTACAGTGGTCGGGAAAATCTGAAAAAATATCAAGGTACTTCTCTCTAGTACCTCTACCCAAGTGCCTAGTTTTTAAAAAATAGGTTAAAAACTCGCGAATATGAAATTTTTAGCTTGGAAATCACATATTTTGGGGCTCCAGCTCCTCTGGGGTGAGAAAAAAATTCGCTTATGCGCTCTAAAATCATCTTCTACCGAGAAAAATCGAATGGTATAAAAATTTTCATCCACTGGAAGCCAAATGACCTCCTTACCACAGCAGAGCTTTTCAAATGATTTTTATTTTTTCATTTAGGTATTGCATTTTGAGCAAAATTGCCTATCTTTTTTTTCGAACTACATTATTTTCGACCTGGTTCATCATCATCAATCTTAACAAAGTTTCGTCGAATTTCATGTAATTTTGATCGATTTTTCAGGCAATTCAATGCTTTTAGAATGATTTTTATGATTCTTTCATCTCGACAAATTCTCGAAGTAGATATTTCTGTCGTATTCTGAATAACTATTTCAATTAAAATATGAAGCAAGTATTAAAAATGAAATTATGGTTGTAAATTTGATTAAAGCATATCAAAATTTGTTTAAAATGTTCGAAAAATTATGAAAACTGTCGAATTCAAATTTTTATTAAAAAGCTAGTTAAAATGTTATAAAAATTGGTACAAAAAACTTAAAAAGGGTTTGAAATTTTAGATAAGTCGTTATACTCATGTCAAAACATTAAAAAACTTGTTAGAAGTGTCCAAAATACGATGAAAATTGATCAAGACGTCATTAAAGTAGTACATTTTTTACTTAATTTTCAACACTTTCAACAGTATTAAGTGCATCAATTTTGAGCAATTTTTGTAATATTCTAAAAAATTTTTGTCACATTTGACACAATTTTAATAATTTTTTTATTGACGACGAAGTTTTCAATATTTTATGTAAGTTTTTTGATATTTCAGATAATTTCGATTGGTTTTTATTCACTTTTTGGTCATCCTTATTGTTTTTTTTTTGAAAATTTTTACGCTTCCACGATGTTTTGAAAGAATTTTCATGATATTTTGTTCAACTTTAACAATAATCTATCTAAATTTTGATATTTTTCAAAAAAATTTTCATTTTTACATTTTACTTGTAAATTGTTATGAATTTTTAAAAATATTTGTTATTTTTCTTTTTTGCAGCATTTTACTCAAGTTTTTAAATATTCTGTGAACTTCTACTACATTTTTGGGGTCACTGATGATCGATTCTGAGTTAAGGACCATAATTGATTTTTTACGAAATTTTCAAATTAATATTAGATTTGTGGTCCAAAAATGAAAAAAATGGTTCATCTTATTTCGGTCGAGCAGTCATTTTTCAATTTTTTTCAACGACCAAATTTTGGATACCATTTCGTTAGGTTTGAAAAAATTTGGAATGACAATTTTTTAGATTTAAAAAAAAGGAAAAAATGTCGGCAAACTGATAGATATTGACATCAGATAAAATACTGAAACCCACATTTTTTTTTGAGTGATGTATTTTCTACTTCAATCTTCGAGAAAGGTGACTGCATGAGAGGGAGTATTCCTGGTTCGTCATCAACTTTAGCAAATTTCTCAATTTAAACATACCGAGTTTTATCAACTAAACCCGTAATATTTTCATTTTAGGAAGCCAGCCATCCCTCTCCCTTGTTTTTCATACAAAAAATATAAAAAAATCCTTACTAAAACATCAAATTGACTTAAGATCCGTCGATAGACCAAAATCGTCGTACTTTCATCCATAAAATACACCCCATTAAGTAAACTACCCTCCCTGACACTTTCTTTTCAACAACTTCCGCAATAACACAGCAAAATGTACACACTACACGGCGGTAAATTTCATACCCACACCCCATCAATGCATCATTCCTGTCCACTCTACCTCATAGGCAAATTGTAAACTGATTGGCGAAACTCTACGAAGCATAACGTTAAAATGGAGTTCAAAGGGTATGCAGAAAGTTGGCGCAAGTTCGACCATTTAGAAACTGACCACTGTACGAGTTGGCCATTAAATCAGCTTAAATGGCGCGTTAAATCGCGGTCGTAGTGCATTTAAGCAACAGTTCGGCCCATTCGACAAAGCCGGTATTAGAACGTCACCATTTGGCATATTTTTCTCATATTTCCGTACAGCCAATGTGGGTGTTCTTCGGAGTAATAACGGACTTTGGTGAGGTCATCGATATGAAAAAAAAAAATAAAAAAAGAGGCAAACCGATAGGTACTCGTATATACGTGTACAAATATTTCCCTACTGATACAAAGCTGACGGGCTATATGATAATGATCTATTGCAATTTATTAATTCATTGTTCAAACAAGAGGTATATAGGTACAGGTACCGTGTAGATATAAATGTGTGCCCATGTTGCCAGTAATATAAATATTGGCGAAAACAACGTGTAATTAATACCGTGTTTTCACAGAACAATTAAACATAGGTAGAAAACAACTTCACCTTTATCGTGATTGAGTTTAGGTTAATGCAAGCAGTGTTGCGCAGATTTTTTTAACCAATGACTCGACTTTTTTCGTAATTCAACATCGAATTGAACATGGCAATGGAACACTCAAAATGACATAAAAATGAATGAAATTATCAACATAGTACTCTCTCAATTATAAATCAGTGAAAATTATCGAAAATCCCTGAGAGTGAAAATTTTTATACTGAAAACAAATTAGTGAGAAAAATCACTGGAAAATCTGTGAAAAATTCGCTGAAAGGTCAGTAAAATTTATGAAATTTGCTGAAAAATCATCGAAAATTCGCTGAAAATCAGTGAATTTTTCTGATTTTTCCTGTGCTACAATTCTGACTATTTATCAGTGAATTTTCACTGATTCAGAATGAGTGAGCATAAAACCTGATAGGTACCTAAATGACGGTTAATTGACTTTTCATTAAAATTCATTTAAAAAGATTGATAAATATTGTAAAAATTCGGTAAAATTTGAAAAAAATTATACATGAAGTGCATAAAAAAAATAAATAGATTAAGTAAAATCGATGAAAAAAGCAAAAATCCATTAAATTGACAAAACCCTAACTACAAAATATCAGAAAATTGTACGAGAAATATTGTTCACTTGCATCCATTTAAAAATCGTGCTAATAAAATATTGAACGCAAAAATCGTTCAAAATGAGTGAAAATAGCTAAGATTCAAAGATAGGGCTACCGGACTAAAGCCCCCAAGATGTTTTTGAAAGTTTTTCAAAGATCAACGAAGCGCACCTATACTGAGCGAGTGAAATTGTACAGGGGAAAAATAGGTCAATGAGACAATATAAATATTATATTTTTATTGCCTCGCAGATTTTTAGCCATAGATGCACATAAGAGAGGGGCTCAAGAGGCTGGAGCCTCCCTTCCCTCTAAGCTCAGCAAGGAGATTTTTTACTTTGAATCAGTCCAATGTGACGGCATTTTGCCTTTTTGAATCAGTGAAATAATGCTCATTGAAAATCAATGATTTTTCACTGAAATAGTAAAAAATCACCAATTTCTCAGTCCATTCTAAATCTATCACAAACCAGTAATTTTGGCTAATATATCACGCTGTATCTCTGAAAGAAGTAGATTAATTTTTTTGAAATTTTTACAGATTATACCCCAAATTTTGGCGAGTTTTTGAAATTTTAAAATATGAAAATTTGATCTAATCAACGAAAAACTCTGATATTTAGTAGGTTCTGAATCAATTGAAAGCGACTTTGAGATATTTTGGAGCCTACCTGCGATGAAGAAAATCCCCATAAAAATGGTCCATTTGAAATTCAGCATCTATAATCGCGAAATACCCATAATGGTGACCTATTTTATCGATTAAAGCCCAATGTTTGTATGGACCATTTTTATAGGCTTTTCTCCAGTGCTGGAAAAGTCCAAAATTTTCTGGAGGCTTCGAAACGTCTCGAAATCACTTGAAATAGATTCGGGAGGTCAAAAATAGAGTTTTTATCAAATTTCAACTTTTTTCATTGATTAGATTAAATTTTCATACTTTGCAGGGCGATGAGATGATTTTGAAAATTCAAAAATTCGCCAAAATTCGAAAAATGCACTTCAGCACTTGAAATTTTTAAAACGAGGTTCTTTTATCTGTATGATGTACTTTCAATTTATTTTTATTAGTGGTAAAATTTTCACTTTGAGTTTTGGGATGCTTCCCTGGTTAGGAGTGTTTAAAGTACATACGTAGATGAAAAAATTGTTTTTTTAAGCTTGCTACTCCCAATTTTGGAATCAAAAATATGTATTTGATGCTTGACCACTAGACAGAATTAATTTTAAAAATCCAGTTGTGACACCCCCCCCCCATCTCAAAAACCCAGTCAAAAAATCATTTTTTACAATTTCAACATAAAAAAATTAAAAAAATCTGAACTAAACATTTTCAAAAAATTCTCATTCATATGTACCACCCAACAAAACGTATAATCTTGAAAATTTCAAAAATTGTTATCCACTCCTTCTGGGGAAATGTGCGTTAAATTTTCGACATGGGTGCAATTATTCCGGAAGGGGTGGGTGTCAGAGGTCAACATTTTTTGGATGGTTTTATACTAAAAGTAATTGGATCACTTTTGAGCGATTCTGGGTCAAAAGCCATTTTTGACCCTTATCAAGGAAGACTCTTTTTTCCAAAATTCTTCAAGTTTTTTGGTACCTAATTGCCATTTTTTTCGAAAAATTTGACGATTTTTTCAAAACAATTTCAATTTGGAAAGAGGGCATACTCTGCCTCATAATTTCGTCCATGAGAGTAAATGATTTCAGAAAAGAAATAATATTTTTCTTGAAATATTATTTTCAATATTGCTGAAAACTGTTCGAATTAATTCCCAGTTTCTTTCGAAACCACAATTTTTTTTTTTTTATTAAATTTTTATTATATTGGACGTGTGTAATTGCCAAGACTTTTACGCCCAGTGTGGAGAGAGGTTGGAAAGAGGGGGTTATATTTGGTGTTGGAGTTTAAGTTCTTTTATCAAAAGGATAATTTTTTGCATTTCTGTTTTTGAGTCTGGTATTGTTGGATTGTTTTCAGAGAAGTTTAGGTTCTGTCTCGGTTGTTTTAAATTAGGGCAGTGAAAGAGGAGATGTTGAGTGTCAAAGGGTTCTGAGTTGCAAAAAGGGCAATTGAATTGATTCCCATATTTTTTTTGAAGCCGCAATTGAATTGATTCCCACCTTTTTTTTGAAGCCACGAAGCTACAATTTAACTGATTCACACTCTTCTTGAAGCCACAATTGAATTGATTCCTACCTTTTTGAAACTCCTGGTATTCGTTAGGATTCATCCTAGAAATCGTCTGGTGGTGTCAAGTCGTCCAGATTTCTCATGATTTACATAAATTTATCACGAGCCTTGCGAATTCACCAGAATTCTTGAGAATTTGTTAAAATTCGGGCAAATTTTAATCAGATGTTCAAATACCTACGTTGAAATATTAAAAATTGATGTGAAAGTTCCAAAAGGACTGAAAAAGAACAAAAAATTGAAAATTGTGTTATCTCAATGAGTAATTGCTTCAAAATTCGAAAAAGAAAAAACCGTTAATTTCTGGGCTTCGTTGAAAATTTAAAGTAGAGTATTTCTGTATACTTTTTTCATACACCCAAGGTTAATTTAATTTCGTATACATATTGACGACTAAGTATTTCCTGATTTTAATTTACTCTTCTCCTTTCCCTCACCCTCACCTTCTTCTTCAAACTGAATAAAAAAACAATAAATTATTTTTCATTTAAATGAACCAAAAGTTGGCTCAATTTATCCATAAATTTTCTTGGAAATCTGTGTAGGTACGTACTTGACTAAAATTATCCAAACGAACCTTAATCTTTCGATTTTTTCCAATATTTGTATACTACTCAAAGTTCCACTCCAAAATTTAACCTCCAGTTGCACCTATGACTCTGACAAAACGTCCTAGGTACCTACAGTTGATAAAATCCAGATAAATGGCAGCACGAGGACTTGGGTGGTGTCTGTTGTGCGACAAAGAGTAAGTATAAGCGCAGGTTTTTTTTTTCTAAAAGGAGAATAGGTGTACATTCGTACGGTTGAGTTCAAATTCAAAGTGATTCTGCGTAAAAGACAACACCGAAGATAAGTACATATATAGGATTGTATATGACGTTTAATCTCCATAACCTATTCTTTTCACTATACGCTTCGGGTAGAAAGATCAACAAAAAATAAAAAAGACTGAAGATTTTTATCTCGGATGGGTTAAGTCGATGAATAAAAGGGTTACCGATACAGGTAGACAGGTTCATGGTAACTACCAAATAGGATGTTGGACGACGTCTCCTATGGTGCGAGTTTTTTCCTCCGATATTCTCGTATTTTTTTCTCGTTATTTGTTACCGCGCGCGTAAATCTTATTTCGTTTCTGTGACCAGCCTGACTTCTTTTTTTTTTCGTTTCCTTCTCTATATCTCTACTATAGGAATTAAATCGAGCCGATGTACTGCTCGAAAATATACTCTCATTTACACGCTTCGCGCCCGTAATATTTTTAATGGGTTCTTCGGCGTGTCCATCGATATGATGGTTTCTCGAACCCTCACTCGGCATACCTAACATATTGGTATAGATGTCTATCCCAAGAGCCCAATAGACCTGCCAATTTATCCCGTCACCAATCATAGTTTCCCTTTGCAATGTCGCTGATAACCTAATTTGTTTCCTGGTTGCTTTTTCGCCTTTATATCATATCTCATAAAATAATAGTACTGATTTATAGCTTTCTTAATGTAATTTACGCGATGCCGAGAGAACCTCAGTTACTAGCGTCGTTTTCACGCATCACCGCTTTTCGCTCCGTCATCCCTCGGCCTTTGACTGTGTCGTGCAGTCATAGCCGGCGTTTATTGTGCAGTGTGTGTTGCGAATGCTACACACGGGAAAAGAGAAAAAGTAATTTTTTAAATTTCAGTCTGTCATTTACAAAAAATCAGTTTTTCAAGAACGATAAAATTGTCAACTGCCATCTAATTTTACGAGTTCACGTTTCAATATTTCGATATTTTTCTTCATTACAAAGATGATATTCTCTGGGACCGAAAAATTGAAAATTCTCGACCAAAATGAAATTTTTAATGATTTTTTTCGATCCAAAGCCCAATTTTTCCCCGTTTTTTTGCCTCACTACGAAAATTAAGGTCACCATTTTCGAAAAATTTCAAACTTGAACCTAATTTTATGACTTTAAATGCAATTTTGCCATCATTGAAGGAAGCTATATGTTGTTCCCTCTGCCTCTCTCTGTTTGATCTGGTTCTAAATACTCTATAAAAACGCTAAAAAAATGAGCAAAATTTTAAAAACTTCATTTTTCATCATCAATCAATTTTTTTCTTTAATTTCACATTCAAATTTTCTAACGTTTCTTCCATTTTTTTCGGACTACAAAAAGATAGTACTTTCACGGATAAAACTAAAATCGCCATATTGAAGGGACAATTAGGGCAAAAAATTGAACAAAATGGATTGTTTTGACTCAAAGTATGATTTTTTCTCAATTTTTCTCCAAATTAGAACAATAATTTTTCAAAAAAGGTCACCACTTTCAAAATATTCCCGACTAAAATCGAAGATGTGCTTTCCAAAGTGGCCTAAGTACAAACAATAGAAATTTTTTCAGAAAATGAAAAATACGTAAGTACTGTATGCCTTTGAAGCATTTTTCCTGCTACCAAACTAAATGTATTGTACAGTGGTATACCAAAAATGTGGCGAAAGTCTCAATCTCCAAAAATTTGATCTTTACGAGCTATGACTCTTCAAAATTGACTAAGTAACTTTTTTCAGAAATGTACTTAGGCCACTTTGGAAAGCATATCTTCAATACAATTTTTTCGTCTAAAAATTTAATTTTGCCATTAATGGGAGGGAAACTACCCCCTCTGTCCCTTCCGCTCATTCTGGCTTCAAATATTTCATCAAAACAATCATAAAAACCCCAAAAGATAATTGGAAAAGGTAAAATTTTCGAAACGTAATTTTTCAGGTATCATTTAAGAACCATTAAAATTACATACTCAGAATTTCGAATAAGTTTTAAATTTTTTTTGTCCTCCAACTTGGAAACAAAAAAATAAAATATTCTTATGGAAGAACCGTATTCAGCTTATGAGTGGGAGGAGGGAGAACTTGATAATTTCCGTCTGGAATGGATTTTTTTCTGATGGATTTCGATTCAGAAGTACGTATTCGATTTTTTCCAATTTTTTTCATCCCGAAACGAAAATTTTCCACTAAAAGTTCGTCATTTTGAAAAAATCCAGATTCAACTTCAACTATTTTGACTAAAGATAGAATTTTTCCAAGCCAGGAGCCCCCCCGCGGCAGATTTCATAATTTTGCGCCTTAGGCTCGAGTTTTATTTGCGTCCTTCTACAGACATTTCACTCTTTCCTCACCCTTTCCCCTTGTCCCTCAACCCTCTTGAATTTTTGTTATATTCCAAAAAGTAGGCTTCAAAAACTGAAATTTTACATTTTTCAATTTTTCATGGTCGTACGCTAAAGATATTTCCATTTATTTTAATTTCGATATATCAAATTTTCTGGTTTACTAAAAACTGACATTTTAAAAACATTGCTTGAATTTTCCAAATTTCCAAGTTTTGAAGAATTTTTCTCGAATTCGCCGGATTTCTGAAAATTGGGATTCCGAGGGGGAGGGGGGTATCATTCGTTAACTCCCTTCACGACAATTCTTGACAAATTCACCAGCAGTTGTGAAAAAATAGAGAAAATTAAAACTCGAAAACATTCCATAGAAAATTAAATAAAAATTTTACCCCAGCAAACCGAGGGCAAATTTTTTACAAAAAATTAGAACAGAAAAGCAAATACTAAGTACTTACTTGAACATATAACGAGACATTTTCAACCTTTTAGGGGACAATTATTGCCCTCTTTGTCCCTCTTTTTGGATACACCTGTGATTTCTTTCTTTAGATCAAAATTCTCTCGACTTTTTATAAACTTGAAACTGTGAAAGTATTTATGCTTCCACCAAAAGTGAAATTTAAAGGTTGGTAAACAAAAAATGTGAAGAGGTAAATTTTTTGACAAATTTTGGGCCTTAATCCGCCGCTGCCCCCCTCCCCTCCTCTAGCCCAGGTCGGAAAGATATCAATCATGTTCCATTTAAATTTCTTGCAAAAAATCCAATTGAGATGTGAAATCAAGAGAGGAAAATTATATTCGAGATATTTCTCAGGAAATTTTGACTCTTGAAGGTGGGAGTGTACAATTGAACCTGGCAGCTCCGAAAATTGGAAATATTTCACCCTTAAGTATCCTAGGTTATAGAATGGAGTGGGCCGAAATACCAAAATTTTTGATTTTTGAGCTGTAAAATCTTCAAAATCCGAACAGAAGGAAACATTTTCCGGAACGAACCAAAATTGGCTTATGGCAGGATGGTAGTGTTGGGCAAAATCGATTATATTTGAAAATAATCGACAATCGATTAATCGACGGAGAAAAAATTGATCATTCGATTAATCGATTAATCGATTATAATCGCAGTAGAAAATTTGAAAGTTTTTTTCTTTGTTTTAGTGACAGAGCTGGTGCTTTGACAACCAAAAGTTCGAAAATGGAAATTTTTAGAGAATTTTTCCGTTGTTTTGGACCAAAACTGGCTATTTGCAAAAACAGGACACAGTGCGAAAATTTCGATGTAAATTTTAAAAAAGGTTTTTTTTTGCTGATTTTTCATATTTTTTTAAAACTCTTTCAAAATTCCGAAAAATTTGAAATTTTTTGGGTCACAAATTTCTTAAAATTGAAAAAAATTCCTTGAAGTTGAGTACTTGAGGTTTGTGAAAAATTGTAAGGAATTAACTGAGGAATTTTGAAGAAATTAAAAAAAAAGTATAATAAATTAGCAAGAAAAACGTATTTTCCAGTTTAAAGCTCATTTTTTTCTAAATTTTCTTTAAAACGTTCGCACTACGTCCTATTTTTCAAATTTTTGTTCAATTTTGGTTCAAAAAACGGAAAGTTGAAAAAACAATCGATTGTATGATTATTTTGTGTTGAATAATCGATTAATCGATTATTCGATGCTCTTGGAAAATAATGACACTTCGATTATTTTTCACGTCGATCAATCGATTATTTCAATAATGGATTAATAATCGACCAACACTAGAGGATGGGTTGAAAACTTCCGACTGAGATGACTTTTTTTTAATGTTGAAGAGAGGCAGTTATATAAAGTTATAATACAACACTTGGATGGAGGGGGTAGCATGTAAATTTTAATTTTTCTATAATTTTTTGTGTGCTATCCATAAGAAAAATTTATTTCGCAGACTCTACGTTCAATATTTCGCCTCAGCAAGGTACCATAATTATAGCACCGAATCTCGTACGTACATAGGAAATAATAACTCCTCGATTAAAGAAAAGTTATAGGTACCTCGTCGTATGTATTTTTTCTCCTCTTATCGAATCAATATTGTCACCGAGCAGGAAGGTGCGGGACGACTACGACATACCGCATTTAAAAAGCCCGTCCAATCCAACCGTATAATAAACATCTTTATAAGGGAAGTGGTTACTACCTGCTGTTACATCTAGTTTAATGTTTTAATTAAGGGCACCATCTAACCTATTGGTTTGGTCTAATCGGTAAGAATCTTACCGCGTGCACCACGGCTCTCGACTCGAGACTCGGGGTCGTGCAGCACAAAAATCACAGAAAATTTCTACATACAAATACGTTACAAGTACGTATCCACTAAGTCACTGTTAATTGATTTTTTTCCTCCTAAGCTTTCAACCGACAGAAGAAGTTTGTCTCGGAGAGCAGGAGTAACAAAAACGTGTGGTCAATGTTCGTTATCTGCTGATGTAGGTTTTGCATTAGATACCTGCGAGAGGACATGACGAACGCGAATCTCGTTCGCACAGCACGACTCATAAGTGAAAATTTTTTAATCCGGAGCTAAGTCCCGGTAGATATTCTGGGATCCGGCTGTAAGTACGACTGCGACTCCATGGGCGACCATATGGCTTATCCTTGATTTAAAAAATATCCTCGAGCTGTCCAAGATACCGAAGATATGGCCACGTAGTTCATTGTTATTTATAATACCCGAGGGCCGGAAATCAAACGAAATTGAAATCAACCGAGTGAGCTCTTCTACCGACCCGTTCGTCTTCGTAGATGAGCCGAGAGTTCGGCCAAGTCACGTAGTGAGGCATCGTATAGTTGTGTAGGGCAATTTTTTCCGACGTCGAGTCTTCGACGAAACGAGTCAGAGAAATAATGAAAAAAATTGGTATAGGAATCGAAATGCTTCTGAGAAATATAAATGTGATGAAATTTTTAATCAATGTTTATTCTTTGAAAATCAGGTTGTAAAATTCTTTCGAAAATCAGTTGTAATGTGATATTAAAGAAATTTGATGAAAAATTGATCAATTTTTACTTCAGTTTGGGAATTTTTCGCAAAAATTTGAGGATTTTTTCGATTTTCTGTCAAAATCAATTTTTGATGTCGTTTTATCAATTTTTATTTCATTTTTCAAATTTTTCCTCACTTTTGAGCAATTTTCGTAAAAACTTGAGTATTTTCAGATGTTGTGCAGTGATTGTTGTGGTAAATTTTAACGAAATTTCATTAACGTTGGCATTGTTTTTCAATATTCTTTGTCAGAATGTAACATTTTTTTCGTATTTTGAAACAGTTTTTTGACATTTTCCAGCAATTTTTACAATTTTTTAAATTCTTTTGGCAATATGAACGATACATACGTCATCAGTTTTTGTACAATTTTAATTAATTTTTTCAAGTTTCTATTGAATTTAAGTACATTTTTCTGATCTTTTCTGCAAGTTTTGAGGTATTTTATAAAATTTATATGTATTTTTTTTTACGAATTTCATCATATCCCACTTTCTTGAAACCACTTATACATATTATACACTTTGATGAAATTTTATTGACTTTTGCATCAACTCTGCAAAACTTTTTGGTGAAAATGGTAATTTTTTGAGCAGATAACTGGTACAATTTTTGCATTATTTTGATCAATTTTAAAGACAATTTATATATTTTCATAACATTTTCAAGGATTTTAACCGCAATATTTTCCAATATTAAAAAAAATATGTTTCACTTACCTACTCATTATTTCGCTTTTTTCCCAACATTTAAAAAAAACTGTATCGTTTTTTTTGTATGATACATATTTGAATACAATATTAATAAAATTTACAAAAATTTTGATTTCTTATCAATTTTTTTAGTAATTACTCACTTTGAACCATTTTTATCATATTTCACTCAATTGTATAACTTTTCATCAATTTTTCTTGCAATTTTTTACAAAAAATAATCATTTTACGTGAAATTTTTCAACATTTAATAGATTTTCACCACTGTTTCACAATTTATGCAATTTTTTAAAAAATGTTTTGTTGAAAATTCAAGAAATTTTTCATTTTTTGAAAAATTTTGATCGTGGTTACAGAGTTATACTTAATTTTTAGGTGTTTATTTTTTTAGAATTTGTATTTATCCAATTTAAATTATTGAGCTAACATTTTATAACACTTTCTCCATTTTAAAAATTTTTTACGAAATTTTCTGGAACTGGAATTTTAAAATTTACAAATATAATATGATGTTACCTTATTGTTCAGTATTCAGGGATAAACCAACATTGACATTAGTGGAGATGCAAAAAATTAAAAATTTCAATTTTTCTGACTTTAAATGTATTTTTTTCAAATTTTTTAAATCATCAGTTTTTCTAAATTTTTTGATTCAATTTTTTTTTTTTTTTTTTTTGAACCCATTCCAGTGGTGGGGCTAGCCGAATTCGATTTTGTGATTATTGGTAGGACAATCTGCTTAATTTCTCCTCTTGTTCTACCTAGCACAATGATCCTGATTTTCAAGCCATATGATGGTTAAATATACAAATAGGTTACTTTTATGATGCAATTTTAATTTCAAATGACAATATCTCGAAAATCATCTCGATGGCCTAGTAATATTTTACATGTTTCTGGACCCAAATTTAACGCTCTTCCCGAAAATGTAAAAAATTTTTGAATCCACACAACCTTTTGGCCTCAAAACGAGGTTTTTTCTGAAAAAAAAAATGGGTAAAAACATCGAAAAATTCACTGAAAAATGGAGAATTTTTTTTATGAGTATTCCTAAAATTTTATTTACTCAGATAATAATTCGAATTTTCTTTTTTTGGTAGATATATTGTATAATTCGATAAAAATTTCAAAAATTTCAAAATTGATTTTAAAAAACCGTTTGAAAAAAAAGTTTTACGTCCAACTTTTCAACACGTTGTCAAAATATGTATGTACACAAGACCGCAAACACCTATTCCTCTCGCACATACAAATTCTTACTACCGGAATTAGACAATTTAATTTAATCGTGGGCGAGTATCACTATTAAAATAGGTTGATGTCTGCGGACCTGCCCTTATAAACCTAATTCTTTATTGCCGGCTCAAATCGCTTCATCTTCCTTTATGATACTGAGATATAGAGCCATATCATAGTTCATTGAAGTCGTCCCATTATAAGTATACACAATGCTTCACCTCTCGTACCTCTTTCGTTTGTTACGTATACTATTTAGGTTTGTTGAACTTGAGTCAGATATTCGTTTACTATGATATTATACTGGTACAATGTCGTAAACAGGACATGAAACGCATGTTAAAATTTGCAGCCATTTATGTACACTTATATTAGGTATCTATTCTTAGATAGAGGTACCTCTACGTATGTACGGAGATAGAGACGTAATCTAAGTACATACCTAAGTAAAATAAGATAGACTGAGATGGCACGATTTTTATTCATTTAGTATTCATAGGCTTGTTTATGAATGTTGGCAACATTGCCATGTGCCATCGATGTTGTAAGTGCCAAATATGTTTTTACTTACATTTTTTTTTTTTTTTTTTGCAAAAGTATCACATACTTGCTGGTCAGGGTGTGTCTTGAATCGAATTTTGGAGGTCTCCTTCCCTCTCGAGGTTTATTCTCCTCTTGAAATGAGATTCCAAAATTTTATCTCCTCTGTTTCTTATAGGACTTATCAGATAAAATGCAAAATATGAAAAAAAAAAAAGAAAAGAAGGGGAAAATACTTTATGGAAAATTTTTAATACTACTTGAAATTCTGAAAATCTGATTGAATTTTGATTTTCAAGGACCAACTTAAAACTCGAGGAATCATTTTGAAGGGTTCAAGGGCTCCTCAAATTTAATAAAAATTGCTAAAATGTAGGTAGGTACTATTTGAGGCCCTTCGAACCCTCTGTAGAATGATGCTTCGGATTCAAAGTCCAAAGTTCACCCTTAAAAATAAAAATTCAATCAGATATTTAGATTTTCAAGTACTTTGTCCTTTTCTACAGCAAATTCTGCACCGAAATAGCTTTTATTGAAATTTAAATCTTCCAATCTTTTCAAATTTCCATTAAAATTTTTAAACTACTTCTCCACTATTTTTTATGTATTTCAAATTTCGTTCGAAATCGAATTGAAGAGAAAAAAAATGATCTGATGGAAAAATCAAAATCAGATTCTTATTTATCTCTGGTTTTAAAGTTACCCCTTTAGAATCCTGATCAAAAGATTATTTGAAATTAATCAAATGTGCAGGTGTTGTTCTGATGTGAAATTCTACATACAGGTCTGCCCTGCAAATCGATTGCCGATTTCAATTTTCTCTCGTGCTTCTCTTCAGATTGAATTTTGGTAATTTTGAATTTCACCTGTACCCCTTCAAGCTGAATTCCTGTAATTTCAAATTTTTCTTAGTAATTTCAGATTTCTCCAGTACCCCCTCCCCTTCCCTTCACTTCAAAATGAATTTTAATAATTACAAGTTTATTTCACTAAGTCTTAATTTTGGTAATTACAATTTTTTCCTGCTCTTCCTTTCGTACTCCCTCATCTCAGGCTTAATCTTGGTGGTTTTAAATTTCGCTCGTTCCTCTTTTTAGACTGAACTTTAGTAATTTCGAATGTTTCCTGTATCCCTTCGAACTGAATTTTGGTAATTTTAAATTTTTTCTGTACTTACTTCCCTTCTGGCTTAATTTTACTAATAATTTGTAGGATTTTTCATCACCTACTCGCTTCAGGCTGAATCTTAGTTATTTTAAATTTCACCTATATGTACTTTCCTTCAGGCTCAATTTCAGTACTTTTTTTCAAATTTCTCCAAAAGCCCCTCTCCTCAGGCTGAGTTTTCAATTTTTTCTTGTTACCACCCTCTAGGTTAAAATCCAATTACGTAGGTATTCCTTCATTTCAGACGGTATTTTGTTGATCTCAAATTTCTCCTGTATCTTTCTTTAGAGTGAATTTTGAAAATTCTAAAATTTTCCTGTCCCCCCCCAGGTTGAAATTGAGTTGGTAACTTCAAAATTTTACTGTGCTCTACTTCAGACCAGACTGAATTTAGGAAATTTCAGAGTTGTTCTGTACTCCTACCACCTCCACACGAAATTGGGATATTTTCAAATATTTTTTGTTCCATCTTTTGGACTAAATTTCGGTAATTTTGAATTTATCCTTTACCCTACGATTTCAGATCTCTCCTGTACTACCTTCCAAGCTGAATTTCAGTAATTTCAGATTTCTCCAGTCCCACTCACTTCGGGTTAAATTTTTGAATTCCTTCTGTACCTACTTCCTTCGGGGCTGAAATTTTGTTATTTCAAGTTACCCCCTCCCCCTCCCTTCTCACCACGCTGAATTTTGAAATTTCACATTTCTCTTGTATATTTTTCTAAGTTTAGTTTAGGTTATTTTAAATATCCCCTGCACCCTTCCCCCTTTCTTCAGACTTAATATGGCAAAATTCTCCCCTCCTCACATTCAAATTGTCTCTTCTCTATTTCATCCCTCTGATCATCAGACGTGTTAGGTTGTGCGTTATAGATTTGATTACATTATGGCACCTAACCATTTTTGTGTAGAAACTTTAATTTGGAGATACCTACTTGGTTATAATACTGATGAATAGGATGAGGAGTAAAATTTTTTTATCCCCAAAAGAACCCCATTTTACCAACTGACAGAAATTTCAACTTTTCCGAGTACCTACTTCACAAAATTTGTTAAATTTTTCAAAAATATTTCCACTTTTAAGGGTGATTTTAGTATCTGTTGCATAATTTCATCACAGAATTATTATGCTTAAATATACGAGAATTTAAAAATTTTGCATTACTTTTTCCAATTATTTTTGTTTTTGTTTTTAGCATGTAAATATTTTCTTTAGAGAAAAATGAACCGCTTCAGGGAGCGAGATTTGACAAAATTCGAAAAAAAAAATCATTACAAGGGAGGTATCTCAACTCAATAGTAAAAGTTTGGGCCGAACCAAAAATAAATCGAAAGTACTTCATAAAAGAATCCTATATTCAAACTTTCAGGTGGTAAAGTTCATTTCTCGAATTTTGACGAATTTTTGAAATAATTAAAATTATCTCATTGCCCTGTAAATGAAAATTTAATGTGATCAACAAAAAAAGTTGAAATTTGGTACATACCCTATTTTCAACCTCTCAAATCGTTTGGAACCGGTTTCAAAATGTTTCGAAGGCTCTAGAAAATTTCGAAATTTTCTAGCACTGGAGAAAAGCTCATAAAAACGGTCCATACGAACTTCAGCACCTATAATCGTGGTTTACCCATATTGGTGACCTATTTGATCCAGTGGCGTCGTCAGAATCAAAAATTGGGGGGCACAAAAGAGACCGTGTGTTGGACAACTTTTTTTGCTTTTTCGAAGTGGAAAAGGGGGACTGACTTTTTTCACCTGCTAAAAAAAGGGAGCCTTCTTCTACGCTTTCGCCTCAAATAGATCGCAGAACTGTAATTTTGTTCATGCCCGAGCGAAGCGACGGCGAAGTTTTGAAAAAATTAGATTTTTAATGCCCTAAAAATACATTTTTTCATGTTTAAATGCTTTGAAAATCCCTATCTGATGTAAGTGTAATGTAAATTTATAAATACAACATAAATTTTTTTGAGGGGGAGCGGGAGCCAGAACTTTTTTGGGGGCGGCTGCTCCCCTCCCCCTTGACGACGCCTCTGATTTCATCGATTAAAGCATTATTTTCCGAAATTCGTAACTGTAAATTAAGAACTTTATTTTTTGGTTGGAAATTTTTCTTGAAAAAATATCGATTTTAACGAAATTTGGAAAATTATATTTCAGCCGATCAAAAAGGTCACCAATATCGGTAATTCGCGATTATAGGTTCTGAAGTACATATGGACCATTTTTATGAGCTTTTCTCCAGCGCTGGAAAAGTCCAAAATTTTCTGGAGGCTTCGAACCGTCTCAAAACCGTTTCCAATCGATTCGGGAGGTCGAAAATAGGGTATATACCAAATTTCAGCTTTTTCCGTTGATTAGATCAAATTTTCGTATTTTGAAGGGCAATAAGTAGGGATGAAATATTTATGTTTTGACATATTTTTTGTGGTTGATTGTTGGTAGGAATATTTATCTTTGCGAATCATGAAATTCCGAGTAAAATGAGTCCATGTTGTATGAGCATATTTTTGCATATTTTTCGTAAAAAGCATAAAATTGACATATTTTCAGTGATTTTACCGTTTTTTTTTTACATATTTTGAGCATATTTTACCCACTTCTCCGATTTTTACGACATATTTCGTAAAATCCTCGAAAATCCAATTTTTCAAAGACAAAAAACTTGAAAAATTAACTTTTCATTGAAATCTCCTCTCAATAAAATCTCAAAAAATTCGAAAAAAATTCTGATTGTGAAAAATTGTACACATGGTACACTGCGATTTTCTTATGTTTCAAACGTACGTTTTTCACTTTTTCTTAAATGAATAAATGAAGTTTGCATTTTGAGTTCGTCATATTATTGTTCTCCTTCAAAAACTCTGCATTTTGATACCCATATTGCCCCCCCCCCCATTTATTTGACATATTTTTGACATATTTCAGATTGCAGAAAGCATATTTTATGCGCATGAAACACAATTTTTAGGCATAAAAATCCCATCCCTAGCAATAAATTGAATTTTTTTGAATTTTCAAAAATTCGAGAAATGAACTTCAGTTCCTGAAATTTTGGATTGGGGAATCTTCTAAGATATACTTTCAATTTATTTTTTTTAGGCTCAAAAACTTAATTCGAGTTGGGATACCTCCCTTATTAGAATACAGACAGGTAGATCTATCTTCTACACCTATTCGTATCCTCATGATTTTTTTTTTTTACAGATGGAAAGAGCAACAAAAGGGACCAACTTCCAACTTATATCCACGTAAGTACCTACATATTAATAAAACGGTTTAAATAATACAACAATAGACTACAGCACGCTTCTTTAATATAATTTAATCGATTAAAAGAGAGAGAAAAAAAGGTCTAGATGAGAGACGCGTGCGTACTACAAGAAGGCACATTCGATGGTAAAAAAAAAACCGGGGTTAAATTTTTATTAATCCATTAACTTTTATATGGTTCAACATTAACATATTCATTACAAGTGTAAAAATATTATGTAAACGAAGTGAAGTTGTTAAATTAGATGATTTAACGGCTACGATGGGTATCAGGAATCAGGCCGGCAGGCCGCCCTCTCTATCAGTGATATGCTTCGAACAGGAGACTGAGGAGACAGGTCATCCAGGATGATGCTCCTCCGTACGATGTTCAATACTCGACAATGTCCCCGAGATAGCACGCTTCTCAGCGATACTCTGGCACTACAGTGAACAATATTCACACACAGTATTAGTGAATAAATAACGAGCAAAGTGACGGCGCAGGAGGCGGACGAACAAGAAGCAGCGGATCGAGGTACCATACATAAAATTTACATAAACACTGCATGCCATGCCGCATACATTTTGTATACTGACCTAGGCCAAGTTAAAGCGAAGACCCGCCATCGATCCCATTTAAATTTTATTCAAATGAGTACGTAGTAACTTTGACCCACAAAACCCTTCTTGAATACGTAAAAGATATGTTCAATTTAACTTTTATTTTTGCCACGGATGAATTTTCACACGCGAGCTCGCGTCTTAAAGCTTGGTCCAGCTTTGAAGCTGCGGTCGCGCTGCCACGTGCCTGAGTTATTAATCGTATCGCGATATGCATTAATATGGGGTTTTCTTCGTCATCTCGGAGTCGGAGTACACGAAGAGCGTCAACCGGAGCAGCCGGAATGAGGCAGGGCTCGCGCCGCTATTATTTTTATTAAGTATTCCGCCGCTTCTGAAACTCAATTTATAAATATATGTTAATTGTTTAATAAATGGGGTAGACATTGTATTATTAATATTCATGAAGACAAGGCTACGCAAGGTCGTATATAAATATGAATGAACTTTACTCCGCAATCGAGCCGCAGCAGTGATTCGTAAAATGCACGAAATTTTTTTTTACTTCTTCCTCCTTCGCCATCTGATTCATTATGGCCCATCTAATTGAACGATCAGCTACCTGAGACCAGATTACAATGTAGGACTGACAGACATACCCTATGGTTTAATTATCACCATACATTCAGTCTGGGTTTACTATTAATGCACGTAGGTATATATACTCTATGTGTATTCAATCTTATATGTAAATTATTTATCTAAACGAAACCGGTATGCGATGGTGGATAAATGAACGTTGCATACCGCATTAAAGTACATAAACTCTCGTCTGGATTTAGAATTTAGATACATATGTACGAGAATACTTGGTATATTGTATTTGCCGAATCTTAATTGACTCACTTGCTGACGGATACCGCTAATTTTATAGTTTATGGTATCCATCCACTTCCATCGCGGTATTATGCCAGATATTTATATTATACTATGCACATGCACAATATAATATAACGGATGGACTACCGAGACACGATTTTTTTTTTTAGTGCCTGGTGCCGAAATAGGCACTACGTAGGAAGTGCGATTTTTCGCGAGATAATTTCCGTTTCATGAGACTAGAGACATGGTGGTGTGGGAAGTTGTACATGGTGCGGTAGCCGGCCCGATGTACTCCTACGATGGACTCGCGGACTTACAGTCTTGCTGGGTGAATTATAAGGGTCGAGGATGAGAGATGGGTTTGTTTGGAGTATCTATGATATGTGTATTGGATTGTAAATAAATGTGGAAGGGAGAGGGTTGGAGATGTGAGGAATGAGATGAGGTGATTATTGAGATGGGTAATAACCAGTGACGTACCGATAGGGGGGAGGGGGAGCTCCCCCCGAGGAAATTTTTTACTTGTGAGTTGGGAAAATTGAACATTTCAACACATCAGTTGGGAAAATTGGACAGTTGGGATTAATTTTTTTGATGAAAAATAATAAATAAAATAGTTATTTCAAAAGTTGGAAATCAACAAAATTTTCACTTGTTCCAACTCAAAATTGGTAATTTTCCCAACTCGAAAATGGTAATTTTTCCAACTCGAAAATGGTAATTTTCCCAACTCGAAAATGGTAATTTTCCCAACTCGAAAATGGTAAATTTCCCAACTCAAAATTGGTAATTTTCCCAATTCAAAATTGGTTATTTTCACAACTCAAAATTGGCCATTTTTCCAACTCAAAATTGGTCGTTCTCCCAAGTGATGAGTAAAAATGTCAGTTGGGACGATTAGTATTTAATTTTTTAATGAAAAATGAATAAATAAAATGGTTATACCTATTTTAACAGTCGGAAATCAACAAAATTTTCACTTTTTAGTTGGGAAAATTAGTCATTTTCTCAACCTTTTCCAACTGAAAATTGATCATTTTCCCAGCGAAGAATTATTAAACCGTTGTAATAAATGCTTTTTTGGAAAAAAAATTATTAATTACCTTGCAATTTAAAAATTTTTACTCGTCAACCAAAAAAATTTTATAGTTGTACTTGTAATTTAAAAGAGATTTTTTCGCACTTTTCTTCAAAATTATTCCAATTAATTTCATTGTTCTTATTCTCCTTAAAACTTATTTTGATATTTGAAAATCCAATTTTTTCAAAAGCTCGGCCCTCGCTACGCTCGGCCATGATATATTTCTGCTTTAATCATTTTCAAAGTGAAGAAACAGTCGTATTTTTCATTAAAGTTTATTTTTCCAAAACATTATTTTATTGCACATTCAATTTGAGGTTTCTAAAATTTTCGCCCTCGCTTCGCTCGGGCCCAAATCCATCTCCCTATTCTTTACATTGAAATTACAAAATTTTATTGATGTAAAATTATAATTTTTCTTCAAAACTCCACCATTTCTTCGCTGAAGGCAATAAACTATTTCGTATTTTTTTCAACTACAATGACATTGCTTGTAGGTTTAAAAAAAAATTGTTTGGAGCACCTAACCAATGAAAAATTTATTCAGATTTCTTATCTCAAAAAAGGGTCATAGTAATGGGTTGTAAAAACTTCAAAAGTTCGCAAAAATGGCGAAAACGAGTAAATAAAATCAAAAAACTTCGCGAATTGGGGAAAAATCAGTACCTACATGTAAATTTTAAGAAATCAGTCGGGAAAGTTTGAAAAAAATTGGATTGGTTCGCAAATTTGAATTTTACACCTCCCCCCTCCGGAATTCTGATATCGGCTATATGTAGTTGGGAATTTTGAGAATTTGAGTTGGGATTTTCACCTCTTCTCCCCCCCCCCCCCCGAAAATGCCTTCGGTACGTCACTGGTAATAACAGCAGTAGCTACTGATTTTTTATTGGAATTGTGTATGGGATCAACTTTTTATTGTTGGTGGTACGATTTTTGGTGAGAATTTTTTCCTGGGTCGTGTCATTGAATAAGATTTGGCACGTCCATTAGGGTGGAGTGGGGAAAAAACACATATCTTGGATTTTGACCAAATTTGGTGGGATGGTTTACTTTTAGTGGGAGACCTCCCAAAAAATTTTGAGGCCCCTAGGGGCGAGGGGAAGGGAGCAGGAGGTGCTCAAAGTGCACCTCCTTTTGAAAAGAACACTGGTTTTTGCGTTTTTTAGCCAATCAAAATTATGTGAAAAGCCTTCGTAGGACTTAAAAGATGCGATTTGAGTTTCTACATCTCCCTAAACCATCGCCATCCTTCTCTGATCAAAACTCAGACTGCTACCAGGGGATTGAAGAGTTGCAGATTGCAATATTCCAATTTCCAATAATATGAAATTTTCACTAAGCTGGAATGATTTTTTTTTTCATCGAGTAATTGAACAAAAAATTTGTTTCAACCACTGAAAGTGAATTTTGAAATAAAAATTGAAAATTTTATACACCAGTGCAGCCAACAGCAAAATCATAAAATTCCAAAATACGGAATTAATATCGAAGTTTGAATTGAATGTGTCACAACAAAAAGGGCATAACTCAGCATACCTATGTCTTTTTTGATGCGACAAGCGATTCGTATTTTCTGAAGTTTTCTCTATCCAATGAGCCCCCTCCCACCTTCCAATATGTTTTCCTCGAAGAGTTATGGCGTTTTTAATCGGTACCTACATTACATGTTTGATTTTCGAGAATTTGCGTAATGTTTAATTTTTTCACTATGCAGATGATTGTAAAATTTTAAAATTTTAATGAAGTGTTTTTTTAGTTAATTTTTCGTCATAAATTTTGAAAAAATAATAAAATTCGTCCAAAATGTATTTTTAGCATTTTTTTTGTAACCAAGAAAATGAAAAAAAAGTAGTCATTTTTCAAAGTGCGATATATCCGCTCCCTGAAGAGATAATTTGAATTTTTTTTCTTGAAAATGTTTCTTTTTTCATTCTCTTCAACTTTTGTATGAAGATTTTTTTTAAATTTTCACTTCCGGAAAAATTATAAGTCATCAAACGTAGAAGGGTCGAAATGAAATTTTGTCACAACAAAAAGAACATATAACTCAACCTTCTGTTTTCAATATAGAAAAAAATATAAAAGATATCAAGTGATGGGTGAGCTGTTTTCTTGTAGCAAAAAGATGAAGTTTTAAGGTAAAATTTTTTCCCCAGCTCAATTCCTTAATTTAGTGTTAAAAAAGTATACTCAAACTTCAATCGGGATTTCCCAAAAACGCTATTTTTTCTATATGCCCTTTTTGCTGTGACACGTTCAATTGATTATTTTTTCGCCCGAAAATATTATATATATTTTTAAATCACTAGAAATATTTTTCGAAAATTTTTTTGGAAAATTTTGTACGTCAGTGCAGCCAGTTACAAATCGTGATATGTCACACTATGGAATTGACGTTGACATCGGATTCATTTTTTTATCGTTTGAAAAATTCACAATAATTTTGTTTTCAATCATCATTGCAACTTTTTAACCCCCTGGTAGCAGTCTGAGTTTTGATGTAGAAAATCAAATCGCATCTTTTGAGTGCTAAGAAGGCTTCTCACACAATTTTGATTGACTAAAAGACACAAAAAACAACATTCTTTTCAAAAGGAAGTGCACTGTGAGCACTTCCTGTTCCCCTCCCCTCGCCCCTTGGGGGTTTAAAATTTTTTGGGAGGTCTCCCACTCAAAGTAAACCACCCCACCAAATTTGATGAAAATCCAAGATAGGTACCTATGTTTTTTTTCACTCTACCCTAACGTCATTCTATTCGGTTTCAATTTTTTAGGGAGTAGTTTTTGAATAAGGATCAAATTATAGATATTACATAAATTTTATAAAACTTTTAAATTTTTAAAGAATTTTTTCGAATACGGTCCATATGTTTGAGACAAAAGTCGTCTCTGATTTTTAGAAAATCATGCAGGTTTTGGAACATCGTTCAGATTTTGAAAAATCGTCCAATTTTCGGAAAGTTGTTCAATATTTAGAAAATCATTCAAGTTTTGGAAAATTAGCTAATTTTTAAAAAATTGTCTAAATTTTAGGAAATTGTCCAATATTAGAAAATTTCCCCAAAGGCTCTGGTGCAATATGGGGGTCATTTGGCCTCAAGTGGAACTTTGTAAAAATTCTTATGCCATTCGATTTGGATTGGTAAAAGATGATTTTAGAGCGCATGAGCGAATTTTTATCTCACCCCTGGGGGGCTGGGGGCCCAAAATACGCGATTTTCAAGCTAAAACCTTTTAAAAATTCTCTCTCCGCGAGTTTTCAACCGATTTTTTTCAAACTTGGCACATAGGTAGAGGTACTAGAGGGGAGTGCTCTGAAATTTTTTCAGATTTTTCCGACCACCTTAATGACCTTGAATTTGACTTTGAAAATTTCAAATCGCCCTGGGGAGCACAGCCTTGGTGCTGTCTCAAAAATTTTTTCAAATTAAAATTTCCTAATGTATTTTACACTCCTGAGAATTTTTTCAGATTTTTTCAAGTGGTGG
This sequence comes from Pseudococcus viburni, assembly GCA_033439095.1. Taxonomy (NCBI): domain Eukaryota; kingdom Metazoa; phylum Arthropoda; class Insecta; order Hemiptera; family Pseudococcidae; genus Pseudococcus; species Pseudococcus viburni. Next base: position 220,960 of record JAVBJF010000257.1, read on the forward strand.
AAATTGGTCAAACATTCAAAAAACTGGTGTAATTCATCATTTTTGTTGCTTAAAATCATTGTTTTCCATCAATTTTTCATTTTTTATAGTTTCCTGCTAAAAATATTATCATTTATTCGCCGTGCCCCATTTCGACCCTTATTCATTAATTTCTTCCAACTATGATGTTTTGAGCGAATTTAATGCTTACACCATTGCAGTAGTTCAATGTAGTCCCTGCGGTTAGTTCAGGCATACTGCACTTTTTGAACTCGAGTTGAAACGTGTTTTTATATTAGTGTTTGACCCATAAAGAAATTTTTAAGAAGTCATTAAAAATTTCTCTTATGGGATGAGGGTGGGGGAGTTTTAGGAGAGGGTTAACCCCGATTCTCTCCCCCTCCCCGTTTTCTCAAAAGTTTGACCCACGAAAAAAATTGAACGATTTTTGTTCTTCGATATCTAATGCATAATTTCATTACTATCGAGATTCATTTTGGAGCAAATTTTGTTCGTGGGTCCAACTTTTGTGAAAACGAGAAAGGGGGAGAGGTCTACTTTGTCGGGAAAATTTGGTGAAAATGGTCGTGATAGAGCTCATTGGAAAGGAAATTTAATTCTGAATACTTTTTATGATTAGAAATTTTGTCATATCTTCGAAACTATTCGTTTAAAATGAAGAAAACGTGATTTTGAGGTTTTCCTCAAAAACTTATGTTTTGTTTCCAAATTTGGGAGGCAGGAGTTGCTCCAAAATGGACTTTAATGAGAAATGAAAATGTACATTAGGTGCTGAGGAACAACTTCTGTTTGAAAATTTTTTCATTACGACCCATAGACAAGACGATACACGCGTTTGAATTTGAAATGTTGGTGAGGGGTGGACCCTGGGGAAAGGAGGAGGGGATAAAAAGGACATGCGGGCTTATTTTCTTTGTTTTAGTGTCCAGAACAAGAATCAATCATAAAATCAATTTTAACAGGAATAGCGCGCGGATGTACGATTGAGACCTGACTTCATACCAAAAAAAAATGCTAAAATCTCGTTTAAACTCAAGAATGTAGTAATTGAAAAGTTGAAAATGCTCTGAAAAAATTTTTAGTCACATGCTGCGCCAAGGAGTTGAATTATTTTTTCTTGAAAAACTCCCTACTTTAAGAAGCCTTGGATCGGTTTGAAAAAACTGAAAATGACAATTTTGTGTTGGTTTTGAAAGAAGGATCGGTTCCAGGTACATATTTCATTGAGAAATGAGAAATTGCGAATTCGAGTAGATTTTAGCAAAAATCTACTATTTTTTGCCACCAAAAATCGACAATCAAGAAAGTATTTCACTTTCTATTTGGAAACTAATAACAAATTCGAATTCAGAAGGTTTGGATTCTATTACAAACTGGTTTCAAATTCTAATGAAAACAATCGCAATTTTACCTCTTTTTTCTAAAAATCTGCCACTTTTCGCGACACAAATTGTACGATTAAGCGAGTTCTACGCTTTTGATCGGAAAACTAATCGCAGATTAAAGTTCAAGAGGGTCGAATTATATGAAAATGACACCAAGCTTACCCCGACCCGTTTGTGGAAAAATCGGGGTTAACCCTCTCCTAAAACTCCCCCACCCTCATCCCATAAGAGAAATTTTTAATGACTTCTTAGAAATTTCTTTATGGGTCACACACTAATATAAAAACCACGTTTCAACTCGAGTTCAAAAAGTGCAGTATGCCTGAACTAACCGCAGGGACTACATTGAACTACTGCAATGGTGTAAGCATTAAATTCGCTCAAAACATCATAGTTGGAAGAAATTAATGAATAAGGGTCGAAATGGGGCACGGCGAATAAATGATAATATTTTTAGCAGGAAACTATAAAAAATGAAAAATTGATGGAAAACAATGATTTTAAGCAACAAAAATGATGAATTACACCAGTTTTTTGAATGTTTGACCAATTTCCACCACTTGAAAAAATCTGAAAAAATTCTCAGGAGTGTAAAATACATTAGGAAATTTTAATTTGAAAAAATTTTTGAGACAGCACCAAGGCTGTGCTCCCCAGGGCGATTTGAAATTTTCAAAGTCAAATTCAAGGTCATTAAGGTGGTCGGAAAAATCTGAAAAAATTTCAGAGCACTCCCCTCTAGTACCTCTACCTATGTGCCAAGTTTGAAAAAAATCGGTTGAAAACTCGCGGAGAGAGAATTTTTAAAAGGTTTTAGCTTGAAAATCGCGTATTTTGGGCCCCCAGCCCCCCAGGGGTGAGATAAAAATTCGCTCATGCGCTCTAAAATCATCTTTTACCAATCCAAATCGAATGGCATAAGAATTTTTACAAAGTTCCACTTGAGGCCAAATGACCCCCATATTGCACCAGAGCCTTTATAAAACTTTTCAAGTTTTTTAAAAACCACCCAATTTTTAATATCCGTGAATTTTTGATAGAGCCGATGGGTCGTTTTTGATTTTTAAAGCCTTTGAATTGATATACTTACAATGGGAGGTATCCCAACTCAAAGTAAAATTTTTAGCTCAAAAAAAAAATAAATCGAAAGTACATCATAAAAGAAACCCATTTCTAAAATTTTAGGTGCTGAAGTTCATTTCTCGAATTTTGGCGAATTTTTGAAATTTCAAAATTATCTCAGAGCTTTGCAAAATATGAAAATTTGATCGAATCTACGAAAAAAGCGGAAATTTGGTATATGTACTTATACCCTATTTTCGACCTCTCCAATCGATTTGAAGTGATTTAGAGACATTTCGGAGCCTCCAAGAAATTTTGGACTTTTCCAGCGCTAGAGAAAATCCCATAAAATTGGTCCATATGAACTTCAGCACCTATAATCTCGGATAACCAAAATTGGTGACCTACTTGATCGACAGAATTTTCTGAAATTTTCAACTTTGAGTTTGAATTCATATTTGTTGGCTGACAATTTCCTGTAAAACAATAATTTTCTGCGATTATAGGTGCTGAAGTTCATATAGACCATTTTTATGAGCTTTTCTTCATCGTTGGAAAATTCCAAAATTTTCTGGAGGCTCCGAAACGCATTGAAACTACTTCCAAACGATTCGAGATGTCGAAAAAAGGGTACATACCAAATTTCAGTTTTTTTCGTTGATTTGACCAAATTTTCATATTTTGTAGGACAATTTTGAAATTTCAAAAATTCGCCACAATTCAAGAAATGAAACCGTATAGAAGGTTCTTAGTTTCATTCTCTGAAACTCAAGTCATCAACTTTTCCTTTGAAGGTACCATATTTTCAACAAACTTGTAAAATCGTTTTCAGAATGTTGGAAAAACATAAATTCGCGAACTTAAATCTTCCGTTAGAAGGAGGAAGGGTTTGCTGACCTCAAATCAAAAAAACCAAATCTATCACGAGATTCAGCATCTCAGATCACATTCTCGAGTGCTCAAAAGTATTGCGGATTCAGAAGATATTCTCTGAATAAGTCAGTTTTAATAATTAGTATTCAAATTTCGAACGTTGGAGCCATGGTCATGGGTGTTATGTCTCTCAAACACCACGATCGGGGGTCTAAATGAAAAAACCAAAGACGAAATTATGATTCAACGATCAAAAATACAATTTTCAAGAAATTTGTTTTCAGTTCCTGAATTTTATTGCGCTAGAGAGGGGAGGGGGAGTTCTACTGTTCACTTTAGAGATTTTCACCATACGTTATCCTACCTACTGGTAATATTTCCCAATTTGAACGTAATGTCTTCGAAATTAAAAATCAAGTACATACAAAAAGTATTCTTTCAGAAAAATGAAAATAAAAAGATTTAGGTATTTCTAGTTACACTTCGCTCACTATTGTTACTGTCAAAAAAATACAAGTTCAATGGGTCATTTTTTGTATCTCGAAAGGCGTAATTATTATTGTCGTTAAAAAGGAAATATTGCTTTTTTCCTGTCTACTGTCTACGTCGAGTCGTCGATTGTATCTTCATATTTTGCTTTTATGCTCGTACGAGTTCATTGTGTTAACTTATCTCCTCTCGTTGACGCTGTGATCCTGAACACCTTTCATTTCTTCAGGTCGGGGTTCGTTCCTGGAACCATCCATACGTACCTTAAGCTTTTATTTCAACGTTTCAGTAATAAAGCGTTCGTTGAAGCAAAAGAATTGATAGATAATGTTATCAATGGGGTTTCTTATCGTCGTTGCGAAGTTACAAGCTACTTCCAAGTACGCAGTTCATTTTTCGTCTGGTGTTTCGTACGGTGGATACATTCTTTCGTTGAATTGTTTCCTGTATTTGTTTATGGTCCTATACAATGTGCAGTTTCAGTTTCATTAGTGAAGATAATCCTCTTGGGAACATGACGATGAACCGATGATTGATTAGAATAAGTTAGGTGGTCGTAGATATGGCTACGTTGCCTTAGAGATGAGCTTTCGACGATTTTTCCATATTTCATTGGGTTGAGACGTCGAATGATTTCTCTTTGTCTGGATTCTTCGTCTGAAAAAAAGTTATCGATTAGAATGAGCAATGAAGTAGTGATAAGTGAAGATAATGAAAGGCAGGAACTGGAAATCGACGTGTAGATGATTGGAGTATCTATCTACGTATTTAGAAGGATTAGGAATAGGAATTATGGTTATTCTGCGTTATCTTGTTTCTTACCATACTCCACTTGGAGTAGCTATATATGAACTGAAAAATTCGCTTCCTTGTGTTCCGTTTTGCCAACATGTTCTTGAACATTTTAGATTTCAGATCAGATTGTAGCTTTTTCAGCGTTCGAAGTACATCGTTCTTTCGTAAGTTTTCATCCTGCTATGGCTTCTGTAACAACTATACATACCAAGAATCAGTTAAAATTGAGAAAATAACTTAAATTCATTGAAAATCTATATTACTTGGTCATTGTTTTCTATTTTTCAAGCATTTTTATCCTTAATTGGGAACAGCAGAACGGCTTACCGAAGAAAAGATCGAATGATTCGTGATTCCTTTGGAATTGGAAAATTCGTTGATCAAAATCAATCATACTCATACTTTCATGATGACGACTGATGAGAGTTATACTTGTGTATACTTAAATATGATATAATTTAATATTTAATTATAAAAATTTAATAAATTTTAATTTTAATTTTAAAATCGAAAAAATTCTGTTATCAGCTTATCAGATTCCTTTTCAGTTGTAAAAATATTAAAAAACAAAAAAAATAGAAAAAATTATTAATTTGGCTACACTGATTAATCAGGAATGACAAAAAATTACGTGAACAAAGCCAATTTTGCAAAAAAAATCCAAAAACAATCGAGTTTCCAATTCTGTGATTTTTTAATGATCTGTGACCAAACCAAAATCCATATCCCGCCATTTTATTATTTATTTACAGTTTTCGTCGGATTTTTGATCTATTTTCGTTGTGTCGGTGTTAAATTTCAAGTAAATTCGTACATTTTGAATAATTTTTAGGCCAGATTTAAACAATAAACGAATCAGACATCGACTAATAACTTCCATCAAGCACAGATTGCAACGGTACCGAGGTTTTCTGCATAACATCAGCATCCCACCGAAACTGAACTCTTCGTACGTACCTATTCGCATCTCCAGATTACTTTTCATTACCCAGTCATCTATTTACCGCGATGATGTTAATTAATGTTTCTAAAATAGCTACACTAAGTGCCGCAGATATGGACGCAGCAAAGTACAGCCGTACGAACGTGATATCTCATATGTGTGTATGATTAATATACAACAAAATCTCAATTACACGTTCCGCCAGCTCCGCCGCCGTCGCCAGATTATTGTGTATAGAGACGTACTCGATGTTTGTGTACTACAAAGACGAAAAGTCTGTTATCACGGATAGTTGAAGAAAGAACGAATTCAATTATAAACTCAACGAGTATATAATGATACGACGAAAGAGCAAAGTGAGTATGGTTAATTTGACAATCGGCCGCGCTATGATAAATGTATATCGACTACTATGATTAAGATTTTTTCATTTAGTTAAACACACGGATCGTGGCAGCGGCTGCGGTACCACCGCCAACGTGTGTACGCTAAATTACAATTATTAAAACGACTTTTATTTTAATTAAGCAATTGAAGAAAGAGAAGAAGCGAATTTACATTTATGTGTAAATACGTACGTACGGCGTAGACACATACGCTGGAAGACCGGTATTATTTGAAATGATAATATCGTTTATTCAACACCTTAATCTTTTTACGCTTGTTTGATTCGCGTGTCCGTAGACGCCGAACCCTGCGTGCGTTTAAATTAATACTTTAAAATCGGCATTAAAACGATTAATTAATAATTATGTAAATGAATCGAATAAATTGATAAGTTGTTAACGTATAATCATAAATAGCCTATGAGTAGATTTTTTTTTCGTCGATGGAATGAATTGTAACCGATAGATACGATGCTGCTGTTGAATTTACCAATTTTGTATTCATTGATTGAAATTGAGCATATCTATTTAGCATTATACTAAGTTGGATTTTTTTATTTTTATAGAATATTGTTCGATGAATTCGCGCCGGAGTTACGCTACAGAACCAGATTAAATAACGAGGAACTGGTTTCGGATTGAAATTTTGGCTCACGTCGATGTTTTTCTCGCCCTGGATGTAATATAATTAAAAAAATTTTCCCCACAACGAGAAACAGAAGATGTACACCTCTAGTTTTTTTCGTCGAACGCGTATGAGAAACTACAATGTCGTCGGTATACGCGTAAGATAAGACAGGATTGTGGAAGAACGAGGTAGACGTTTAGTCTGAAGTAGCTGCGGGGTCTACCGACCAACCTGTCAAGTTGGTCTTGCATTAGATGTTATCTAACTAAATTGATAGGCCTTGTGTAGATATTTGGTAATGTTTTCAGGCAACCTAAACAGGTGATGGAACGAACCTGTTTTTACGATTACCACCGCTGCTGGAGCTGGACCCCGGTTCGAAAAAACCGACGTTACAGTCGAGGTATGTCGAACGAATTTTACGTAGATTTTTCCAACAAGAATACGACGAATTCTTCGGATAAAATTGGCTTGTGCCGATATCCCGTTCATGATGAATGGTGCGTATGCAAAATATCAACCGGAGAGTCGGAGATGAGTTGGGAAGAGATTGAATGGATTTTTTTAACGAACTGACACGACGATAGCGAGCAGATATGATTAATTACCGGAGTATAGACTGGTAGCTATCTGGCATTTCAACTTTGTTCTGGGTATCGTCGATCACCGAGGAGCCGGACCAGCTGATCGGTATCGAGAATTTGACAAATTATCCGATATTCACGTTAAAAGAACTAGATCGCGATTTGTTCGTATGGTAACGATGGGCCTACGGATAGTTCAAGTGTATGAAGTTTTACTGCTGTGGTTTTCTTCTTTCGTATAGCGAAATTGGTTGTCGCCGTGACCGCAACACCGAATCTCGAAGACTCGTGATAGTGAGTTAGAGCTGAGAGATCGAAATACCTCTAAATATATCATTTCCTCGCATCTCTTTCACGGACACCGTCGTTCTCATATGTATTAACCAGTACATACTAGATAATTAGAGAAGGCAGAGGCGAGGAAGTCGTAGCGTCCACTTGTCTCTCTTTATTATGTTGTTGTTAAGCATATCTTCTAGCCATAGAAGATAAGTAGCACTGCGTGGGCTATGCCAGACGTTATTGCTATATTAGCGGGACCAGGCTATATCCGAGGACATTGTAACCACACTAACGACTAACATTTGCTTAAAGTAAGTTTAACAATCGTTACAGAGGAAACGTATAAATGAAACCCGTAGGAGTTGTAAACGTTGCTTTTATTTAATACTGGTACAAATCCTTATTTTTCTTCGTTCGAATGGAGTTGCTCTTGGAGTGAGTTTTTTCCCTCTTGTTTTGCGGAATCTCGAGTGTTGCGTGTGTTGTTGGTTGTAGAGCGTGTGTGAAGTATTGCGATTGTTTTTGCTCGATCTGAATGGTGATTGAAGGGGTTGAGAATTTGGCGATGGTTTGGTCAAGATTTGAATTTGGAGTGGTTGGAAATGGTTTCGAAGACGATGTATCTATACCTACCTATTATTTATATTTTTTAGGTAAATTCTGATCCACGAATAAAATTATTTATTCCATAATGTTGAAAAAGAATATCAACGAAAAATTGAAGCCTCAGTTGAGCTACAGTGTTGCCAATTTTTTTTAAAATTCGAAATGTTTAAAAATCGATAATGAAAAATATAAGAAAAAAGTAAAAAATGAGAAATGTAGGTACCTTAGATATTATGTGGTTAGTTGGTTTTAAGAATGAAAAAATAACTGCAATCAATCTTTCAAATTCCACCTTTAATTAATTCGATGTACTGATGGTCGTGATTATTTCTTCAGTTCATCAAAAAAATTTAATTGTTTTATTTTTCCTGAAATTTTTATTCTCAAATTTTTCACTTTTAATTAAGTCGAAATTTTTTCTATTTTTTTTCTTTACTAATGACTTTAACGAATTTTTGTAGAATGTGACAATCATTTAGCAGGTTTTTTTTCTTAATTATTCTCATCGTACTTACGTCAGAGAATTTATATTTTTATTGCTCAATTCCAGGGGCACAAAAGAAAGGTCGAATGAAAGCAGGCACGTGGCGCTTTTGGATGCCCGAAAATATTTAATTTTGAGTTGATAAGTCAGGATTAAGTGAGCAAATATGTGACCCGTGCAGGGAAAAGGTACCTAAAGTCGGATTTTTCAAAACTGAGTTTTTTGGCCTAAATGATAGGGGAGACTATGCGGAACATTTTAAGACCTGGATGAGCATCCTAAGTCAATTTTTCGGTGAGATAGAGACATTTGAAGATTAGAAAAAATCATGACTTTCAAAAAAAAAATAATCGAAAAAACACGTTTAAAGCTGCGTAGAGGTCTGAACTACCTAAAAAAGTGAAAAAAAAAATTTTGAAAAAAATTGCCCATTTTTCATATTTTTGTCTCTAACTCAAAATTATGTTTTCCGACTTTAGGTACCCTGTCCCTGCACGGGTCACATATGAAATTTTAATTGGGAAATTTGCAAGAAAATGTTTCTTTTATTGCCTTAAGTTAAGAAATTTTATTCTCTCCCTTTCCCTTTTCTCTGCAACTTTCATTTGCATTTTCAATGTTCAGTTTTTGCAATTTTATCCCCCCTACTCCGGGCGGTATTTTTATTGGCTGATAATGGTGAAATGTAGGTGAATCCTATTGGTCATTCCTCATTACACCTAAAATTTCATCCAGATTTTATTATACATATAGGTAATCCAGATTGAACAATTATTAATTAATAATGAAATATCCAGAAAATATGAATTGAATGAATGCACAACTTGTCTGAAAATCATAATAATATTTATAATTTCGAAGACAGAAAAATTCGTCATTTTTCAAGCTGTCTAGCATATTAATTTGTAAAAATAGTTTGAAATAATGAAAATGGGGTTATTTTTCGTGAAAATTTAAGGTATTTACAGATTGAAAAATTTGTTCGAAAATCTCTCAAGGAACAAGTTGGATTATTAGAGTAACAAAAAATTGAAAATTTCTGGTTTAAATATTTTTTTTCACATTTTTCAGCTCAAGTACCATTTTATTGTTCGATTCAATTCAAAAAAAATTTCCCAAAAAGGCCAGCAATTTCAAATTGTCTGCCCTGCCCTCTCTTCCCCTCCAGTCGATCTTGATGTTCCTACTGTAGGTACACGACAGCTCACAGAAATTTTCTTAGCGCAAGGAAAGTAAAGAAGACATTATGGGGGTAGTGTGGGGAGGGGGGGGGGGGTAAGATGCAAATTTAAATCAATACCCCAAATCAACTGAGAAAATTCAAAAAAAAAAATTATTTTTATTTTCAATGTAAAAAAAATTGAAGATCCAGTTCTTTTGCCAAAAATTCGTATTTTTTGGAAAAAATGGGAGTATATTGTCCGTCCAAAATAGCTTGAGCCAAATTGTTTCAGTTTCGTTATCCGAAAGTCAAAAATAAAATTGCTGTAGTTAAATGGGAAAAAATCAAAATTTTGTTTGCTTTTTGATAAGGAAACTGACACAATTTGGCTCAAGCTATTTTGGACGGACAATACCTATCTGATTTGATTGAATTTCAATGAATTGTGTCCAATTCATCTGAAAAATTTTTTTAAATCGAATTCCGAAAATCGTCAATATTAAAGGTTTGAAATTTCAAGATTCAAATTTATACTTCATCAAATTTGGTTAGAGGAAACGAGTAATCAATGTAAAAAAAAAGAAGAGAATTCATGAATAGTGCTGATCGTGTAATCGAAAAATGCGTGGTTGACACCCCTCCCCCCCCCTCCACACGAGATTTTGTAGAATGCTTCAAAGAAAGCTGGTTTTTATTTTAACTATGTAGGTACTTGATTTTTTGAAAAATGTTTTCCCATTTCAGCGAAAATAATGAAATTTTATTATTACAGGCCTAATGAAAAAATTGTTTTGTTTTTGTTTGTTTCAGGTGAGTTCTAATTAGAATTACCATCGTTAGAATAAGAAGTATTCTCATAAAAATGAGTAAGTCATTTTTTGCAATTCTTAGAACAATCGTATCAAAATCATACAGTTCTCTAATTGTTTACCCTAGACTTTCATAATTCATTCTTCCCTTTGAATCTTTTCTGCCTACTGTAACACAAGCCTGCACAAAAATGCGTATTCAACTTCAGTGGGTGATTTTGATTGCATTTTTCGCGCTGATCATGGTAAAAATAGTGAAAAAATTGAAGCAAGTTAGGATTTTTCACAATTTGAATTATTTTACACTCTTTGATAACTTTTGACACTTAGAGTCAATTTTCTGAACAAAGGAAGGGCTCTACGAAAAAAATTAATAGAACATAAATTGTAGATTATACAATTTTCTTTCGGCAGAGTCCAACTAGTTTATTTCTAAGAGGCTTAGTTTTTGAAATATTTTCAATAAAAAGTACAAATTGATTTTTGAAATATCGACTAAAATATCTCGAAAACCTAAGGTTCATAGAAAAAACTAATGAACTCTACAGAATGTAAATTTTACACTCTACAATTTACGTTCTATTCATTTTTTTCGTAGGACCCTTTCTTTTCCCAGAAAATCGACTTCAAGCATCAAAAGGCATCAAAAGGTGTCAAACAAATTTTCAACAAAAAAATTCAAATTATGAAAATCGTGATGTGATGAAAAGAAATTGAAATCATATTCAAATTCAGCTTTGAAAAATAGGTATAACAGGGTGTCCATTCTCTGGAAACCGAGAAAAGTCAGGGAATTTTGGTGGTCTGGAAAAGTCAGGGAATTTTGGAATTTTCTCTGAAATTTTTCGAAAATCCAAAAAATGGATAAGTAAATCATTTAAAAAAGTATTTCTTTGCTTATTTTATTATAAATTTTTCAATGCATCTTATATCTGATTTTTATATTCATCATTTTTTGAGGACCGTAATGTACCATAAAATTAATACTTTGAATGCATGTCGTCGGCTACGCCTGGGGCAATTTACACTCTTTTTTTATACAGAATTTATTCAAAATCTTAAGTTTTTTGGAAACTTAGTTTTTAATAAGCTGTGATGAGAAAGAAATGCCATGTTGAGAAAAAAAGGGGGAGGGAATGGAACAAAATTCAAAATTGTTGGACATGTTTTGCAAAACATGAATGAGGGAAAAGTGGTGAATTTTTATCTTTTGAAGATCCTTTTTCGTAAAATTATTTATATTTTACCTCCTCATTGATTTTTTTATTTGTTGGTACAAGCTGAAAAATTGCAGGAGATGGCGTAAATTTATAAATTTGAGGCATGTGTTTTTCATTTTGGGGGGGAGGGGGAGTAGTTTTTGGATTAATCCAAATTTTTATTCGCTTGATTTGGTAGACACCCTGGCATAATTTGTTTCATTTTTCAAAACCTAATTTTGTGTTGGAATACTTAGTTTTTTCTTTTTATTTGAATTTTTTTCTATAGGTAATTATAATTCCAATTTTCAAATTTTTGTGGTGAGGGGGAGTTGGGTGGGCTCAAAAATTTTCAGAATCGAATTTGAATCTTTTTTTGGCTCGAAGAGTCGAAGAGGAGCATCTAAAGATCTCGTAAAAAGTATTTAGTGATTTTGGAAAAAAAAATCGTTAGACCCCATCCATTTTATATCATTCTTTTGCAAAATTTCGGGATGTAAACATCATATAAAAAATTACCCCCTCCCTCCCCAGGTCTGGAAAACCTGGAAAAGTTGTGGAAAATCATTTCTGAAATATAGTGGACACCCTGTATAATCACATTTCAATGTTAATTACATAGAAGAAAGTTGAAAAAATTCAGGCATGTGTAATTACCTGCGTCCTTTGCCCTCGACAAATGGCGAGGAGGGGATTGTTAGTGATGGAAGAGAACAGAAAACCTGATTTTGAAAAAATTGCCACAATGTTTCAGATCTTCTAAATCTGCTGGTGTTCTCCTCCCTCACCTTGTGTTGCTTCAATGTTCATTCTATGTAAATTTTTCAAAGTGCCTTCCCTTTCCTCAGTCTTATCAGTTTCATGTCAATTCTTTGTCTGTGTATTAGAAATATCTGAAAAATTGTTTTTTCCACAATTAATTTATACTTCTATGGTGTGGAGTGGACCTCTGATAATGGAAATCCGATCAAATGTGGAAAATCCCCCCAAAAAACTCGAAACTCAAACCTCATTCGGTAATCTCCTTCGAAACTACATTTCCACTCGGGTTTCCTCTGTAAAACCTCGTCAGATCACCTCAAACTTCCTCATACGTGTACTACTTATCTTCTATACGATCTTAAAACGCAAATACCCATCCCACGCCTACTCCCTCTTCACCTACCATTAGATCGATCATCTCGCCGCAGACTGGCTTTTCGTCCAGAAAATCCGGCTAATAAAGTACCCAACGAGCGTAAAACCGGAACGCGACTCGAGCGATGATTTTTATCGTCGCATCGCCACGCTGCACCGTGCGGACATAGCCGGGCGTCTGGAAAATCATAGGTTACGCGCGGTATCGTCGTCGCGCCTCGCTCGTATAATTAAAAAGCCTTATACTAATTAAAACCAACGACAATGTAATGAGACCTATAATACCCAGGGAGGGGGGCAAACAGAGCGAAAATCTCTCCCGGATAATTAAAAAATGTGAAACTGTGCGTGTGCGAGTGTGTAATATTATAAAGCTTTACCAGTGTACGGTATACTACCTCAAGTAATAAGATTTTTTTTTTCCTCAGAGTTTTTTTTTCCATCTACTTGTCTATTACCACTTTTAATTAAACGTCGCCATTATTTACCTTGCAGCTCGCAATCATATCTCGCGCGACAATCCCACAGTAACAATAAACAATCATAATTATACAAAAGGAACGAAAACCTACAGAGAGAAACGTCGACGAGAAAAAGAACCACTCAGATAGAGACAGAGAAAGACCTATACAGCTAAACTCTATATACTTATACGCTGAAAAAGAAAAAAAAAACAAAAAAAAATAGAAAAAAAAACGATAATAATCTCTTTGATAGCGCGACGGCGCATAAGACGAACAAGAAGTAGGGAAGATAGTAATTATATTTTTAATTATTAGTTATTTTTACCGGCGCGACTCATTCGAGTTTCACACAGAATGTGTGCTTTTTTACTAAAACATACCTAGGCTATGATATAGACAAACACACGCTCAACGACCACATAATATAACGTACTTTATCCATGGGCGAACGTCATCATCGATGGAGGGCCATCAGAGACGAAAGAGGTATTATGTATAACATTTAAGACGATATACTAGTTCGAGAGGAGCGAAAAAAAACAACAGCATCGGCGTAATATGTGTACAGGTGCGATAGAATCAAAGTGTCGTGTATTACGGTAATTAAATAATACCGTTTAGAAGGTTTAATTGGATTGATGCGGTGCGGCGGTGCCAAAGCAGCGGAAGAGGGAAGACGAAAATTTCCAACTGGACAGGTTTAATTAGCCGATAAACGGTCGAATTTCCGATGACCCTAGACCGGTAGCGGATATTAACGAGATAGCGATGCTTTTTCGTACCCCCTTTTTTTTTCCATTTGACGACGAATCTTCCAACTGTGCTGTGGGGTCGTCGGTGGCCAGACAAACAGAACGGTGTTTAATTAATCGGTGTAAGTGTCCCTTAGGTTTTATCCTTGTCGTATGGTTTGCTCGGTGTAAGGACAAGTTGCTTGGCGTAGGGTCTTGCCAAGTTATTTATGGCTTGAGAATTGATCGAATTTGAAGTGCTATCTGATAAGTTCCGGGTCAATTGTCGAGGATGTAATTATTTTTTGGCCAGGTTGGAAATTTCTCAGTCGTAGCAGAAGTAGTGTTCCAAAAGTATTAAATTAAGTATCCGATGCATTTTTGGAGAATTCAAAAGATGGCCTTGTGACAAATGTCAGTGGCGTAGATAGGAATTTCTCATGAAGGCAGGTGGAGGGCGGGGGGACAGGGTCAGAACTTTTACAATTTTTTGAGAAGTTTTGAGTTGAGCCACAAGTGTATCCAAAAATTATGCAAGGAAGGGGCTGAGAATTCGAAAAAATGGGGAGAGTGGTCAAAATTGAATGAAAAAATTGAATAATTCGTTATTTCAATGGGGAAGGTAATAGGAGTATTTTCAGTAGATGGATGATACATAAGTACCTAAATTGGGATTTTTGGTACAAACAATCAGTATATTTTTTAAATCTAAATCAGTCAAATTTGGTGAAATTCTACCATTTTGAATCAGTAAAATACATTTAACTTGAAATCAGTGATTTTTTAGCCACATTTCTGACAAAATGGAAATCGAACGAAATTTCAGTGATTTTTGACTAAAATATCAGTCAAAAATCACAGATTTTTAGTGAAATTTGCTTCACTGATTGAAAAAGACAAAATTTTAACTGACTGATTTAGATTTTTAGAGAATAGTTCATTCGAGAAAAAATGCAGATTGATTAGAGCGAAGCGAGGGCGAATTTTTTTTGAAAGATCATATTTGAAAAGTAAAAAAAAAATTCGCGACATTTTTATGATGAAAAATCCAGGGCTGGTAAGTCGATCAATAAAACTCAAACTTAACCAAAAATAAAACTTAAAGTAACGTTTAAAGCTTAAAGCCAAATTTTTTAAAGCTTAAACATAAACTTAAAGCTGAACAGCCAAAAATCATAGGCTCACAGCTTAAAGCCTAAATCAATTTTTTATAATTTTTCTTGTGTGTGTGTGTGTGGGGGGGGGGGGCAAGGGAAGTTCGAAATGAGATCGATTTTTCATTTTTTTTTGTGATCAGAAAATTGATCATACTTGAATTAAAAATGAAGAAAAAAAATAAATTCAAGTTTTTTTCTCTAAATTTTTTCAAGCTGCTAAATTTGCTTCTCAAAATGTTTTCAAACCAAATTTTTCACCTAAAATATTTTTAAACCCAAAATTGCTCCTAAATTCTAAAAAATTTTCAAATTCGATTTCTTATCTTTAAATTTTTTCAACTCCGATTTTTTCTCTCAAAATTTTTTCAAACCTAAACTTCAAAGTTTTAAACATTTTTTCAACTCAATTTTTGTATGCAATCCTAATATTTTTTCATACTCCGGATTTTTTTTGGAGAATGAAAAAATGATAAGTATGTGAAAAAATCAGATTTATAAGAAATGACAACAAATTGTAAACTAGAAAAATATTTTGAGTTGAAAAGCGATTGGAAAACATGTTGATAAAATATCTAAGGCAATTTAAAATTGAAAAAATTTCAAGAATGTAGGAAACGTTTCAAGAAAAATTTCAGGGCTGAAAGTAATTTGAGTTTGAAAAAAATGTTTCATTTCAAGGTGAGAAAAAAATGGAGAAAAATTCTAAAATTTGAAATAATTTTATGTTGGAAAGAAATTGAGAAAATTTTTTCAAGAAAAATTGATGAATAATTTCAAGGTTAGGAAGAGATGAAAAAAGTTGAAAGTTGAAAAAAAATTGAATAAAAATGGAAAGATGGAGCAAAAAATTTCAAGTGTTAAGCTAAAAAAAAAAAACTTAAAACTTGAAATTTTAAAAATAAAGCTTAGGCTTATTTCTGAAAAAAGTATCGGCTGAACGGGTTAAAGCTTAAAGCTTAAGGCTGACTTGATAGCTCTGGAAAAATCTCCTGAACGAGCTTAAGGAGGAGTATCCCCTTGGGCGTGCCTATGAGTTCAGCCCCAGCTCCCTTCCCTCAAAATTTTCTTTTACTATAAAAACATTAAATTAAAAATTTGAATCATTTTCATAAATATTCAGGAGTTGAACAGGTGTTATGATATGATGTAATGGGGACGGGGGGGGGGGAGGAGGACCTAATAAAAATAAAGTTTTCAGAGTGTCTAACAACTCCTGTTCGTCCTGTTTGTACTGTTTTGGGCTGAGTGGTCCTGTTTGTCCTGTTTTTGTACTGTTTTGGGGATTTTTCAGTGAAAAGTCCTGTTTTGTAACAATTTTGAAATTCCACCCGCCAAAATAGAAAAAAAATTTCAATAAATGATCGTAATTGAAAAAAATTTTTAAAAAATTAAAAAATAGCTAATTTTTTTGGAACTTTTTTTTTAGTATTACTATCTAATGTTCGTTCTTGTTTTTTATATACAGGATAAGATTTGTTTTTATTCTATCTTCCTTGTCCTTGAATTTTTAAAATAAATTTTTTGCTCATTTCTAACAATTATTGAAAAAATTTGTTTCAATTTTTTTTTGCCAATAGGTTTTTTTTTTTGGGGGGGGGGGGGTACAAAATCGATCAGAACCGATTTTTTAAAGGTCCTGTTGAAGGTCCTGTTTGTCCTGTTTTGGGGTTTTGAAATTTTGTTAGACACCCTGGGGTTTTACAACAAACATCTGCCATGCCAATTATTTTGATCTTCAAAACCCAAAATAATAGCAATCCAAGTATTTTCTTTCAGTTTTATAGTGAAGTCAGGAATTGAGAGGGTGGCACTTTGTCCCACTCAAACTTGGAAAACTTGACCAAGGTATTTAACGGAAATTGGTGAAAGTAGTGATTTTAAAAATTGGTAGTGAAAAAAGGTGAAAAAGTAGTGATCTTGAAAATTGGCAGTGAGAAAAGGTGGAAAAGTAGTGATCTTGAAAATTGGTAGTGAATAAAGTGGTGGAAAAGTAATGATTTAAAAAATTGGCAGTGAAATAGTAGTGATTTTAAAATGTGATAGTGAAAGTAGTGATTTTTAAAATTGTTAGTGAAAGTTGTGATTTTAAAATGGGTAGTGAAAATATTGTGATCTTGAAAATTGGCAGTAAAGAAAGGTGGAAAAGTAGTGATCGTAAAAATTGGTAGTGAAAGTATTCTCGGATTCTGAATTAGTGAAAAGTCACTCATAAATAGTCAGAATTGCAGCATAGGAAAAATCAGCAAAATTCGCTAACGCTAATTTTTTAAAGATTTTCACTGATTTTTCACCAAATTTCATAAATTTCACAGACCTTTCAGTGAATTTTCACTGATTTTCCAGTAATTTTTCTCACTGATTTGTTTTTAGTAAAAAAAATATCACTGATTTTCTCCTGTGCTGCAATTCTGACTGTTTCTCAGTGATTTTCGATTATTTTCACTGATTTATAATTGAGAGAGTAGTGTTTTCAAAAATGGGTAGTAAAAGTAGTAAAGAAGCTGTGATTTTAAAATGGGTAGTGGAAGTAGTGATTTTAAAAATGGGTAGTTAAAGTAGTAAAAGAGTAGTGAATTCAGCCGAAATTTCAAGAAAAAGTAGTGAAAAATTGAAAACCTCAAATGCGAAATATTTTTGAAGAAGGCACCTTTTTTTTTTTTTCATAATTTTGATTTAAAATACAGATTTTCTTCCAATTTGATTTTTTCTGTAATAAATTTGATCCCGTTAATTTTTTTGTTGAGGAGGGGGATAATAATTTTTTCAAATTCTCGACCTTATGGGGGAAGGGGTCCAGACATCCCTCGGCTACGTCACTAACAAGTATGCTGCGAAATTCCACTCGCATGTCTTATTTCAAACACTTTAACTACCGTTGAACTGATATTAGCCCGAGCATGGCCACTGTATTATGCAAAAACGGAAATAGGAAAGAGTAATGACTTGAAATGATGCACCGATGCAACGCAGATATCCCATTTGATTCGCAAATCGGAACCTGATGCATGATGCACTGCTACGCTTCTTTTTTTTGCAACCGTGATGAAGTAATGCAGGGTATCGTAGGAGAGACCGATTATGTAAGCAGTTTAGTGACGCTTCATGGGCTCGGAGATCATTGTGTACCACAGTGAGCTCGATTTACTCCTGTGTTGTGTGTCTGTCTCTGTGTACCGTACGCGTGTAGATATTTACAATGTATAAGCAGGATGTTGACAAAACGGAGATCTGGTGCAGTTTGTTTGGAGAATAAAGGGTTCGTGTACGTTTGTTCTTAGGCTGGTGGGTTGATTTTGCTGCGGATAGTGGAGTATTTTTTTTGAACTAGGAGATGCTTTGGGTGCCTCGATGGGGTAAAATGGGGTTCTCAAGAATGTTAGGTGTTGGAAACCCTGCGATGTTCGAGGTAGGCAACATTTTCGATAGTTGACATTGTATCATTTACTGAAATCTGTGCAGTATCTTTTTGTATGCCTAAGAATTTCGTTGAGCTGAATTGAATAAAAGAAAAACAGGAGGGAGTGCATTCTTTGATTTTTTACTCCAATAATGGCAAACATGCATTTCGAGTCGAAAAATGATTGTCTGAGTCAACAAATTTGCCAAAAATTATAATTTTTTCCCAAAAATTCTCGCATTGAGTAAGAAAAACATAGGAAAATTCTACCTGTTAGAAATTTTCAATTTTCTTCCCTTCGCTCCTTTTAATGATCCCAAGCTCGATTCGTTTCACTTCATTTTTCCTGTTTTCAGCATTTTGAAGAAATTACGAACTGAAAATTTTTTGAAATTTCTTACTATCTTCTTTATTCGAACTGAACGAAAATTTTGATTGATTTTTTTTTGAAAATCCGTGCAATGATCCCAATTAAAACAGTTCTTGTTTCATGTTTTTACCTTTGGTCACAACCTCCTCCCCATTTTCATAAGAAGATCTTTAAATTAGCTTTTCTTTAAATTATCGTTGAAATAATTCGAAATGCTCGAATTCTGTGAAAAAATTGAAGTAATTTTACTGAATATAGCATTAAAAAAAAGTTTTTTTTATCGTTTTGTGCAGATTCCCAATAATTGATATTGCTTGCACAAAATTTTATTATATTAATCGTGGTCCAAGAAAACTTCAAAGTTGCCTAGATTGGGGGGGGGGAGTTGTTGAGGAAGTTATCTAACATCGATCATAAAGGGAATGAAAAGATTCAACAAATGACAGAGTGGCAGTGAAAGTGAAAAAAGTGCTGAAGAAGTTCTTAAAAATTGCATTTTTCTAATATTTTTTGTAATTAAGTATTTCATTCATTAATTTTTGATCTATTTTTCGTTTCTTGTTTATTATGAGTATTGATGAATTTATTTTCGAAAGAAGCCTGAACAGATTTGTAAAATATGAAGATTGTTTCAATTTCTGTGAGGATGAATGATGAGGGGAGGGGCGGGATTGAATTATTTCGCCAAAGGTTATGCAGAAGTTCTGAAAAGGTCTTGAAAAAGTTCTACATTTCGATCCAAACATTTTATTAGATCCCTTAAAGGAAGGGAATCAGAAATTTTAGCTGAGATCTCAATTAGTTTCAGATTTTTCGAAATTCGAATTCAAAAAACATTAATTTTACCACAATTTGAGAGAGAGCTGTCCTTTTCCTCTTCATTGGTTTTGTCCTTGTCGTAAAAGTATGTTTTTATTCTTTGAAAATAAACTTCTTCGAAAACTGTACTCGGAGAATGGATTTTTAAAGGCTCTTTGAAGTTCTTGTATTTATTTTCAAAGTTTTTATTTTCCATTTCATCATTTTGTGGTCCTAGCTTCCTTTTTTTTTAAATTTATTTGGGTTCAGACAAATTCGTTTTAAAAATTTTTCAATGATGGAAATTTGATGCATACCCTAATTTCAGGTAGATACGTTAATTAGGGTGAATCATGTTACCTTCAATTCAGTTCAGATTTGGTTCTCATATTATATTTTAGTATTTGATAGGTTGCAATTTTTATCTAAAAATATTTCTTTGATATTTCAGCGTTCAGAAATAGATTTTTTCTGGGGAGGAGGGGGGGGGGTGTGTGTTAAAATCAGAATTTGATTTTGTCATAAAATAATGAGTTTTTATAAAATTTCTTCTTATCCTTTGAAGTTCGGCTTTTAAAAATTCTATCCACTGTTATATAATTTAATTGCAAAAACCAAAAATATGTATCATTAAAAATTTGATTACTCTAATTTTTTTGTAGATAATGTGGAAAAGTAACCAAAAAATAACACGAATTTTGGGGTTTAGATTTTTATACCAAATCTGCCTTTTCTGAATCCGAATCAGTCGAATGTAGTGAAATTCTGCAATTTTCAAATCATGTGAAATAAATTTTAATGAAAATTAGTGATTTTTCACTCGAACATTATTGTTTTTTCCCGATAAATTTGTGACTAAACTAAAAAATTACCAATTTTTACGAGATTTGGCTGATATGGGTTGAGAGAAAAAGTCTGAAAAACTTTGATTTTGGACCGAATTATTCATAGGTACCTTGATACAAGTGAATATGCTAAGAAGTGATGATTTTTTTGGAGGGCAAGACTAAATGCTAGGGAGGGGACTATTTTTTTTCAGCAATCACGAAATTTCATTTTTAGAGAGAAATTTATATTCAGTGGCGCAACCAGAAATTATATTTGGCGGGGGCTAAAAAGTTGAGGGAAAATGGTAAGGGGGTCAAAATTTATTGAAAAAAGTGAGCTTGCATAGTCAGGAATTTTTTCAAAGCAATTGATTCGTTATACAGATTTGCGTAAAAAAATTGAAAATTTCCGGATTTTTGGAACAAACGATCAATATAAAAATGAAGTAAAATTCCAACTTTTTGAATCATTGAAATAAAATTAGCTGAAAATCAGTGATTTTTCACTGATATTTTAGTCAAAATCACTGTATCTTTTGACGAATTGAAAATTGATTGAGAAATCAGTGAGTTTTTGACTAAAGTATCAGTAAAAATCGCCAATTTTCGATGAAAGTTATTCCACGAATCCGAAAAAGGGAAATCTCATCAAATTTAACACTGATTTAAACTTGGAAAGTGATAGTGTATTCAAGAAATAGAGAAATTAAAATCTACCGAGCTAAGCGAGGGCGAATTTTTTCGGAAAAATCGTGCATGAAAAGCAAAAAAATCACTTTTCTGACATTTAGAAATTTTCGAAACACTTTTTTTGGGGGGGGGGAGCTTTAGCCCGGTAGCCTCCCTTGGTTGCGCCACTGTTTATACGAGGTGTTCCATGAATCGTCTGCCAAACGTATTTTTTGGATATAACCGGGTACCTTTAAAAAAAATCTTGAGATGAGCATGTTGCCTATTTTAAAAATTGAAGGAGCAAATGCTGCTTCTAAAAAAATCACGTCAAAAAATTTTTCAGCCATAGGAATAGATAGTACTTTGAAAACTGAGCAAATTTTCACCTTATGCCGTTTTGTCTATCTTTAAAACTGAAGGAGCTACAAAGAAAATTGTTCAAGAAAAATTCTCAAAAAATTAACTGATCAAGGGAATGGATAGTACGTTGAAAACTGAAGAAATTTTGTTCTGTAGACTTTTTGCCTTACACTGATAATAAAGGGGCTAAGGGTCAATAAAAATTGAGAAAATTTGAAAATTTTTTGAAGCCCATTTATTTTGAGTGACCCGTAGCCCCTTCATTTTTGATGTCAGGCAAAAAGTCTACAGAAAAAAATTTCTTCATTTATCAATGTACTATCCATTCCCTTGATCAGTTAATTCTTTGGGCATTCTTCTTGAACAATGTTTTTTGTAGTCCCTTCAATTTTAAAGATAGGCAAAAAATCATGAAAAGAAAATTTGCTCAGTTTTCAAAGTACTATCAATTCCCATGGTTGAAAAATTTTTTGGCGGGATTTTTTTAGAAGCAGCATTTGCCCCTTCAATTTTCAAAATAGGCAACATGTCATCTCAAGTTCTTTTCTAGCGGTATCCGGTTATATTCCAAAACAACATGTTTGGCAGACGATTCATGGAACACCCTGTATTTGAGTCGAAAATGGAGTAAATAATGACTTCTTTAAAAAAAATATATATGTAGCAATTTGAGTTGGAAAATATTGTATTTCAAGCCGAAAAATCAAAAATTTTCAATATTTTACCCCTCCAATAACACCGAATGCGGTTCATCCTTGATTTTCGGTCCCTTTTCTGTCGAAATTAGGCAACTGAAATCACCTTTTTTTTTTTAGAAAAATCCTCGATATCCTCGTCTGTTCTAAAATCTGGCCGTTCAAAATAGCTCACGTACAATTTTTTACCAATCTCACATTTCGAAGGCGTTACCAAACCTCCTAAGACTTCTCCATCAATCCAGATGCCATAGATATTTTTATACCGCCGGTGTAATCGATCAAATATTTGCAATACTCGTATCCATCCACCCATCCTCCACTATATCTGCGTTCCGTTATCTGGAACGTCGTGTTATTCATCTCGGTACATTAAATCAATCAACAAGTAGCAATTTGGCGAACTTCTGGCCATAAAAATTCTCTGCTGTAATTACGCGGCGTGCTCGCGATCTCGGTGCCCAGAATGCATTGGTCATCTCGCTATCGCAGGTAGTAACTTAGCCCGAACCAATAACACACGTCACTAGTATATAAAAAGTATCAGTTTAATTGTCTAGTGACGTGTTTTATTTGCGAATAGAGGTGCTATAAACTATAAAATGTAGCTGGCAGCGTTACCAGGTGGCCAAGGCAGTAAAATGAAAAAAAACGCCTCGCTGCACCTTCCGATCTGGCCCGCAAATTCTCCGCTCCTAAGCATCATAATTCAAGCGCCGCGCGAGCGGCCTTAAAAAGACGAGATAAACCATCGAGTGTCGTAATAATTCGCCGCTCATGTTACGTCACCTTGTGCCTCTCTTATCAGCAGTCGAAAAGTATATTATTTTTTCACCTCGGTTCTACGAGGCGGCGTTCTTTGGATATTTGATTTTTTACTTTTGATAACTTCCAAAGGTGGAAATTTAACAGAAAAAACTATTTCGAGAGACCGAGAGCCCTCAGCAATACGGATTGTTAATATAGGTAGGTCCTGGGTATAACGTAGACATATGTAATTTCATTTCGGACTATAATAAAAATGATGAAGAAAAAAGTATTTTAGAGGAAGGTGTCTAACAATAAATTTCTCCTGGTGCGGTGCCATGGTTAGTTTTCTTGCTTCCTCAGACTAAGAAGGGGAGAGGGATTTGTATACGATCAGAGAAAAAACCGAAGCGTTTAATCCTTCCTCGAGTATCATTTTTGGTTACCTTTTTTCTTACCTTATTCCAGACGTCCTGCTGAGAAAACGTTTAACTTATTCGTCTAGGGAACTTGGTACCTGTACTAGCTGCATCATCTGTCTGTCCGTCTCGTTCCCTCTACCACGTCCCCAGCCCAGCATCAATTTCCATTCATTTCTTCGCGCGTACCATCCAAGAGTATTGTAGTTGGCTTCGTTATATGAAAATGAACGAGATGGACAGACGAACGGACGCGCGTCCACTTTTTATAGTATCTATTTTTCTATCGGCAGTTTTTTCATCCTTGTTTGTAATCTGTATTCGGTGGTCTTTTTCTATCCTCTAGTTTCTTACGTTTATTTCACGATGATTTTCGTCGATCGAGTTGTAAGATTATGGCATATTGGGGGTGAGCTTTGAAATTGAAGTTGCCTAGAGTATTTCCTGTATCTGTTGGTGTGCTACAGAGCTGCCAGAGTACATGTGCACAGGCTGTATTACCTACAAGGTGGTTTATCGCCTTTCTTTCTCGCGTCGTTGTACCCATAGAAATACAACTATGTGGTTGGTCTGGCACTGGGTCCCGGCATAACTTACGTACACCTATATCTTTTCGAAATCATCAGATCGTAACGAATTAGGTACAGATATGAGATAGATATGTGTTTTATTCGGAAATCTGACATGTGAGAATTTTTTCCAGTAGAAAATGAGAGGAATTTGTAGAGAAGGTGTTGGTGAGGTATTTTTTTATCGAAAGTGGGCAAGGTTTTGGAATTTGACGCCTTTGTGGAAATGCAGATGAAGGGGGAGGGAAGCTGGAATAGTTGATTTTTGCCTAGGAAGATGTTAGATTTTGAGTAGAGTAGAGGGGCTTGGCTGTCATAGTTTTGAAATTCAGGGGGTTTAAAAATTTGTTTTAATTGATTGGAAAAGTAGTCTTGAAATTGATTTTTTATCAATTTACCTATATAGGTAATATTTAAATGAAAAATCAAATCGTCGATCCTCGAT
Organism: Pseudococcus viburni; assembly: GCA_033439095.1. Classification (NCBI taxonomy): domain Eukaryota; kingdom Metazoa; phylum Arthropoda; class Insecta; order Hemiptera; family Pseudococcidae; genus Pseudococcus; species Pseudococcus viburni. Next base: position 245,435 of record JAVBJF010000257.1, read on the forward strand.
GCTTCCTTTAAATCCTTCATCTGGAACGAACGAAATTTGGCATTATTGAAGAGGCTAAAATTAAATTTTTCCTACTCAGAAGATTTTTATTTTATTTCAACGATTTGAAAATACAATTTTTCCCAATTTTATAGCCTGGAACTGCGAGATTTGTTAAAGGAAAAAAATTATAAGTTATGACAAATTTCCAACTTGAACCGAATCTTCCCTAATAAAAAAAAATGTAATTTTGTATTTTATTATGAGGATGCAAGCTATCCCCTCTGTCTGTTTTGGTCCTGATCGTTCGGCTCTTCATTACCTCCATTATCAGGCTTCGTACAAAATATGGATTGAAAATCATAAAAACACAAAAATAACACACCCGATTTTTTAAAAAAATCAAAAAAACAAATTTTTGGCATGAAAATGGTTTGTACCTAATTGTAATATCTCGTTTGTATTGAAAAATTCATGATTTTGTTTTCAAAATAGAAAAATCTAAATGTTTGGAACTAAGTTTAGAATTAGTAGAATTATTGGGGTGGGGGGGGGGGGGTGTCATTGAACGGTGCACAAATTAATCCATTCATCCAGAATTAGCACGAAAAAATAATTATTTTTGGTTTATACAAATTTCTGTATGTTTTGATTGTGAAAATTTAACCATTTGTTTTCCTATCAATATTTTTAAAGGTATGAAAAAGTGAAAATAAAAAATTATGTGTAGGTAATTGAATGAAGGATGCCATAAAAAGAGTTCAATTTTCATTGCAAAAATTATTCAATTAATAGATAAAATTTGTGACTGATTGCTTGATTGTTTGTTTGAAAGTTGGGAAACGTGCGGAAGTAATGAAATCAGAAGAAAAGTCCCATTGTTGCTGAAATAATCCTAGGAAAAATGTTATTTTTTAAATATTTACTTATTTAGGGGCTGGGAGCCTAATTGACTCAGAATCAGATCCATCATAATATTTTTTTCAAGAAATAAAATTTACAGGAGAAAGAATCCTCAAAGAAAAAAATTATAAAATTTTTTGTTGTAATGATTGATTTCGAGTTTTTTTTTTCAATTTCTCTTTTAAAGAAAGAGGAGAGAGTGTTGGGAGACATTCTTGAACTTTTTTAAAAAATGGAATGATAACTCTCTCTCATTCCGAATCTGTGAAAAATCACTGATGAACAGTCAGAATTGCAGCACACGAAAAATTAGTGAAATTCACTGATTTTCAGCGATTTTTCACTGATTACTCAAAGAGTTTTACACATTTTTCAGTGAATTTCATAAATATCATTGATTTTTTAGTGAATTTTTACTGATTTCCAATTTATTTTTATAACCCCCCTCCCCTCCAATGTACCTAAAAAATCTCCAATATGCTTAAATTTTTTTGAAAGTTTTATTACCGATTATGATGTGAAATTTCACTTGGAATTTGAAAAAGGTTTTTGAAAAATGTATCTCGTCTCCAAGTGTTCCAAAAAAGGCCCCAAACTTGAAAAATGTAGAAATTTTGATTTCTGTTTTTGACTCTAATTATTGGTCAGACGGACGTAACATATTTTTATTACATTCTCAATACTCCATGCAGGGCTACAGTTCCAAAAATTCAGAAATTTTGGAAAAAGGAAATCAGAATTTCTACATTTTAAGGTTTTTGAAGTCTTTTTTTGAGTACTAGGAGACATGATACGACTCTCAAACCAAAATTTTTCGAATCCGACGTGAAATTTCTTAACAGAATATACAATCAATATTTCTCAAAATATATATTTGGTTTGTTTGAGCGCTCCGAAATTATGAAAAAAAATCCTGAAATTCATAATTTTTTTGTTTACATTAACTAAAGGTGAGTTCTCACTAAATGCCAATGGTGTAAAATGCTCATTTTTTCATAGTAAAAATAAGTGGTTACCTTACCTATCATTATTTTCTAAAACTTCACATCTTTTAGTGTAAAACTGATAAAAATTGAAAGGTGTCGTTTCGTGTATTACGTTTAAGCACTAATTTTATCGTCATTAAACAAATTTTGCAAGAACTTATCAATTATCATCGAAAAAATGGTAATGAAATTTTACATATATAAAAGTGAATGGCAATGGGTGATCCTTGTTAGTGGAAAGGCACCCTAAGATTTTCTGAAAATTATGAATTTCACGATTTTTTTTTCATAATTTTTGGAGCGCTCGAACGAACCTATTATTTATGTTTTCTTCGAAAAATTGATTTCATAATTAATCCCCCCATCCTCGAAATTACGTCACATAATATTGGAACTATTAGTTTTCATTCAAGAAATTTTCATATTTTTTTCTCCTTCCTTACTCACTCTCTCATACCGAATCAGTGAAAAGTCACTGATAAACAATCAGAATTGCAGCACAGGAAAAATCATTGAAATTCACTGATTAAAAGAATTTCACAGATTTTTCAGTAAATTTCATAAATATCATTGAGTTTTCAGTGAATTTTCACTGATTTTCAGTAATTTTCTTTCACTGACTTGTGTTCAGTGAAAAAACGTTCACTGATTTATTACTGTGCTGCAATTCTGACTGTTTTTTAGTGTTTTTAAATAAATTTCACTAATTCAAAAATGAGAGAGCATCAACTCCCCAATTTTCCTCGAATATCCCTCAATAATATGAATAAATTTTGTTTCATTCTTCTACAGTAGAACTCGACCAAATAAGTTCACATAATACCTATAAATTGGATTAAAATCGTCTTCGTTTTCACTAGCGTTCGAAAAATTCCAATTGCTGCCTCCCTACTGTGCCTCTCCATTCCATCGGGAAGACTTATAAAAGATTAGCCAGGCTGATATATGAATATCATACCTCATCGAACGTAACACAGTGGTCTTTTCTAACGCCGAAGATTTGCATATTCGAAAAACCACTCGCACATACGTTCCGGCTTGTGCTTTACCACCATCTCGAATATGATTTAAGATATTTCATCCATCTTCGCCGTACTTGCGGTTACCAGACTTGGTCCAGGTACTCGTCCTGGTGTGCTGAATCATTAAAAACCATCGTCATTTTTTGTGATAAGCTCGTAATAACGATTCGTACCCATGTTACCGGTTCAGTAGGGCGGTAGGTGGAAGAGATTTGAATTGATTCTGTGAATAGTATACTAGGACTAGTCTACAGTCCAAGACGCAAAAAGTGCTCTAGAAATCGAAATTAGTGTGCATTTTCGCTGGACAAAAAAATCAGTTGGTTTATTGCAGGTATGGATCCCATAGGCCCAAAAAACCGTATTTTGGATTTTTGCCCTGGCACAATAGGGAGCTGAGGCCTGAAACCCCCCTTTTTCCTCAATTTTTAATTTTGACCTTGGATAAAAATTTTTTTTACATTCTGGTAGCAGATACTCCCTCGACTCCAAATATATGACACATTCCTTGGGTCACGAGCAAATTGGGGGGCTGGGCCACCAATGTGCGATTTTTTGCCAAATTCTATCATTTTTGGCACAATTATTTTTGAATTTCTAGCGAAATTCTACCCCACTTTCATAGGTCACATGTCAATTCTATGAAAATACTAAAAAATTGACACAATTTGGGGTTCAAAATGGGTTAAAATTGCTCAAATTTAATTTTCATCAATAATTTCGTTCTGTTCGTGAAATTTTAACCCATTTTGATAGGTCGCAACCCAAGTTTCAGTTTTTTTTTTTCATTACTTATTTCTTAATGAAAGGGGGGAGGAAATCGCGCGTTTTCAAAATTTTGAAATTTCACAACGGCCTATCGTGCCATCAGTTTTCCTCAAACTTTGGCTCATTGGACGCGAAATGAACCCAAGAATACATTGCGTTTGATTTTTTTTTGTCCTGCATACCGCATGACGCCTACAGAGGCATTATTGTGTCAAAAATGATAGAATTTGGGGAAAAATCGCACATTGGTGGCCCAGTTCCCCAATTTGGCCGTGACCTAAGGGATGTGATATATATTTGGAATCAGGGGAGTGTCTGCTACAAGAATGTAAAAAAAATTTTGTAAGGTCAAATTTAAAAAGGGTGGGTTCAGGCCTCAGCTCCCCATTGTGCCAGGCAGGCATATTTCTTTGGTCACTTTTTAGTGACTTTCGGTCACTTTTTGTAACTTTCCCCGATCAAAAATTGAAAAAATTGAAAAAATTGAAAAAATCATTTTAAAAAATGAAAAAACTATTTTTTCCTCGTGAAAAAAGTTGAATATTACATTTTGGTGGCATTTTGGTATTACGACACCCTAGTGATGTGACTGTTTTGCGGAGGAATGTCTGGAATGCCAAAAAAAATTTACAGGTTCTTCATTGCGAACAGATTTCTCCGACTTTCGATCAAACCACCAGCTGGGCTATTCCATATGTACTAAATCAGACCAAAAATGAAGTCGGGTCTTCCGATTTTGCTCAAATTTTTTTTATGAGTTCCACTTGGTGGTCCATTCACAAAACCACGATCATTTTTTTCTAACTCTCAAGGAGATGGGGAGGCAGGCCTCGAAATTTTTATGCAATTGCAATTTTTAGCCAAATTACCCAACTTTGAAGACTCATATCTCGAGATAGGTTGTACTTGGGGAAAAACTGTTTGCGGGGTCTGAAAGCTAATTAATAAGAGATTCAAAAACGGTTATCATATTTTGAAAAGCTCAAAGTTGAACTTTGATGGTGAAAGCTCAACTTTCATAATAAGAACAAAAGATGAAAGCTACCATTTAAAAATCTGAAAAAATTACAGGGAGGAGCCCTTCTTAGCCTTTTTTCAACCAATAAATTTTCAAGATGGTATCTCTAGACCCCTGGGGGGGGGGGGTATAATGGGTCCACAATTTTGACCAAAATTCAAAAAAATCGAAAAAGTAATGTAACACATTGATTACTACTAATTCGAAGGTGCTGATTTCGAATATGTACTCAGTTTTTTCATCCGACTTCTCTGAACCCCCCTATTAGCCTCCTTCATAGGGTCAAAATTCAAAAAAATTCAAAAGAACGTGTGACCTATCGTTCGTTAGGTTTTTGAGGCTGCTGAGTTCAAAAATTGTTTTTTTCTGATTTGACCCTTTCGGGCCCCTCTAGGTCCCCAATTTTGAGAAAAACTATACTGAGAAACGAAAATATCGCGTGGAATATCGATTCTGACTAATTTGAGAGCGTAGAATTCGAATAGCGACTTATCTCAAAGTGGGGGGCTGGTGGTCGAAATTAGGAACCCAAAATTTTGATAATCAATTTTTGCATTCCCTCAGAAAAAAAATCACAAAAAATGATCGTATCGGCTCAGAATTTTAGGGGGTGGTAAAGGAAGGATCAATGTATTTTTTAAGCCATTTCTGACGTTTTTACCTCCATAAGTCTTTGATTGGCGGAAGTTTGAAAAAAAGTGGTCGAAATATGGCACCCTTACCCTTGATGAAAAATTTTTTCAGAAAAAATGTATTTTCAGCACTATTGCAGAGAGAAATACAGTTTGAGTTATGATTTTTTTTTTTTGGGGGGGGGGGTGTATTTATTTATGATGAAAAAAAATGAAAAATTGGTCACTTTTTTCGAAAAATAGGTCACTTTTTTCGAAAAATAGGTCACTTTTTTCGAAAAATAGGTCACTTTTTTCCTCATAAAAAGTCACTAAAGTCACAATTTTCTCCAAAATCTGTGTGGCATGCCTGAAATTGAGAATGATTGAGAAAATTTTTTTCTTTTGATCCATGAAGCATCAAAATTCAAGAAAAAAATGGTCACTTTTCGGTCACTTTTTCATTCACGAAGTCACTTTTTGGCCACTATTTCATTTCCAAAATGTCACTATAGTCACTTCTTTTTGGAAATTTTGGAGAAATATGCCTGTGCCAGGGCAAAAATCCAAAACGCGGTTTTTGGGACTATGGGACCCATAATCTACAATAAAGCAACTGATTTTTTTGTCCAGCGAAACTCTTGGACTGTAGACTAGAGAATGTCTATGTGCTTGGATCTTCCATAGGTACCGAAAAACCTGCCAATTGTTTATCTGTCTCAGTCGTATTTTAAAATCGAAACTTTCTTCTCGTTGGGTACTCGCAGGATCGCGGCTAGTTGACTGTTGGTCTCTCGAAACACGAAACACCACGCACCGAGTATTTTATTTTATAGATGAAAACAAATATACAAACTATAAACCGAATACGCTTTTTCAACGGCCGCTGTATTATGTATTGTTCTATTGTGTAACAATGGAATCGTCGTATAGCGACATTAGCAGCACGGTGCAGTGCGGCATACACATACTCGGTACAGCATATATGCGGAGAAAAATAGGAGACAGAGAAGGAAAAAACCTTCTCTGTTAAGTAATTGTACTTAAACGATTTGCCCTCAGGTGTGTAAGCTTGTAACGGACGCAAAAGGACCGCCTTTTGTCATTGTGTATGTGTCTGTAGATATACTACCTCTAGACCTCTGTCTACTACGTGTGTAGTATTTCGACAATCCGAACAGAATCGAGATATTCCTTGTTCACCATTTCCATCCGCGGACGTGGCGGACGGATCTGCCGGCTTGTCACCTGGATTATAAACTACATCCTGAGTATAGTGTCGGATAGCCGGATAGACACGTCCTACAGTACGAAGTACCAAGCACAGGACCGCACTCTCCCATTCGAGGTATTCGCATTCAAAAAACCAAGCGTCAAATATCACTCCTACGTTATCACCCCGTTCCTTTGTCACTCTCGGATCTCGGTACACCCCTTGTCGAAGATCCAGATCCTTGTAGTGTTCTCGAGAAACCGAATTCGAAGCGAGAAAAAAAAAACCGAAATTATACACTTGGCTGGTAATTCACTGTTACGGGTCGCGGGCGAAAGTAAACGAGAGAAAAACAGAGAGTAGATTTATCACCTATAAAATAACTGGCGCTTTCGTTGCGGATGCTTTTCGAAAGGGTTGCGTTGCACCGACTGCTCGACTGTGGTACTTCAATCGAGCGCGAATATTACCCAAATAAAACACACAGCCGAAGAATATTAAGAAGTTACTGTATTCTAACAACCCTCATCAGCGTTGCAACCCTTTCTCGCGGTGTTTTCGCTTTTTTTTCGCACTCGAAGGCGATCGACGAAAATGAAAATTACCGAAAAAGAAGTCACCGAGACGGATGGGGTGCTTTTTCGGTCGAATTTTCCGCGTTAGAAAGGATGATATTGAAGGGATGATGAAATTCGGAGTTTTTTTTGGTTGAGGGTTTAGTCTGGAGGTGTTGAGCTGAAAATCGGAGCGGGCGTGTGAAATGGTGGTTCCCTGGAATTTTTTTGAATATGATCTTCCGTACGACGAAATTTCCAAGTAAAAAATTCTCGAAAAAGTTTTTCCCGAATGAACAAGAATTTGAAAATTATTTTTTTACTTCAGAGTATTTTCACAACACTATTGTGAGCTAATCGTACTCATGTCTGAATGCACTGGACTACAACGCTTCAAGGGATTTCAAGACCTCAATGTATAAAATTGAAAAATTTCAGTTTTACTCCCACCCTGCATCCCTTACAGTTCAATTCTGCATCTGAAGTCGAAATTACCCAAAAAATGGATGAGAGGGGGCAGGGGGTGGAAAAATAAATTTAGATACCTCACTCGATAGTCGATAATGTTGAAAATTCTTCAATTTTGAATCCATCTTCCCAACCCCGAGGAGGGTCAAATTTCAAATTGGGGTCAAAATAACCCTAGCAGGCATCATAGCGGATCACTTTTCTAGGGTGTCTGTCACTTTTTTCGACTTCAGTCACTTTCGGTTGATTTTCACATCTAATAGGTCACTTTGGTTACTTTTTTCCCCTCAAAAGTCACCTTTTCTTCGCACTTCCAGGAAAAAATTCAAATTTTCTCGTAGAAATTGCTATTTTTCAAAATTTTTTAAGAAAAACATAAAAATATTGATTTTTGCTAGTTTGTTTGTTGTTTTGACGCAGGAATTTAATAAATGAAATTATTCACCTCTTTTCAGTTGATTTATCTTTGAAATGTTTGCAGAAAACTAAAAAAAATTGCCCCCCCCCGTACAGAAAACTATTGAAAAAATTTGCTCTCCTCCCGAAAAAAATTGAATTTTTGGTTACTTTTTGGTCATTTTTTGGTCACTTTTGCTCAAAAAAAGTTACTGAAAGTTACTTTCTTTATTAAAAATTTCGCTATGATGCCTGCTTTAGAAATATAGAGCTTCGAACTCCTTTTCCCCTAACATCAATTTAAATTTTTCAGTTTTTTTCATTTCTAAATTTCTCGTGGTTGGCAATTTAATTGAACTCTCTCCTCTCCCTGTGTGCAAAAAAAATTTAAAAAATATTTTTTTCGACTAAAAAAAAAAAAAAAAAATGAAAAATGAAACACCATTGCTCCGAAGGCTGAGGTTATACTTTATTGAATTTCTACGGTAATTTTATGCGACTTTCGGGAAAATAAATTGGGGAAAATTTCATTTGGGAAAATATAGATTCGGGAGTACATGTTTCGAGAGTTTTTCTATTCGAGAATTCGATCGTTTGGAAAATTGCATTCGAAAAATTGACCCGAAATCGAAACGATAAATTGCTCTTGTAAGCAGTATTTATGTTTGTTGGTGAAAAATCGTATAAAACATTGTTGAAATCGTTGAGTATAATATTCATAATCATATTCGTTCGAATTTTGATCAAAGTTCATTGCATTTTGCAAATTTTTTTTTCTTTGAATATTTTTCAAATTTTTTGACGAAAATTTTAAAAATTCGTGAAATTTTAAAATAATTATTCTCGAATTCATGTTTCAAATTTGGTAAAAATTAATGAAATCTTTGAATAATTTTGAGAAATAGTTGAAAATTCGTTGAAATTTTGGAAAAATCTATGAAAATGGGTTTAATTCTCTAGAAAGTTTAACGAAGGCAAAGAGAAGAGATTATCCGCCTAAATCTTCGAAAAAATTCAATTCAACGGAAAATTTTTGATTTCTCATTAGCTCTCTTCCTCTCCTTAGTAAGTCATTTCTGATTTGTCTCTATTAAAAATTGTTGAAGTTTTGTAAAAACGATTGAAAATCTAATTCAAATACTCAGAATATTACAAAAGTATCAATAAATCTGTAAAAATGTTATTAAATGCTGTAAAGATTGTTTTCAAAAATTTTGCTTATACATAATTATGATGAATAAACTTATAAAAATTTGTGAAGTGTGAAAAAATAATCTGGAAAGAATAAATCTGCTTCTCCAAAAAAGTTTATTTGCAAAGCTTTTCGAACACGTTTGCAAATAAACTTTTTTGGAGAAGCAGAGTTATTCTTTTGACATTATTTTTCACACTTCTCGTTACTAATACACTGTTTATTGTGAAAAAATGTTGAAATTTTGCCTAAAAATTTTTTCAAGCTCTTAAAAATTGGTATTAATGTTTTGAATGTTCTGAAAACTTTCAACAACAATTTCTACGAATGATATTTTTTTAGATTTACCCAATAAAAGTTTGATGATTTCCAGGGGCTAAACTTTACCCACAAAAAAAAATAATAATTTTAGTAATTTTTGAAAGAATTTTGATTTGTTTTTTATTTTCGTGTAGTTTTTCTATGATTTTTGTTGAATTCAACACAGCGATTTCGTAACTTTGAATGATTTTTTCAACAATTCAAAGGTTTTTATGAATTCGTAAGAAGTTTTCAACTTGACTTTTTTGACATTTGATTCATTTTTACTTCATTTTATGGAGTTTTCAACGTTTTGTTGCATTTTTTAAGTTGTTTTTAACAATTTTTGTAAAATTTGAAAGTAACTACGGTATCTAGAATTTTTTAACAATTATTTCGAGTTTTTTTTTTGATATGGTTTAAAATACATGTTTTGATTTTTTTTTTGAAATTTAATCGATTTTTACACCATTTTATGGAGTTTCTAATTCATCTTCACTCAATTTTTATCATTTTTTATTGAAATTTGAAGTAGGTAATTATGAGATGAATGAACAATTTCGTGAATTTCGAAAAAAGGGTTAATTTTTTTCTATAACTCCTATAAATTTTCTTTATAGATTTTTAAACACTATTTCTATCAGCTTTTAGTAGTCAGATGTCATTTTTTAACGACCATTGTAAATTTTAAAATACTTTTTCCCATATTTTTAAGAATTTTCACCAACTTTTGAAACTCGTAATGCTATTTTGAACAATTTTGAAGATATTTCAATGCTTTTTGTGAAATTATGGATTTCAAAATGTATGTGACGTGGTTTTGCGCGGATCGGAAGGGGGGCTTTGGTAAATTAATTTTTCGAGAAAATTGTGTTTGAAAAAAATGCTTTCTCTTTTGTAAATATTTCAAGAAATATCGATCAAATAAGAAATTTTGCCATAAATTCAGAAAAGTTAATTTGAAGGCTCATATCATTCCCCCTAGTGCCCCAAAAAAGGCTCCAAACTTCAAAAATATATAAAAATCATGATTTCCTATTGTTTAAAAAATTCTGAATTTTGAAGTTGAGAATTTTTTGAGGTCTGTAAGGCACGATACGGTCTCTTTAAGAATTTTTTCAAATTTTCTGCAATACTTCGGACTGAAATCAAACTGATCACGAATCATGATTATTTCTGCGCTTTCTGAACGTAAATCTATCGTTTCCAAAAATTTTACGTCAATTCATCTTCATTTCCATTTCCACCATTCTTCCATACATGCCAATAGGATACCCATTCGCGAAGAAAATCCACCTAAAAAATTATAAGGGTTAAACTTTCGCTCAATTAATATATCAACTGCGTAAGGAGTCTTCGAGATTATTACCCTGGCGCTTTTTCGAGCAACGAAAAAAATCTTTTAATAAAAATCTCTTAATGACGAGTATAAATTCACTCCCCTCTTACTCCTAATATCCTACCTTCTTTCTCACCCATCCCTCACCCAAATACTTCATACCTCAAATCGTAAATTACCCTCCAATTACCGAATAATATTTCAATTTAAATTACACTCATCTGTCCGATTTTTGGAACACCTTAGTTACTCAGCACGACCTCCTTGGCACACTGCTGTTGGCACCGCTGCCTTTGCTAATGCTGCGGCGCGTAAATGAGAGAAAATATTAAAACCAACCCTTTTATTATACTCGCCGAAAAGAAAAAGTCCGCAACAGTTGAAGTATAGCACAGCAGAGCGAAAAAAAAAACGCAGAAAAAAATCTCTCGGCGAATTTAATAAACAACGCTATAAATAACGATGGAGGTTGCTTTTATAATTAAAAATATTATATACATCGTTCGCGTTAAGGACCAAGGAGTATTATGTACGCCAAATGTTGACCTCCCTTTACGGTTCCTCGTCGAAAGCTCGCCGGTACTCAGCGGCGGTCGTTTTTTTCCCCTGTGAACCTTTGTGACGATGGTGGCGGCGGCAACGATGGTCATAGTGCATATACAATGCTGTAATATGCAGAAGCCGAGCTCGCGGAGGTGGCTTAAAAGACGATATAGGTATACACACGCCGTACCGTATCTCCGACTATTATCACATCTCACAGAATCGTGAGCATCTCTGCCGATCGTACCGAGAAAGGCGGACGAGAAGAGAAGGCGATCGCCGCCGAGTTGGATTTATTAATGCCGCGTATCCCCGACGACTGCAGCCCAACACAAGAAAACATATGAGTACGTGAGGAAGTTGTAAGCATGCGGGAGGAAGAAGAGGCAAAGAGTAAAAAAGGTAAACGATAGGTAATAAAATGCCACTGGCGTTACGCAATCGGCTATCATACAATAGACGCTATCGCCTGTGTACAGAGATTTTTACCTTTTAATGTATCGTCGTCGTTTGCGGTAGCACGCAAAGATAATTCAAATACCATGTATCATCTCTGCGTATTATACGCTCTATCTGCTCGTCGTTGCTTTTTTTCCTGCCTCTACATCGTCTGCAGGTCTTCGTGGTGGATGCCTTTGCCTGCGTGCTCATGATCATCGCTGATTGACTGTTGCAGCGAGGTTTTATTGTATGAGTCTGCTGTACGGAGCTGATGGTCGGCCGTATCTGTGATCTCGAATAATAAAACGTGTACGGTGTAATTCGTACGTATATTGCGGGATTACGTATGTAGATGTACGAGCTACGTACGAGTACATTGATGGCCAATACGAGTGGTAACTTTATTACATGTGCAGTTGGCTTCTCGTCTTGATGGAATTTTTCGATGCTATGTGTGAATGAAGCGTAAATGTGGGTGTAATTTTGGTAACCTTGCAGAAGAATCGTTTGATCTAACCTTTGTGGATTTGAGTGAGACGTAAAGTCGAGTAAAAAAGTCAAATTCACAACGTGAATGTGGTGAAAATTTCTTGTTTCAGGAGAGCCGAAAAACGAAAAACATGGGATTTTTCAGGTTTTGCCATTTTTCTCTTGTACAAAAGCATCTGAAGTCCCGATCATGTTTTGAAGTATTAGTACCTACTACGAAATCTGAAGTTTGAAAGGTATCTTGTGGTGAAACTGATGTTTTTTCGGGGTCCTTGTGGTGAAAAAGCATAAGAAAATTACACTGTTGAAGAACAATATTGCAAAAAGGATACTCTCTTAATTTGAATCAATCAAAAACTAAAGATTGAAAGATTGAAAGATTGAAATCGACAAAATTGAGTCACTGGATTGGCAGTGAAATTCCACAGATTCTACTGTTAATCTGTGAAATTTGACTGCCCATCAATGAAAAATTACTGATTCAATTAGTGAATTTTCATTTTTGAATCAGTAATTTTTTTCTCAACTACTGAAATGAATCTGTAAAAATTTCAATTTACTGATTGAATCAGTAGTTACGAAAAAAAATATTGATTTAAAAATGAAAATTCACCAAAATGTTGATTGAATCAGTAAATTTTTCACTGATTTCTTCAGTGACTCAATTCTGCCTTTTTTAATCAGTCAATTTGACTGATTCAAATTAAGAGAATAACAAGATCGGGAAAACTAAATGAACTAGCCAGTGGCGTCGGAAGATTTTTTTTTTTTTTTTTGGGGGGGGGGGGTGCAAAGTAAGTACAAAAACTTGGAATAACAGAAGGATGTCGGGGAGGGGCCAAAAGGAATGTTTTTTTCGCACTAATCACTCAAATAATTCATATAATTGTGATTTTGTCCATGCCCGACCGAAGCTTTGAAAAAATTAAGTGTTTAATGCCTAAAAAGGCATTTTTTCATGTTTTAATACTTCGAAAATCACTATCTGATGCAATTGGGATGGGGGGGGCAAATGATACTTTGCACCCACGCCAGAATTTTGGGGTACAATGCACCCCCCTTGTGCCCCACCTTCCGACACCATTGGCACCAGAAAATTTCTCGTAAAAAATGGGTCCTGAATCAGTATTCCTTTTTTTTGTTCTCAACACAAAAATTTTTTTAAATGCAAGACCAAGATGGGGGGGGGGGCGGGGGTGATGTCGACATTTTTTTAGTCATTTTCAAAAATAGACAAAACATACAAAACTTCGGTTCAAGTACTTACACGATGAAATATTGAAAAATGACTTGATTTTTGAAAAAATTCTTCAAAGCACAGAAAACCATTTTTGTCCGTGCGAAGTAAGAGCAGATAATTATGGGAAAAATTACGTTTAAAAAGTGGAAAACTCGTCATTTTTCAAACATTTTACGATGCGTTTTCGACATTTTGAAAGAGGAAAATTGCCCTTAATTCTCTTCGTCGATCTGTTGGAAAAGTTGGCAGTGATTCATTTCAAAATACTCGTAAGTATCTTCTTGAAAATTTGTGAAAATAATAAGGCAGTTGTTGAATTACATAAAACTCACTGAAAATGATTAAAAAGTAGGTAAAATTTCGATGAAATTGTGTAAAAAATCCCAAATTATTTTAAAGTGTCCTAAACAGGTTTAAAATGCCCAAAAATAGGTGCAGTTTGTTTCAAACATCGATAAAATAACTATAAATTTGCTATTTGCTTAGTAAAATTTTGGAAAAATGTTGAAATTTTTATTAGAATTTATTTAAAATTAGTCAAAATTGATAAAATTGATTGAACTACTGTGATACTCTTGGAAAAGGCGATAAAAATTATTAAAAATGCAAAACCTTTTCAAGTTTATCGTTAAAAAAAAGTAAAACTCGATAAATATGAAGAATCAAGTTCAAAATGGTGCTAAAATTGGTTAAAATATGGTCACAATTTTTTTTAAAAAAGTAGAAATTCTTGTGAAAACAAAAAAAATCAAAAATTGATGAAACTTCAATAATATGTGGTCATCCAGGAAAAAAGGACTTCAGCAGTCATTTTACCAAAAAATATTTTTTTTCAGATTCGAGGCAGAAAACCATAAAAAATCGATTAAAACCATTCCTGATGTCCCTAATAGACTTCAAAAAGTGCCGTAAAATTAAGATTTAGGACAAGCACTTTTTCAAGTTTTATTCAAAAAATGTTACAAAAAGTTCATTTTTAATTTCATCATTTTAAATTAACACAAAAAAATCCTACCAAAACAGATTTTAGCTCAGACCGAAATGGCCCAAAAATAAAATTAGGACTGAAATATCTCGATTTCATCTTTGATTTTGGAAGTAAAAACTTGAAACGTTGATTGTTTTGAATTTCAGTAAAATAAAGTACAAACAATGTAAAAATTGATTGAATTTTCATTTAAAAAATGTGCTTACGCATATTGAACTTTTGTGAAAATTGGCGAAAATTAACGTAAGAAATGTCATTTTTATATTTTTTTACTCATGTTTTACCACATTTAAAGTAATCTGGACTCAATTTCAAAGTTCTTCGTGATTTTTTTAGCATATTTTTTAGCAATAATTTCAACTGCTTATAGATGTTTTGTTTAAATTTTACAAACCTTGAACGATTTTTATAATGATTTCATCAGTTTTTGTGCTTATTCAAACAATTTTAACAATTTTTCGGTGTATTAAAAGACTTGAATATATTTTTCAATTTCTTAAATTTTTTTACCCGATGTAAAACAGTTTTGCTACGATTTTTTAAAGGCACATTGAGAAACAATTTTAAGGTGTTGACGATTGAAATTTCAGATATTTGAGCATTTTTTAAACCAATTTTAATTAATTTTTTTCCAACATCAAAAATATTTTTGCAAATCGTACTTTTTAATTTTAGGACCAAAATTACATTCACAGTATTTACTTACCTAATCTTTTGATGAAATTTTAGGTGTCTTTAAGGCCGAAAAACAAATTACAGCACTTTTTCGAAAGTTTTTTTTTACCGTTTTTCATCAATTTTTTTATTGTAAAACTTGAAAGCATCTGTTTGATTTGAAAATTTTTCTTTTCATCAAAGAAAACTTTTTGTCTCCTCCTCCCCGTTCTCCTCCCTCCTCTCCTCCTCTCAGAAATTATATCATACATTTCAGATCTTCATGCAACACTTGTGAGGAGATCAAGTCAATACGAATATATCTCAACCGATGCATTTTCATTTGTTGAAGTCAATTTTAGTTCAACTTGAAAAATTTAATGTTGTCATTTTTGCTGGATAAATTTAAGGTTACGATGGAGGCTTTAAATAAGCAGAAACATAGGTATGTTGATATGGCGACTGAGGAGGAGGGGGGGGAGTCAGAATTGAACAAAAATCAATTTTTAAACTGCATTCGAGATTTTTTTACTTTTTATTACATTACTTTTGAAAAAAGAGGTGAAATACAAAAGATCCATAATGCCTCAATATCCAATTTTTCAAAAAATTAAATAGAAGTGGATGCTGGAGAATATCTATAAATTGTTCTGTTTCAGATCAACGTGAATAAAATATCATTCGAGGTTCTGGTCTGGTGACTATTTTAAAATTAAAATAAGCAGAAATTGTTAAAATTTTGAAACGTATGAGTAATTTAATTATTGTGTCTTGAACCGCCTGTCAGCAAGTATATTTATGACAAGAAAATGTGTATTTGTGATGGAAATTGACTGAAAGTGCAGATCAAAAATTCATACGATTTCGATATTCGTGTTATTCTTTTGCTCGTTATGTTTCTTCTCGAAAAAAATAGAAGTTCGTGAAAGTCGAAGAATTAAAATGTCAATTTCTTAAGCAATATCTCGTAACAAATTCATCTTGAAACTGTTCGATCAAATTCCAATAATTTTTTTTGAAAATTTCTCAGATTAACTTTCGAACTTATGGAAAAGTTTTTCTCAAGTTTTAGAAAAAAAAATTCGACGAAGAAATTTTTTTTTTGCGAAGTTTTTACAACAGAGTATAAAAAGGGAAGAAACTAAGTATACGAAATCTTGACGAGAAAAATTTTCTTATTTCCGTGTAACAGTGATGATGACTCATAATATTATAGAATCTGAAATACTAGAATTTAGTATCTCACAGGCCCCCTTCCTCCTTTCCTCCACACTCCCACACGTTCCTTAGGTCATAACCAAAATCGCCTATGAGGCTGCGATACGTTCTCTTATCACGTATCCGCGCACGATAAGTCGATAGAAAAGAACCGTACGTACGTAATTATTTTAAACAGAATTTCAACGCGTTCAATTGTTGATTATCTTTTACATCGGTTTCGGCATCATCTTCTTTATTAATGTTTCTACCTCGGAGCGTTTAGAATTACTCAATGAAAGAGAGTTATCGAGGTTCCGTCGATCCATTCATGAAAAACGTTACGTACTGTACAGCATCCAGCGCACGAGTATCTTCATGCCAATTATCTACGCGTAGGAGAGAGATGATCTATCGCCCAATCAACGATCGGGGTTTCTTTCACGCGCGTACGATCATCGCCAGTCGACTTCAGAATTTACCCAGCCGCAAATTGAAATACGGTTCCGCGAGGGAAAAATTTCGACAAGATATCCCTGCTGCCTCAACGTACCGACCTATATTTGCTGACGTGAAAAAATTCTTAGCGAGCCCGAAGCCTATTCGAGCGCTCTTTTCAACACTTCCGATGGCTGGAAATTTTTCACCGTCACCTCCGCTCTTGTGTACCTAATAATTAAGACGTATTAGCTCGATTTCTCGTATCAGTATCTCTGAGATGGAAAGATACGTCGGAGTGAATAAGCAAGCGAGAGAGAGACCGAATCGAGAATGGGAGAAAAAATACACCAACAACGGTATCGAGAAAATATAGTACATGGTGTCGAACATGTACGCTTTATCTAGATCCGTCACCGATAAAAAATTACATGTTAATTCCGTTCGACGTTTTAGGCGAAATACGAGAATATTAATGAAATAATTATACCCTTTTAAAATTCCACATTATCCACATACCGGGTTATACTCGATCGATGTATAGGCGAGCTCTCGCAACGCTGCTGACAATGTGAAGACAACCCGTGTACCACACCGATACCTTCGCTTCGATAAATGCCTGGTTCACGTGAAAAAAAAAATGAGAAAAAAACAAAACCTCCATCTCGTATATGATTTATTGGCGTAATCTAACGTAGTCGGTTGTTCGTAATGCTGGTGCCCAATGTGTATAGGTCGCCGTCGTATAAAACGATACAAATCAATTCTTCTGTGCTCGAGTTCGATAAACAACCGTATACTTGGATCGTTTTGCATTCACGTGTAACCTACGTCTCTACGGTATCCATTTATTTCTCAATTAATACCGTAGACATATTGCATGATCGTCGTAATTCATTCCTTGTCATTTTTCTTTTAATATATGGCGGAGTTGTGGAATGGCAAGGGACAGGGGGGATGTTGGGATGAAATTTATTCACGATGAAATGTGCATTTCGAAATACACTAATTGATTTTACACCTTCAGCGGGTCAATTCAGTTGGGTGACTGGTATCTCGATGGTTTGATTACTAATTGTCTTCTTCTCGTCATTTTGTCCTATTTTTTTCTCGAAATTTTTCCAAAAATTGAACTATAGTTAATTGGTCATTTCTCATCCCTTCCTCCACCACTTTTCGAAAAATTAACCTGATCACTGCTGAGGGTCTAGCTGGAGAAGATGGTGAAATTGACCCCAGCTCCGATTTTCGTTCTAAACCCCTCAGATAGTATTCCTTTGATGTAGGTAAAAAAAAATTGGAAATTTTTTTAACCCCCCTCCCTTTCTTTTGGAATTAAGTATTGCCATTTTATTTCAAACATTTTTAATTTCAGCTGAAATGAAGGAAATTTTATGATCCTTTCGAAATGGGGTAAAAACTGATGGGTAAGGCACAAAATTCTAGAACTTGTTTAAAAATTATTTCAAAAGTGAAAAATTGGTTAAAATGGTTTAAAAATTATGTGAAAGGGTATCATCAGATAAGGGGTGAATTTGGCCTAAAGTGCTTTTGGACTCCTTAACACTCCAAGTGATGTATCAATTTTTATAACATATCCCTCCCTTTCAAAATTATGGTCATTTTATTGCAATATTTTAAGCAGAGCCGGCGGATCATTTTTTTTCTTCGTAGGTGCTCCTCACACTCTGGTGGGAGGATCCCGGGGTGGAGGCTAGGATATTTTTCAACTTTGAAAATTTTTCGTCAAAATATTTTCCAACTCTGAAAATTTTTCATCAACTCAGAAATTTTTCTCCCTCCAATTTTTCTCTGAGGTCAAAAACTTTTTCAACTCTGGTACCTATTTTTTTCAACTTGAGAAATTTTCTTCAATGTTCAATATTTTCTCAATTGTTTAGTTCTTGAACATTTTTTCTCAAAATTTTAATTTTTGCAGATCTTGAAATTTTTTCTCAATTTTTTTTCAGCTCTTGAAATTTTTTTCAAAATTCTAATTTTTTCAGTTCAGAATTTTTTCTTAAATTTTTTTCTCGCTTTAAAATATTTAGAATAAAAACTTTTTGAAAAAATTTTGGTTGGAAATAATTTTAAGAAAATCAAAGTGAAAAAATTCGAGAGAAGGTCAAGTTTTAAAAAATTTTCAAATCGAAGAATAGAATTTAAACACTCGATAGTTGATAGACTATAAATGTCAGTAATAATGAAAAAATGTTGGTGAATAAAAATTGAAAAAAAATCTTGGAACTCGAAAAAATTTTGAAGAAGAATTTCAAGAGTATAAAATTTTTTTCGAAGTTGAATAAATTGAAATTTTGAGAAAAATTTTGAAACCTGAAAAAATTAAAATTTTGAGAACATCCGAATTTCAGTTAGGTGTGAAATTTTTCATTTTTTTTTAGAAAATTTGGTACCGTTGCGATTGAGTTTCAAAATTTTTGTGAATTTTGGGATTTCCTGTAGGTGCTCGAGCACGCCAGCACCTCCAGTAACGCCGGCCATGATTTTAAGAATTATTAATTTCAACGGAAATTTTCTATTCTTTGGCCCAAAGTTGCATCTCGTGAAGGTGTATTTATTATATTTTTTTCAACAATTTTGGTGCACTCCTTTCGGCTATTCAAAGTTTTCAATCGTAAAAAAGAGCAACCACCCTAGAAAAATTAGGTACCAAATAATTCGGTTTTTTTAAATGTAGATTGTAGAATTTTGCTGTGTATTAGGTTTTGGCCATTTCTTAAATTAAGGGCCGAAAATCGCCAATAACTGTATAGAAATGGAGCATACTTTCCAAACTGCACCTAGTCCAAAAATTTTTCCATAAATTTTTCGTTAG
Organism: Pseudococcus viburni; assembly: GCA_033439095.1. Lineage (NCBI taxonomy): Eukaryota > Metazoa > Arthropoda > Insecta > Hemiptera > Pseudococcidae > Pseudococcus > Pseudococcus viburni. Next base: position 265,010 of record JAVBJF010000257.1, read on the forward strand.
ATTTTGGTGCACTTGGAAATGCAGAAGTATGAAACGTGGTTTTTATTGCCTTGTTTGGAAGAGAAAAATGTTATTTTATAGCAAATTTTTCAAATTTTGAGCGTTTTATGCAGAATAAAATAACCAAATGAAGAAATCAATGTCGGATTTCTGATCAGCGAGTCAAAATACCCCGATAAACATCCGTTTCGCGGTCGTTTTACTTGAAGTTTTAAAATTCACCTATTTCACTAATTTTTCATAAATCACAAGAAAAAAGTGAATTTCGAGACTTCAAGTAAAACGATCGCGAAAAGGGTGTTTATTGGAATATTTTGACCTGCTGCTGAACATGAATATGGGATTGGTTTTTTCATTTGCGCGGTCATTTTCCTCCTAAAAATTCATAATTTTCAAGTTTGAATTGAAACTCATCGACAAAGAAATGACGATAGACAATAATTAATGCCAAATTCGTGTTCTACGACCCGAAATTAGTCAGAAATCGACATTTTTCTTATTTAAAATTTTGGAGTCCCATTTTGTAGATATGCATGAGTACTTGAGTAGTTACGTATACGTACCTTACTTCGAGCAGCTTCAGAATCCCGAAAAGGAGAGAGGTGGGGAGGGTGTCATAAATTTTTTTACATCGAGAAACTCCACTCATAAGCGCCACCAAGGGGGAGCTCAGGGGGTTCGAGCTCCCCCCCACCCCTTCAGTAGTCGCACTCCATTTCTGTATGCATTTTTTTCCGATACTGATCCCATTTTGAGGTTCTCTAACTCCATTATTTTTTGTGCTTGGGGGCTCATATAATTTTGGGAGGTTTTTCACTACTACCTTGCCAGTTTTCGTCAAAATTTAGAATTTTTTTAATGCTTTTCTAAGGTGCAATTCAAGGTAAAACTTCAAAATGCTCGTCTTATTCAGAAATTTGAAAATGGAAAAATAGTAATTTAAAATCGATCCCACCATTAAGTACGTGATTACAAATTTAAAGGTAAATTTATGTTTCGCAAGTTGCACGAAAAAAATAGTTCGAAATATCATTAACTGCCTAGTGCCTATATCAGCACTAATGAACTATTTATTTTGTTTTTTTGTTTCGGGGAAGTTACGAATGAAATTTCGATCGTTAGAGTAAAAAGTACAAATGAGTAAGTCATTTTTTTTCTTATAGGTAGGTACTTGGGAAAATGATATTTTGTCATGTTTTCATGAATAGAAATGACCTCTGAAATTATGTTTAAATTTTGAATATATTTGTTTTTACTTTCAAATTGGTATTTTTAGAATTTTTTTCAAGATCAAGTTCAATTTATTTTTTTACGTAGTTTAATACATATGTATTGCGGGTAGATATGTGCCTCATTATCTACTTTATGGTAGGATCGATTTTCAATTGTTTTCTCCACGTAAAAGTGTAATTATGTACTTGATTGTAATCAAATGGTTGCTCGCGGTTCATATGCTAAAATTTCCAATATAAAATCGATTGAAAAATTACAAAAACTTCTGTACAGGGTCTATTATAAATGAATCGGACAACGTCAACGTAAAAATCCCTGCTCGACAAATTAATATTCCCATTTTTTCACACTTTTGCATGCATGTTCTGTAAGATGACTCATTCCTTACATCAAACTTGTAATCTTATCAATAGAGCTCTCAAAAATATTCTTTGCATGTTTTTTTGTATGCGATATAATTGCGCATATTCAATACATCTTTTCGTTTCATAAGATTCTGAATAAGAAAAACCCAACTTCATTTTGCATATTTCGCATATTTCGACCAAAAATGCGTATTTTTGCATATTTTAAACACCAAAAGTGCATATTTGTGCATATTTCGATTATTTTTAAATTTTTTGGCATAAATTTTACTTTTTTTTCATTATTTTTTCAAAAATTTCCATTTTTGGCTTTTTTTTGCTAAAATTACAAAACTGTAAAAATTTTCAAAAAAAATTAAAAAAACAAAGTTCTTTTCAGCTTAGTGGTGGAGCAACACCGCGTTCAACAGTTTCGACAATGATACAGTGTTATAGAGGTTTAAAAAACCTTTTTTTTGATATCCATATTGGATATGCATATTTCGCATATTTTGGGTAAAAATGCATATTTTTAGCATATTTCGGGCATCTAAGAATGCATATATATGCGCATATTTCAGTGAAAGAAGTGCATATTTTTGACAGCTCTACTTATCAATGCGTCGTTGGTCGTTTTTTTTTCATATTTTAGCTTTTGTTACAATGCGATGAAATGAAACGTGAATAAAAGGGAATTTTTGCGCTGATGTCACCCGGTTCATTTATAGACCCTGTAGATTAATAACATTGAAAATTATTTTGTAATCTCAGGTGCCAACTAAAAATTATCAGTAGGTAGGTATATATGTAGAGATGATTTTCTAAAATATGAAAATAATCCCCAACAAGTGAACCAGTGTAGGTAAAAGATAAATTTCCATTTTTTAAATATCTTGAACATTTTTGAAAATTGAAAAAAATGTTTTCAAGATACTTTTTGATGATATTTTGTTAAGTTCATAGGTGAAAAATCTTGGAAAAAATTTTGACTTCCCCTCCCCTACCCCTTCCTTCTAGAATTATGGCAATTTTATTGCATTATTTCAAGAATTTTAAATTTAGCAGAAATGAAGGAAATTTTCCGATTCCTTGAAAATGGGGTAAAAGCTGAAAAGTAGAGCCAGATAAAATGATAGATAAAAATGTGCTTTCCCTTTTTTAGAATCTTGAAGTTGGATTAGAAAATAATTTTTGATGATTTTTGAATTAGATTCCTCTTTTTCCCAAAATTTCAGTAAAGGAGTCTTAAAAAAAAATTCTTTTAGGCATTGACCAAATTTTCTTTAGTTTTATTCTGATATTTAAACCAATATTTCTAACACCTGATTATCACTTTTGTTTCCAAATTCTCACATATTCTCACCATCTGTAATTTTCACAAACCACAAATCGCATTCTCGTCGTTTTCTCTCCCTGCTCGTCTCGTGTCGTGCTATTCAAGGCGCCAAAACCAAAAAACCAACAACCCAACCATAACGAATAAAACAAACGTTCGTTAGATTATTTTGTACTTAAGAAGTTCATTGTCTCGGTATACACAGTCGTCGATATTTGCGATAGAATGTGTAGTATTTACACGGGTGATAATGCAAATTAACACAGCTTCGTTAAACAAGTTATATACATACACCAACTACACAAGATGAGCACTTTGGCCTGCGATACGTGAGATGAAGATACATACAAAGAGGCACATATGAGAGAGGACAACTTGTCATCGACGAAAAAACGTCGTTCTGCCGAAGAGATTTTTGATACGAGTATCCGTATTATAAATATGTTGTGGATGGACGGTTCAGAGAAGGGATGTTGAAACGTTTGAAGATAGAGAGATGGATTTGTTTAAAGGTATTTCGAAAAACCTGTCTGATACGAGTGAAGAAGCCAGGTTTTTTCGAAGATTTGTGGTTCAGCAGATCAAAATCGCTATCGTATTCGTATCGTATGCGTATTTCGTAAATATGTATGTACATTTTGGTATGTGTGTGTTCTCTGCTCGGTCATCTGAAAGATACCAGTTCTTCCATAAAAGTTCAACTGCGAAAAAGGTCTTGTGGATTTGCCAGTTGAAATTTAATAATGTGTGTTGGTATTTTAGATTTAGATTTGTTTAAAGATGTGTTGCGTAGTTTGAAATTTTAACGAATAAACCATTTGGAAAAGGATTGATACTGGGAAAAATTTCAAAACATACGCAATTCTTTTAAACATAAATTTTTAATTTATCAAGCCTGGAGACGTATTCTTGAAATTAGTCTACGAGAATTATCAAAGTTACGGAGTTATTTAGCACCCATAACCTTTGTCCCTCGCGCTATTCAACTCTCATAGCGCTTATGAAATAATAGACATAATTTAAATGCAATTGGTTGCATGAGTAATTAGGTTCCTCTATTTTAGTTGAAAATTGAAAGTACATAAATAAAAGTATTTTTACCAAAGAAAGATAAATTTTTCAACTTTTGATCGATTGTACCTTTCTTTTTCTTTTCTTGACAACATTTCGGCAATTATAATGTTATCATAAAAAAATTATCACGTAAATAAAAACAATGCGAATTCCAAAATCCAAACAGCCATTTGTATTTAAAAAAAAATACGATAACCTTCCATGGCTATTTAATTATCATAACCATTGTTTACATGGCTATTTAACGCCAATAACTCCGTAACTTTGATAATTCTCGTAGACAAATTTCAGGAATACGTCTCCTGTGTAAAAAAAGAATGGAAATTTTGCCCAAAATAGATTATCCCTCTAAACCTAAATTTTAATAATTTTTTCCATCTTTTGAGTAATCAGAGGGTGTTCTAACTCCTCCCTCTGAACTTCATGGATAACAGATAGGTTTAGGTACGTAGTGAAAAAAATGTGATGAATGTTGTCATTGGAAAGTTGTAAAATGATGAAAAAAATTCTTGGATCTTTAAAAATGAGGAAAACTTTCTCCTGTTTGAAAATTCTTATTAAAAAATTCGAATCCTCATTTTTTTAAAAAGAAGGCGATGAGTTTTCATTTTATCCTGTCTGAAAATAATCATTTTTATGGGGGGGGGGGGGGGGGGTGCAAATTATTTTAATAGAAAAACTAAGCTGGAAAAGTAGTGATTTTTTACTTCGAAAAATCAATTGGAAGAGTGATATAATGTATATTCACAAAGTACCATGAGTGATCTGACTCCCCCTAACCCACCCCACGACTACTCAAAAACTAAAAAATTATGGAATTTCGAAATTCAGTGTAATTTTTATGAAATAATAGATTAGGGATCGTATAAAGCGAGCGATTAAGTTTTCAAAGAGTCAAATTTTCAACCGAGATGCTAAATTTTGTGGTCGAATGTTGAAAAAAATTGATAAAAAATGATAGTTTTTTTATCACAAGGAAATCTTTATACCTTATTGTCTATTCCGATTCAGCGGAGTCATCCACACCTCAGAATCATATTTTAAGCTTCTGAAGTTAATTTTTCGATTTTTTGGTGAATTTTTAAGAATGGCTGAAATAACCTATCGGTATATTGATTTTTCAAAAATTGTAAATTATGAGCTGAAAATCTTAAAATTGGTTTATACGTATACTAAAATCAACTCCCCGAATCGATTACGATTATTTTCAAGTCAATCTGGAGCCTCAGGTGAAAATTGACTTTTCTCCAGCGCTCTGGAATTACTCCAAAAGACACTGTACTATAATCATCAACTTAGGCTACTAAAAATTTAGTCATATTGTAAGGTTTATATCTTGAACTGAATAATATTGGTGAATCGTGGATACGAAAACACATGTTGAAAAGTTGAATGTATATTATACGAATAAAAAAAATACGAAATCACACATTTTTGCATCAAAACGAGCTCGATACTTTACCTGCTGCATAAAATTTACCCCCCCCCCCCCCGGGAATCAATTGCCTAACCGCTTTTGAGTCGATATGGACGTAGAGCCAACAGATAAGTTTAATTTTCTTCAGTCCACTGAAATTACTTCAGAAAGCATGAAAATCAACTTGAACTGTCAAAATTTGGTTTCAAGGTCTCGAGGACATTCTCTTTTAGTGAGCCAAATTTCCTTTTAATCAGCGAAGACGGATTATAAAGATGTACCTTTGTTAAAAAAATACATGAAAATTTATAAGAAATCAGATAATTTCATCATGAAGTAATTTTTTTGAACGTTTCCCCCCCCCCCCCCCCGAGATGTTTTGAATTTATTATTTTGTTTTTAAAATTTTACGATATTCAATGTTATCGTGAAGGAAATTTTGAGTAAGTAGGTATATACTACTGTGCCTATCTTGAAAAGCATCGATCATTGGCATGTTGACATCATCATAATCAGTTTATGTATGTAGGTAAGCTAGTGACCCATCGATTTTTTTCTCAAATCAAAATTTCGTACTTTTGATGAATGGAGTTGAATGATTGTATTCGTAAAATGAATCAGGTCTTCATTAAATAACTTAGTGACACTGAAAATCTCGCAAGTCATGATTTCCATGACTTAGTGATTATTCTTGTGGGTGTTTTCGCAAAAATCAATGATGAGGATGGAGAGAGATGAATTATTAAAGCGGATGCCATTGCAAGAATTTGGAAAAGCGACAAGCCTTCGGTTAAATTTCGTAATTTTTGCCAAATTTTATTTTCAATTTTTTGTATTTTTTGAAAAATTTTGAAAATACAAATCAGTCAACATTCTTATAATCTACACCCCTCTGAAAATTTGTTTAAATTATTCGAGAGGGGAGTCAAAAAATAGAATTTGCGTTTGAATGTAAAATTTTCGCAATCGCAACTAGCTTGTGACTTCTGTTAAATTTGTTTTTTGATGATTTCAAATTTCCAAATTTGTAAAAAAAAAATGATTTTATTAAGAAAGTGGGGATTTTTGAACAATTAAGTAAGTACCGATGACTTGTAGATCTGTTTCAAAACGAAATTACATTTTTATAAGAATGACAAATTTTGGTCAATCGTGAGAACTCAAATTCGAATCTAACAGTCGAAATGATGTGAAATAGTATGTATACCTATTCCAAAATTTTGGGTAGCTATCAGTGATATCATTTTAAAAGTGGTGTTTAGTAATATTGCTTAGTTGGCATTGGTTGCGCGTATAATTATGTATTTATTCGAAATCTGATTAATAAATATTAATTTAAAGGATAAAACCAAAAAATAATGAAAATTAAAATATCTAGGTACTTGATAATAGAAATGTACATAGGTAGGTATTGATAGAAAATATAACTAGGTACTTAACATAACTTAATTTAAAAGAAAAAACATTTTATTTAAATAAACATAAGTTTTTTTAATAAGATAAAGAATTTTAAATCATGGATATGCTTCAGGGAGTTCCTTTCAATTTTATAAAAAAATGTCGAATATTTCATCTCTTTAAATTTTTCCCCGTTTTCAAAATTATCGCTGACTTTTTCAAGGTTGAAAAAAAACATCGAAGGATTCATAAAATTTGGTAGAATCAGTAGAAATCTGGAATAGTATTGATTACAATTTTTAGGAAGGAGAATTTTGAAGCCACGTTTCGGAGGGGAGAATAGTGATATAAATGTTATGATGAGGGCAATGATTGCTATGTTACCTATAACTTGATAGTTTTAGAAATAATTATTGGAAACCACAAAAAAGTGCGAAACTGGGGGAAAAATTCGAAACCGGAAAATAACCATGATAATAACTTTTGAAAAATTCTTTCAAATTTTTACAATTAAATTACCTATTTCGTTTAATTTTTGAGTTAGATTTTTGCTTTGGTGCAATTTTAATTGTATACCTATACCAGTAATGTTTCCTTTATTAAGAATAAGGGAACAGTCGGGTTTAAATGATTTTTTTAACATTTTAAATGAATTTTTAACCTGTAAGAAAAATTAAACTCACACGGATGAGCAAACGTTTTTAAATCTTGGATATATTATTATGGGGGTTTCTTTTCAATTAAAAAAAATAAAATATCCCAACTTATTTTTTTTCTTGAAATTTTAATGAGTAAAAAAATAAACTTGCATCAAATTTTTTTCCCCTTTCATTGTACCTATCAGATTTGTTTTTTTTTATTTAAAAAAAATCCTCTTTATTTTGGCATTCTCTCTTATAGGTATTTCATATTTTATTATGTAAACAAATTTCATTGTATCAAAAATCCAAAGGTTTTCAAAGTTTGTTAAATTTTTTTTTCTTAGATGACAATTTTTTTATTACCTAAGCCTTGTCCTAAAACATATCCATATCTATGTTGAACATTGAATAAACCAACGAAAAATAAACTTAAAATAAAAATATCTACCTGCTAAAATATCTGAAAATTCTCGTAGAATCGATAGAAATAAAATATTATACTTACTTATGTCTACTTCATAGTTTTTACCATTCATATAAAAATGTTCATTTTACGTCGGTTTATTTTCGTTGCTTTCGTAATAACAGCCTGCTGGATTCTTATTATAATAATATTTATATACGTAAATCCAGGCGTCATTATCTTCGGGAGCGGCACTTACACATTTTTCTATCAAACCGTTGACTTTGCATAGTAAAATTTTTAATGTGGATGATTCGCCATTAAAGTAACCGAGTACGTCCTTCCAGGCTATAGGCGTATTCTTACATTCAGCAGTTGAATTCGGAAGTACTTTTGAGCAAATTGTTTCAATGTTATACTTATTTGAGGTGCAGATTCTACCGCTGCAACAATATATATGATTATTAGGTCGTACTAAACTAATTAATAATGTGCATAAGATACATGAAGATGTGGCAGTGCTCCACAATAGAAATCTATTCCATTTTTAAAAAGAATCCGCGAATGGAAGAAAGAAATAGGTATAGTGTCAGTAAATATATATATCTTACCATTTTTTTGTAGTATATTGTTCATTGGTTATTGAATCAACTCCTTCTAAGTGTATAAATACAGAGAAGGCTGCCAGGAAAATTATCGGTACGCCAAGTGCAGTCATTATGTATATGAATTGATAATCAAACGATTAAATAAAACTGAAAAACTGAAAATGAACTGTACTGTCAAAAAATTTCAATTGTTTTCAAATAAATTAGATTTTAATAAAATGTTATGGAAATAATTCTAGGAGATTCTTTCAACAGGCTTCGTACCGAGTACGAAAATATGAAAAAAGGACGAATATTGAATGGTTAGTTTTGGTCTGTACGTAAGTACTAAAAAAGTACAAATTTTCGAAGCAAAAGTTTGAAAAGTATACATTTTCGAAGAAAAAGTTTAAAAAGTGTAAATTTTTGAAGAAAAGGGTTAAAAAGCACGAAATTTTGGTTTTCAGTTTCGGTACGAACTCTGTTCTAGAGAATTGAATAATTATGACTATGATGAAATTATAAAAAATATTTATTGAAATCAATTCAAATTATGAAAATTTTCTTCCCCATTAAAATGTCAACATTAAACTCGTCAAAGATGAAGTTTGTTTAAAAATTTGGGACAGTAGAAAATTTCATTGTAAATTCGTAAATGAAGAAGAAGTAAAAACCGTAGAAAAATAGACGAAACCCCATAAAATAATCAGGAACGATATTAAGTAATTAAGAATTGAAGTGATTTTTATAATTTATGCATAGGTACAATTTCAACTTGAAACAACTTGACATAGGTATTATTGATAAAAAATTTTTTAATTTTGTTTTTTTACATTAAAAAGATACGACTGTGTATTTTCACTGTATGATTTTGTTATCTAATTTTTGAACAATTTTTGTAAAAAAACACGTTTTTTATTCATCTTTGAACTACAGTCTTATAAAATCGAATTCACGTTCATCACATTTCAAATTATTTTTATGCAAAATTTGTGAAAATCTAAATCCAATGTCGTATTCTCCTTCAATTTTTCGTAGATTTTTTCCCTATAGTGCTAAAAAAATATTTTAACGTATCTTAATCGAGCGAATTGCCAAACAACTTTTTCATCTTCAGCAGTCAGAATTTTTGAAAATTACGACTTCGCTTCCATAAAATAGCCAATTCAAAAATAAATATCAATTGTAGATGTGCTTTCGAAAGTGGCCCAAGTACATTTCTGAAAATAGTTACTTAGTCAATTTTGAAGGGTCAAAGCTCGTAAAGATCAAATTTTTGGTATACCACTGTACATTATATTTAGTTTGGTAGCAGAAAAAATGCTTCAAAGGCATACAGTACATACATACGTATTTTTCGTTTTCTAAAAAAAATGTCTATTGTTTGTACTTATGTCACTTAGGAAAGAATATCTTCAATTGTTTTTACTCAATAGTATCGAAAATGAATGGAAAAAAATTTGGTAATCAACATTTTGTTGCAGCTAGATCCTTTGAAAAAAATTGTTTTTTTTTTCAAAAGCATTGCTATTTTATACTGAGAATTCGTTCGTGAGCTGCAGAACGCAGAGTGCCGATTGGTTTTAAAATTTAACAATATTTTTACAAAACTGTTCCATCAAAATTCACTGAATGGTGTACTATACACTGAAAAAATAATATTTATCGCAAAATTTGGTAAAATTGATTTCGATGCAATAAATTTTACCAAATTTCGTGATGAATATTATTATTTTTTTAGAATAAATTTTATCAATTTTGTGAATGGTACCCCGTTATTATTTTTTTGGATAAAATTTATCATTTTTTAAACACTTTTTATTTATTTTTCATTTATTATTTTTTTTAGTGTAGGTACCTTAGATACCTACTTTTTAAATACCATAATCACAGTCGAATCACTGGTGAAAAATAATCAATAATTACTACGAGAAACGTACTACATATAACGAACGTCTGTATCTTTTAAAAAAAATACAATTTTTATGAAAAATTTGAAAAAATCTAAATCCTGCGTCGTATTTTCCTTCAATTTTTCGTGGAGTTTTTCCCTTTCAGAGCTAAATAATCTGTCAAGGTATCTTAATCGAACGAATTTCCGAACAACTTTCAATCTTCAGCATTAAGAATTTTTAAAAATTGTCATTTTCCATAAAATGGCAAACTCAAAAATAAAGATCAGTTAAATTTTCTTAACAGTACCGAAAACCAATGAAAAAAAAAAGATATTTAATAGTTAGCGGTTTGTTGCAGCCTATGCAGTTGAAAAAATCGAGTTTTTCCAAGTTTTTTTTTCAAAGAATTGTTAATTTTATATTAGGAACTCGTACTTTATACGTGAGGTGCAGAGTGCGGGCTGTTTTTAAAATTCAACAATATTTTTACAAAATTGTTCCATCATAATCCACTGCATGGTGTATACTGTATACATTAGGTACCTACCTTTTGAAAACTATAATCACAGTCGAATCACTTGTGAAAAATAATCAATAGTTACTGCGAAAATCGTACTGTAACGAACGCCTGCAATCAACGAAACCAGATTCGCAATTATTTCAATATGCAGCCGAATTTGCTCATTTTATTATTACTGAATCACGCAAGAAAATAAATCGTTGTTGTCGTAGCGAATATCTGTTCAAACACTCATGAGCCTAAACGTAAAAATTTATATTTTTTTTGATTAATGAATATGAATCACAAAAAAATCTTTTTTTGAAGTAACTATTGAACTTGGGTGTTATAATCATTTTGTTTATGAAGTTTCGAAATGCTGTTCAATCAAAAACGAAACGAATTGTTAAAAATGTTTTCTCGAATCGACGTAGTTATCTTCGATTCGCATAGGCTGCGCAATAAATAATCACTAATGGCAGACAAGTATGTCATATTGTACTGTTGTGATTCATATGTAAGAATTAATCATTCGACGCGTTCATTAAACACCACATGAAAATCAAGACGTAAAGAATTTTCATAATTTTACACATTTCAAAGCCAGCGGTTATTGCGACCACCTTTATTATTCTATAAAATAGTCATGAATCAGGAAGTGGAGGGGAAAGGAGGTCAAAATAGTGGAATCGAAATAGGACCTAAAATGCCCTATAACCTCAAACTAATTGGTACAAAACGTTTTTCTGATTTATTTTGCAGGAGAGAGTCGACTCAATCAGATATTCAAAAACCTCCCCAAAAGTCATTTTTTTTTAGAAATCTGCCTACCAAAAACCAATTTTAGTGTTTCCTGGAGATTTCCATTAGAAGTGATTTGAGTGATAGCTACAAATTTTCAGTTCAAAAATTCAAAGTTGAAAATGTGAAGAAAAAATTATTGGGTTCTTGATTTTCTTAAATTAAAAGAAATAATAAAATATAATTGCTCAACTATCCCGATCCTATTTTAATATACCTTCGAGTTGAAACCTAGATTTAACTCAGTTTTTTCCACAAAATTCGAAAATTTTGCATCTATAGTTGAAATCTTGGAGATTTTTTGTAAACATCCGTGTTATTATTTTTTATCTTTATTTGACTTCAACGTCTAAGTTCTTCTCAATCAAAAATTTTCTGTATAACTTTTAAGAAAAAATTTGGATTTTTTCCAATTTCAGCCATCGAGACCGTTGTTTTGAAACATACACTAGGAATGGTCGTTTTGCAAATTTTTTCGAAAGTTCAATTCGATGGTAGCTCAGAAGTTCTATTCAGACCCCAGAAATGACCTAGTAAAATCCTCAGGTTTTCTACTCAACCTTTACTTTTTTTCATTATCCTTCAAATTTACCTAGGCATGTTTAAAAAATTTACCAAAAGTGATTTTTTTGTGAAAAATTAGAAAAAATTAATTTTGAGAAAAATTCCAATAATGAAATGATCTTAGTGCAAATGTTTTCCCTCAGAATGATCATTGTCGGCGATCTTCCACCTTATCCCACTGGCCCTGTGAATTTTCAAAAATTGATTTTTTGTAAAGAAGGGCTGCACTGGACAAATTGTAACCAATAATAACCACTGTTCGTAAAAATATAGTCAAACTCGACCATTTCATCGTAAATTTTCCCATAACACAAGTCAACAAAAAAAAAAGTTCTGTGTTTCAGTTCTCATGGCCAAATTCTGATTCTAGACATCAAAATACACCAATATGCTCATTTGTGGCTTCCAAAGTTTGCTTTGGGGGATGGGGGGGAGGCAAAAATGTGATTTTTCAAAAACAATACACACAAATTTGAGAAAAATTTGAAAAAAGTTTGAAATTTTTTTTTTGATCCAATCTTATAGAAAATTTTACGTTGAATCGAATGCCGCAAACCGCAGACCTCTATCTCTTTTGGAAAAAAAGTTACGGTTAAAACTTTCCTAAATTATTTGAAAAAATCGCATATTGTGGGAGGTCGTGGTAACTTCTAAAGGTTAGTTACCTTCCACAATTTTTCACTGTAACACTTTTGACAGAAAAAAATTGCTTCATTTCTCTTTGTTTCTCAATTGCCTCAACTAATGTTCAACTTTACTCTAGAATATCTCGAAAACTACGCCTCCCGGAAAAATCTGAATGCACTTATCCGATAGAAAATTTAATTCTCTACAACTTTTGTCATGGTCATTATGGTCGTAGAATGCTTAGATTTCTCAGAAATCTCACTTTTCGGTGAGCAAGGCGAAAAAAAATTCAATTTTTTCACATAATTTAGGAAAGGTTTAACCGTAACTTTTTTTCTAAAAGAGATAGAGGTCTGCGGTTTGCGGCATTCGATTCAGCGTGAAATTTTCTATGATTGGACCAAAATTTTTTTTTCAAATTTTTCTCAAATCCGTGTGTATTGTTCTTGAAAAAACACATTTTAGGCTCCCCCACCCCAAAGCAAACTTCGGACAAAAAAATTATTTTCCCCTTCATTAGATACATAAAAGCAACCCAAATTTCGCAATCGGAACCCAAACACAAAAATCGTGTCGACTTGTGTAATTAATTATTTTCGATTTTCAGCAGAGAAATTAAAATATATGACGAAATAATTTTTTTCAAGCGTTGCTTTCTTGCTTTGGAAAATGAGGTCAAGATGAGAAATGGTCAAAAATAATCTTATGGGTTACAATATCTATCGTTATCTTACGACCATATTTGTTCACTCAAAATTTTTCAAAAAACTACGTTGGCGAGTTTTAAGGATGGCGAGGGGAGGTGGGTTGAGTCAGGGAGCTGAAATTGTTACCAATTCATTTTCTTTGGGATCTGGGCTTAACGTTTGACCTGCTTTCATATTCATCTGTTGAAAAAAGTTGCAATTATACTCCTTCTGAAAAAATCATGAAATTGAAAGTTGGAAAAAATTAATTTTTTGTCGTCTAACAAAACCGCGACTTACACTTTCAATTTGCTTCTGGCACTCGAGCTTCATTAAAAAAGTTCGAAAAACACTTATTTATAGTTGTTTTTTCAATATTTCAAACGTAATTTCAAAAAATTCTCGTTTTTTAAAAATGTTGCTGTATTTTGGATTTTTTTTCATAAATTGTGCCAATTTCTCTTTCTTTTTTGTCCCAGTTTTTAATTTTCTCAGTTTTTTGTCATTTTCGGGAATAGTTTTTGTTCAATGTTTGTATCCCCATGAGCCCACTTCAGCATTTTTAATTATTTAGATATGTAAGTATATCAAATGCTTTTGAACTTACGAGACATGTGAAATGGAATGATTTTTATGTTAAAAATTCTTACTAAATGTTTCCTTACGCCAGTAAAATCATTTTTATCGATTTTTCTGGACTATGTATACAAACACTTCGCAATATCATCGATTTTGACGCAATTCGTGGCCCTCATATAATTTAATTTCCAATTGTACTGAACTGGAAATTCGTAATCATTCCATATTTTGAATCTCATTGCGTTGACAGCTCGTCCGAAAGTCATTTTTCCCGCCTGTTTGTATTCCCACTCGTTTGGGGTTTCCTTCACTTCCCATTTACTCTGACTCGTCCTATTGCATAAGTGCACCTACCCTTCCCTCATCACCTTCAACTGTGAAATCTCATTTTTGGCTACGATCTTCGCCTTCCAAAAGTAAAAAAATCCGAGAATACGAATTATGCTAATAGAATTATCGATATTCTGATAATTTCACGTATAAAAATCGATAACCTTTTCTTTTTCCTTTTCTTACATTCGAACGATGACCAAGATCGACTCCAGGGTAAGATGGAAAATCCTACACGTTCCGTTGAAAAGACGTGGTCTCCGGCCGATCAATCCCGACAATCTCGAATCGTTACCAAAATCTCACCCACGCTCGTTCTCTCGATTCGGCTCCGAGCGTGGCACTTTTTCATAATTCCTTCCATTTACCGTCATCTGCGCCCGGTAATACTCGAAACTATTACAGGCGATAAAGAAACAGCAATGAAAAAAAAAACAAATGTTCTTTTAAAAGCCGAGCTATTATCGTAAACCAAAGTGAGGAAAAAGAAACACGGCGCGGAGCCGAGAAAAAAAAATCGTTCCGCAGAAAGTCTCTCTCGCGCGCGCGACGTTCGCCGTATACTTTCTCGGTTTTATTTTTTTTCTCATTCTTGCGCGAAAATATAAACGACACGTTCCGGACCATCTAGAACCCTCTCCGTCTTTCGTTGCTTGTCGCAGCACAACACAGTCAACTTCGAAATGAAATCAGCTCGACTCAAATTCCAATTCTCATTCCTATCTTTATAAATGATACTCCCCTTCATTTCATTTGCGCACGAGTTATCATAAAATCCCAATGGAAAAATTAATTGAATAGCTTTCCTTTTTATTTTCCTCATTTCTTTCTCCTCGGCTTCTCCTCTAAGCATTTGGTGTTTTTTTTCGCGTGCAAACTCGACGTCTCCTCGGTCCTTTCTCGGTATTCCCATATTCGACGTCTTTATCCTAAACACGCCAAACTTCCAGTCGCGTACTCGCGGCCTCTCTAGGCGCGTACCGAATTTCATGGGTAGTTAATAGCACCCATTATCCTCGCTTCGGTACCGCGTTTTTTTTTCTCTTCGTCGAGCTTTTTTGCCTACGACAGATCTGGCAGCTCTCACCCTCTCGCAGGACGACGCCGCATAGCGGCTTCAAATTACATCTGCAAGAATTTTATCCCATCTTGAACGGCGAACGCATATCGTGTCATAAAAAGTGGATTTTAATTAGCCCAATAAAGTATGTAACAAGGCGTCGTTCTTCTTTCGCTATTCCACAGCCGAGGAAAAAAAGCCAGCCTAAAGAGAGATCCGAGCTATGGTCGTATAGTAAATTAAAACGCCGACGAATAAGTTCGTAGCACGCTTTGGGATTCCAAAACGTATTTTCTTCCAACCCTCCCCTTCTTCGATTCTCCATCAGTTACCATGCATCAGATATAGGCAGTGGCGTAGTGAAGTATTTTTCTGGAAAGGGTGGGGGGGGGGGTGACGTTCTAAATTTTTCCTTCTTTGAAACTGAAATTTGCCACAACTTTAATAAGTGCATCTAGAAATAATTTTAGGGAGGGGCTGAGAATTCTAATAAAAATATGGGGGGGGGGGCATAAACAGATTTGAGCAAAGAAAAATTAGAAAATTTCGGAATTTTTTGGAACAAACTATCAATACACCCCTGAAATCTGAATTGGTAAAATTAACCTGCTTGAATCAGTGAAATGAATTCAACTCAGTCAAGTCAAAATTATTCATTTTTCCTGACAAATGGGAATTGATTGGGAAATCAGTGATTTTTAACTGAAAAATAAGTGAAAAATCATTAATTTTTAATGAAAATCGTTTTACTGATTCTCAAAGGCAGATTTTCATCGAAGACTGATTCAGATATTTAGAGTTATTTATGTTTATTCAAGAAACAGAATGATCGAAATATTGCCTGAGCGAAGCGAGGGCGAAATTTTTTGGAAAAATCATGTTTGAATAGCAAAAAATGCACTTTTTCACATTTTTATAATAATAAATCTCCTTTCCGAGCTTGGAGGGAGGACTCGAACCCATTGAGCCCCCTCCCTTGGGCGTGCTTATAAATGAAATGAATTTGAAGTAAAATTTTAGTTTCATAAAATGGTGTATCGAAGTGTACAGTGACAACGCGATGACGTACTGAAGTCTGAATATTGAATTGAGGAGGCAAAATCTCAGAATTTCCGGGCCTATTTTTGATAAATTTTGAAAATCAATTTATTCGGGGATGGATAGCACAAAGGGTATGACCGGATAAGGGGTGAATTTGGCCCCAGGCGCTGTTTGGGCTCCTAAATACCTCGAGTGGTGTGTATTGACTAGAAAAAAATTTTCACCAAATTTTGGACCCCTACCCCCTCCCCATCGGAGTTGTAGCCGTTTTATTGCATTATTTTCTAGAATTTTTAATTTCAACGGAAGTGAAGGAAATTTTCTGTTCTTCCGCATAAAGATACATCTCGTAGAGGTGTATTTATGATAATTTTTTCAACAGTTTTGGTGCACTCCTTCACGTTTTTCCGGCTATTTGAAGTTTTCAATCGTAAAAAACACCACATAAGCGAAGAGCGACCACCCTGGAAAAATTACTAAAAATGCGTTTTTTATGTAGAATTTTTCTATATACTTGGTTTTGGCCATTTCTTTCAACTAAAGGCCGAAAATTGCGAAAACCCGTACAGAAATGTTGTCATTTTTGCAGATTTTTCAAATTTTAAGCATTTTATGCAGAAAGAAATGAATAAATGAAAAAACGAATCCATATTCGTGTTCAGCAGGTAAAAATATCTCGATAAATATCCTTTTCGCGATAGTTTTGCTTAGAGTTTCAAAATTTACTTTTTTACTGATTTTTCATGGCGAAAAAAGTGAATTTTGAAACTTTGAGCAAAACTATCGCGAAAAGGGTGTTTATCGAGGTATTTTGACCTGTTGAACACGAATATGGGGTTGGTTTTTTCATTTGGTGATTTTTCCCTGGAAAATTCACCATTTTCAAGTTTGAATTAGGTCTCTGTGAAAAAATTTCTAAAAATTTCTGTTCGAGTTCTGGTCGTGCAATATTGTAACTCTTTGGCACGATTTAATGTCAAAAATGTGGAGGATACGGGAAGAAAAAAAATTCACCATCACTCCTCTTGGACGGGTTCTGTATTCTGTAGCAGCTCAAAGAGGAATAATTAAGTACTAATGCATGCATATCTACGAAATGTGACTCAAAAGATTGAAATCAGAAAAAATGGTCGATTTCTGACTAATTTTGGGTTGTAGAATACGAATATGGAATTAATTATTGTGTATTGAAATTCTTTTGCTCGAGAGACCCTGTACAAACTTGAAAATGGCGAATTTTCCCGGAAAAAATCACCAAATGAAAAAACCAAACCCATATTTGTGTTCAGCAGGTCAAAATACCCCGATAAACACCCTTTTCGCGATAGTTTTGCTCAAAGTTTCAAAATTCACTTTTTTCGCCTTGAAAACTCAGTGAAAAGTCAGTGAAAAAAGTAAATTTTGAAACTCTAAGCAAAACTATCGCGAAAAGGGTATTTATCGGGGTATTTTGACCTGCTGAACATGAATATGGATTGGTTTTTTCATTTATAATCATTTCTTTCTGTACAAAACGCCTAATGACAACATTTCTGTACGGTTTTTCACAATTTTCGGCCCTTAGTTCAAAGAAATTGCCAAAACCAAATACACAGAAAAATTCTACATAAAAAAACGTATATTTTAGTAATTTTCCAGGGTGGTCTCTCTTCGCTTATGTGGTGTTTTTTACGATTGAAAACTTCAAATAGCCGAAAAAATGTGAAGGAGTGCACCAAAATTGTTGGAAAAATCTTCATAAATACACCTCTACGAGATGTAACTTTGTGCTATAAAACAAAAAATATCCCTCGCTTCCGTTGAAATTGAAAATTCTAGAAAATAATGAAATAAAACTGCTATAACTCCGATTGGGAGGGGGTAGGGGTTCAAAATTTTCGTGAAAATTTTTTTCTAGTCAATATACACCACTTGAGGTGTTTAGGAGCCCAAACGCACTTGGGGCCAAATTCACTCCTTATTCGGCCATACCCTTTGCAGACTACACTAATTTTTTTGACCACTTCTCTCTCTCTCATTCAATTTTATTCATTGCTTTTCCCTGTGTAATTTCATTGGGAAAAACCTGTAAAATTGTCGTTTTGTCCCGAACGAAGTAAAGGTGGACAATTATTTCAAGAAAAATTATAATTAAAAACTGAAAAATTTTGTAGTCACAATGTGCATGCGAGAGAAATGAAATTGGCCCGAACGAAGCGAGGGCGAAAATTTTAGAAAACCTCAAGTTAAAGGCGGTATAAAGAAATGTTTTAGATTAATAAACTTGAATAAAAAATTGGCTACTTTTACTTTAAAACTATTGAAGGAGAAAAATATGGCGAGGCCGAGCGCCAAAGCTTTTAAAAAATTTGATTTTCAAACATCGAAAATGAGAAAAAAATATAATAAAATTAGTTGAAATGATTTTGACGAAAAATACGAAAAAATTAATTCTCGTAGGATTTAGATAAAATTGATTAAGCCCCAACGCAGCGAGGGCAAAATTTTTGAAAAAATTAGAATTGGAAGATAATTTTAGAGTTAGATTGTGTTTTTTGAAAGGGAATGGTCCCCCCCAAAAATGTTTCTCTTTATGGTCAAATTTGCCAACTTTTCTCATTCGAGACGATTTTGCCAACTTTTTTTTCTAGGATTGGATCTGGAAGAGGGTCCCCCCTTCTCTACGCCTCTGGATATAGCTTCCAAGATACCCGACGTATATCCTACGTGTACGTACTTAACCGACGAGCTAAAAGTGAAAATGAACTTGATCCCGATTACAACGCGTAATATGTCACCTAAGTCGTAGTTTCTTTTAACGAGAAAAGAAAAAAAAAACCTAGAAGGGGGCAGGAAAGAGTGAAAGAAAAACCTATAACTAATAGGACACCAAGGGTTAGCTATGTTTACACATTCGTACTATTCAACTCTCGGCATTATGTTAACTTTTAAAACAATAGATTTACCAATAGATTTGACACATTGTATGATAATAAGCTCGGGCTAACCTTAATTGATGTCCCGTGTATGAAGGACAATGTATAAAGCTAAAGAGAGAAATAATAGAGGAAAAAAAAAACCGCCGCGTCATTTTTGTTATACTCGTATTGATGTCTGTGTGTGTGTGAGACAGTGTTCTACGTTCGAGTACACGACTACATACAATTGCACTTTACGTGTACTGTCGTTGGTACCTACGTATAGTCTCTGTACAATCAGACACGTAGCGTAGCTTTACGAAACACCGAAATAGATAATCAAAATTAGTGCAAAGGTCGCGTTTCCGTTTACACACGTTTGTAATCCTGACCATTGTTACGTTATGTCACAGATCGATTTTTTTTATTTTTCTTTCGTTATATTTCGGTCGCTTTCTGTACGTAAGATATAT
The DNA here is from genome assembly GCA_033439095.1 of Pseudococcus viburni. Taxonomy (NCBI): domain Eukaryota; kingdom Metazoa; phylum Arthropoda; class Insecta; order Hemiptera; family Pseudococcidae; genus Pseudococcus; species Pseudococcus viburni. Next base: position 284,895 of record JAVBJF010000257.1, read on the forward strand.
CGATAAATTTACACCTGTGGTTTGAAATAAGTTTTGTGTCGTGGAGTGGCGAGAGAGGCAGGGAAGAAAGAATAGCGTGTGAGAAGGGTCAGAGGAAATGGTTTCCGGTGATTGAAATGTCCTACGGTTGAAAGTAATGGGTTTTTTTAGAGCTGGTGTAAGTAAAATTTTTTTAATTGAAGGAAATGTTGGGAATAAGAATTGATGGAGAATTTGAATCAAAATTTGCAAATTTGAGTAACGTTCGAAAAGTAAATAAAAAACAAGCTTATTAAGCAGGTATAATTTGTTATGGTTTGATTTGGTTTCAGTTTCCAAAATTTTGAAAAATTCTAAAAAAATATGATTTTGTGGAAATAAAATGATTCAATTACTCCAATTTTTTCAATTTTTTGTAAAGTACTTCAATACAATAATGTTGAAACGAAGAATTCGTCATCGTGATTTTTTTGGGGGTTTCGACGACATATTTTCAAGGATGATGATGATGGAATTTTTGAAATTATTGAAGTGATGTTTTTTTTTCAATACCTGCTCATTTGAGTTCGATTACCTAATTCAGTTTTTTTTTTTTAAATACAGATTTTTAAAAATCGTTTTCCTAATTATGTACGTTCGTTTCATGTTTAAATAAAGATTTTGAATCCCCTAATTAAAAAATTGATAATTTTTGCAATGTTTAAAATAGGTAGGTTTGAAGATTGATTTTTAACAATTTTTCTTAAAAAACTGGAAAAAAATTGGTGTCATTTTTTTTTAATTCTTTGCAGGAGCTTCGGCAAAAAATTTACTCGTGGCAAAAATATGTACCTGTTATTTTAAAAAATTTGATAGGTATTTCACTGAAGTGAAAGAATAATGAACGAAATAAGAAAATCATTGTTGCAGGGATAAACAGAGTCACCTTTTTTCGTGACTTGTCCCCTATTTTCAAGGTTGGTCACTAAAAGTCAATTTTTTTTGCCAACCTTTTTTCGTTCAAACGGCCTACCGCTCTTGCATAAAATTAAAAAAATACTGATATTTCTTTTAAAAAAAAGTTCTATCAAATCTTTTTTTACTTACTCAACAGTTCACCAGCCTTGTTGATTTATACCTTGACAGAGATTTATTAATAAAAAAAATTTCAGAAAAAAAAGTTTTTTCAGCACTATCGCAGAGAGAAATACTTAAGTGATGAGAAAAAATAGGGAGTGTATTTATTTATGAGAAAAAATTGGTCACTTTTTCGAAAAATAGGTCATTTTTTGCCTCATAAAAAGTCACCAAAGTCACTATTTTTCCAAATAATCTGTGTTTGATGCCTGAATTGTTGAATTACTGGTAATTACTATTCATTTTAGATAAATATTCGAGAAGATGAATTTTTAATGAAAATTGAAGGATTTCAGCACAATACAGGACCTTTTCTATTTTCAACACTACTTTTGCATGGTGATTAGTTTGGCAGTTATTTGATTATACTGATTTAATGCATATGAAAAAATTGAAAAGGGAGAACTGTGAGGAGTCTGAAAGTATAAAAATGATGAAAAAGTCCTGCAACTGACAAAGCGGTGTAAAAATTGATAGTAGCTACCTAATTAAACGTTGGGTTTTTAAATCATGTTAATTTTTGTTCATTTCTGCAAAATTCAAGTTTTTTTTTAGTAAGTATTTTTCTCAAAAGTAAATTTTTGAGGATTTGGCGGAGGGGTGGGGGGGGGGGGTAGAAATGTCTTGCTGAAGGTATTGCGAAAAAATCTTGGAAGTCCTGCAAAAATTTTGCATTTCATTTGGGAATTCTGTTAAGCACCTTGAAAAAATATGACCAATATAATGGATTTTAAACAATTTTAACATGGTTATGTCAACCTGAAACCTGGGAACCAAATTTTGATGATCGAATATTGACGATCCAAGACATTCAAAAGCAATAAATTTTGGGGAATATAAAACTGCACGACAAAAAAAAGGGTTTGCACGACGAGATTGGCGCAACTGAATCACGACCAAATAATGGGAATTCACGACACAAAAAATAAGAATTGCACGACGAACTATGAACGACGAATTAATGTGAATGAACGACAATTTAGAGATAAAAATAATTTATTCCACGACGAAATAATGTTTTCACGACAAAATAAAGTTTTGCACGGCGAGATACGTACCTAAAAGTCTTAAAACTAATTTGGACATGGACATAGTGTTCCAAAAGTTCCAACCTGAATAATTGGGATATAGTGTCCTGGAACTAATTTTGACATGGACACAGTGTCCCAAACCCCTCAATATGGACATAACACCCTCAAAAACTTTTAATTTGGGAATCCTAAATACCTCAATTTAGAAATAATATCCCAAAAAACTTGACTTGGACATAGTGTCCTACAACTAATTTCTACATGGATATATTGTCCCAAAACTTAAAATTTAGACGTCTCAAATTCCTCAATTTAGAAGTACTTATTATCCCAAAAAACCGAATTGGGACATCGTGTTCTAAAACTAATTTTGGGAATGGACAATAGGCATATAGAGTCTCAAAACCCTCAATCTGGATGCAACGTCCAAAAACTTTCCATCTGAATGTTCAAAATACCTCAATTTAGACGTAAATACTACCTCAAAAAACTCAACTGGGCATGGTATCCTGAAACTAATTTTGGCATAGACATGGTGTTCAATGTTTTTTTCAAGTATGTACAATGTTGTCGTGAATTTCATTTTAATTTCGTCGTGGATTTCATTTTATCTGTCGTTACAAAATTAGTCGTTAGAAAATTATTTTTACTGTTCATTGATTTTTTTTGCCGTGATTTCTTTGTTTCGTCGCTGGAATATATTATTTTGACGTGCGATCTTATTTTCTGTCGTTCAATCATTTGTTTCATTGTGATAACTTTCTTTCGTCGTTTGTTCCATTATTTCGTCGTTAGTTTACTACTTTTAGTCGTGCAAATCCTCTATTCTGTCGTGCAGTTAAATGGCACCCATAAATTTTTAATGGCTTTTTGTTAGATTTTTGAAAACTTGAAAAAATTTTGACGATTGGATGTGACATCTGAAAAAGTATCAAAAAGTTATACGTAGAAATGCCATTTTAATTTCATATGTTATAGTGCTGAGAATAAATCTAAAAAAAAATCATCAATTTTTTACGATCGCTTGCTTGATGACTTTCAAAGACATTATTTATTAGACTTGAAAAAACTTAGGATCAAAAAGTTATGAATGCTAACATTTTTTTTGATTTTTTGTCAGATTTTATTTCTTACAATGGACGACTTTTTGTTGAAATATCAGATATTTTGGTCGTTTTATTTATTTATTTTGATTTATAAAATAGCCAACCACTTTCAATTAATGAAAAATGACGAAAAAAGGTTATGGTTCTATAATTTTTCAACATTTTGTTAGACTTTTTTTTAATAATTGAAAAATTGAAAAGAAAGAATGATCTTTGACAGAAGATATCCATGATTTAAAAGCTTTTGCAGTAAAGCAAAACACGTGGAATTTTTTTTATTTGAAAAAAGTGACAAATATTGAAAAATTGATACATTTTATGAAACTACTTGCAAAATTAAAGTAAAAAAATTAATGATGAAATTGAAAAATTATTCAACAACTGTTACTGAATTGATGCATTTAAAAAATGCATCAAATACTTATGGCTTCTTTACAATTTTTTTTGTGGAATTGAACATTTCATTCGTACAAAACTCATATTTGTAATTTCACTATCGTTTTAGATTTCCATTCCTTGAAGTGAATTTTGAGTGAATTGCTGTGTCATTCCCACTAAATTAATTTTTACGCTATCGATTTTTTTTTCAAATTAAAAATTGGGCCAAATTATGAAAAAAAATTGAATTTGTTTTGATTTCTTCTTCAGAAGCAAATTTGGTGCCAATTAATTGCAACATTGATCTTACCGAATGAATTATTGTGCACTTCATTCTAGGAAGTAAAAAAAAAATTGAATGACTCATCTCGAATGGAAATATTGAATCGAATATTCGAATCAAGCACGTTGAAAAAAATTCAGGATGCCATATAATATTTTGATAATCGATCAACGATCATACCTTCATTTGAGATTTGCCCAATAAAGCCCAAATTTTTGGTTTTCATTTTCTGTACGAATTCTGCGCACGAGGCTGTAGAATATTTTTTTCGATTTTTTTCAAGTTTTTGGGTTTTGGTCTCTGAGCTAAAAAAAATTAGATAGTCAATCTTTCAATCGCTTAATTTTTAAGATTTTCAAACTTTTCATTCATATGAGGTAAAATAATCCAATTCATTGAAAAATAATCACATTTTTTAAAATTAATTTCTTATTCAATTGTTTGAGTCTTATCTGATAAATGAGAAATTGAATAGTCTAAGATCAGAAATGTTGCTGATTGAGCCTTTTTGAACATTTTAGTTCTTAAAATACAATGTTTGAACCTTTTTGTAAAAATTTCAACGATTTTTTACATTTAGCCCAGTAAGTATTTTATTCTAAAATAATTTTTCATAATTTTCGCCAATTTTTTTTTAGTTCTGTATGAAAATTTTCTATCACGTCGTAATTTTTTTTGCTCTCCCTTCCTCGACCAAATTACTGTCGTCTGCTCAATTTATCAAAGGATAATGAGGTTTTTTGTGTGGTCGTTTAAAATGGCTCGTCCTTGACCCAATATACCCATATTTATTTTGATGAAAATTTTTTTCCAAGATTCGCCCTTTTTTTCATAAGTTTTTTCTTCACCACTCGGTTACCTATAAAAGCCAACACATTTCGGTTTCACGTTCAAGCCATCCATCCAAGGATTTCTCTCCTGCGTCGATCATTTATTACATCTCTCGTCCGCGATAAGAACGTGATCTCAGAAGGAAAAAGAAACAAAGACCTAATATTTAAAAAAGGCAGGCAGAAAATACAATACGATGTGAAATGTTGAACGATCAAAGGGACTGATACCGCCTCAGATCGTTAAAACTGTCCTATAAATACATCTCCATGAGTTGTATCGTCTGGCAGGATCGTCCGAAGTTAAAAAAGATGCGAGGATCCAATTGTAATATTTTTTTCAATTAAGACACAAGGAGGTTTTCAGGAAACTAAACCAACAGAATAAGATGGAAAAAAGCATAATGCATTTAGGTTATATAAGATGTCATAAAACATACCGTTATTCCTTTTCTAAACTGCACGGCCAATTCGGTCCCGTTATTTCTCTCCAGACGTTTTTCAAGAAAAACAATAATTAACCCAGGGTAATTTTTTTTCCCTTTTGGCCTACAAAAATTAGGTTTTCGAGAAGCGAAAAACCTATTGACAAGATAAACGTATTCAAAATTCCATCACATAAAGGTCGTTTTTTCTGCGACCAAATCACCCTATACCGAGTATGAGCCAGCCGAACCGAACCGTAAACGACCCTTTATTTCATTTCAACATTATTTTTTGCTTCCCCTTTCACTGTACCTAAGAGTCGAACGCTAACAAACGGCGTCCAAATGACCGTTCCAATGACTTCTTATATGAGAAAAAAGAATTATTGACATCGATATATATTATTCAGCCTTTTCTCTTCTTCACCTCGCCCTCCCCTGGTTCGTTGTTCGGTATACTTGGAAATCGAATTTAAATTGTTTCCTTTTTTTCTCCTTTCGTTTTGAAAGTATTTTTCGAAGGAAGAATATTTATATAAGGTTTTTTGTGTTCGGTATCCATTACTCTTATTCTTGTAAGTGTCCGAGGATTGGCGGGGACGTCTTTAACCGCTATATTAAAAAATTTCCTTTAAATTGCTTTCTCGATTAGGTGCCGCGATTCCAACTCGAACCACGCATAATTTATACCTCGTGTTATGCAGAGGACCTTTGAGAAGACCTGGCTCTCGAGTATGTGCGGGAAATGTGAAACTAATTCAAAAAACGTGAACATTTTCTAGCCGATTTATACACACACGTGAAAGTATATAAAATGCACACGTACACGCCATCGCCTCATGTACCTCCGGTTCCCATACCGCGGGCTCGAGCTTTGGAAAACCTTTGGATGTTGGGGCCGGGGGGGCAGGGGGGGTCGAAAAAGGAAGTATAAGCTAATACCATTCAGTCGCTAGGCACCGACGATGACGACGACGACCATCAAAAAGACTAAGAAGATACTGTGTACGTGTGCATGTGTCGATGTCGGTGTGTGCCGTACTGTAAAGGAGGGTGCTGTAAGTTCGCTATACCGAAGGGGTGTACCACTCTATGTCTCTGGGTTTTCGTGAAAGCCTTATTTGTATGCAGGACACAACAATTTCACGTTAGGTCCGACTTTACTCCGCTGTTTCGCTGTCTCTCTCAGTCTTGCATAGTCTTGCTGTTTCTCTCTGTGTTTCGGGTTGTACGGCTGCCTCATCGCAGGCAGCATCAACGACGGTAGAGGCCGAATACTGACGGGTATAAAGTCGAGCCGAAGCTTTCTCTGGTGTACGTAGTTGTACTTGCTGTATAAAGCAAAAGGAAAAAGTTTGTAAGATCAATACTCTATGGATGTTTGTTGTTATAATGCAGCTTTGCTTTTTTTTCTTCCTATAGTTATTTTATCTCACTTTGGCAAATTTTTGTACTCTTTGTGTCTGCGCAAAATGTAAGTACGGGACAATGTCTCTGATCTGGTTGCTAATTTGGTCAGTTTCAAAATAACCAAGTCGTAGGAATCAACTGTAAAGTGACTTTTGGTTACTTTTTTCACAAGAAGTCATTAGAAGTCATTTTTTCATCAAATTTCAATGTTTTAACTGAAAAAATATCCACATTTTTGCTCAGTCTCTTATTTAAAAAAGATTATTTTACGAGGTTGAAATTTACAGCTCGACGACATCTTCGACCCTCCGAACATGAAATTTCCAATTGCCAAGATTGGAAAAGGGAAAATTCTCCATTTGTGAAAGCCCATTTCATTTTTGCTTGTGTGTGGAGAAAAAAAGTTTCTCGTGTTGAAAATTCACCTGATTAATTTTTTTCCAAAAATTAATATTCAGGTATTAGATGATGAGAAAAATTATTGTTCAGGTTGTAAATTTTTCATCCCACGATGTTTAGGATTGAAATTTTTTAGTTGGGGCGAAATTTATTGAATTATTTTGTTTCAAAATTGTTCGAAATCTAGCAAGGTGTCCATATTCTGGAAAACCTGAAAAACCGGGAAAAGTCAGTGAATTTTGAAATTTTTTCTGGAGTTTTTTGAAAATCCAAAAAAAGGATACTTTAAAAAAGTGTTTCTTCGCTTACTTATTTAATTTTAAATTTTTCAAAAAATTTCGCCCTCGGTCCGCTCGGGCCAAATTATTACATCTTCTCTCTGATTTTTTTAGTCATCATTTTTTGTTGACCGTGATTGTACAATATAATTGATATATAAATTCTTGTCTTTATCTATTAAAATTATGAATTATTCAAAAAAAAAAATTCCTTCGCTACGCTCGGGGTAATTACACTCTTCCTTTCTCTACAGAATTTATTTAAAATCCAAGTTTTTTGGAAACTTATTTTTTAATGAGCTGTGAGATGCCCTTGACCACGATGTTGAAAAAAAAAGGAAGGAATGGAACAGAATTCAAGATTACTGGCAATGTTTTGGAAAACCCAAATGAGGGAAAAGTGGTAAATTTTCATCTTTCAAAGATCTTTTTTCGCAAAAATTTTTGCCCTATAGCTTCGCTCGGGTTCAACGTTCAAGTTCAGCACATTTATGGATGAATAAATTTAAAGCATATGTTTTTCAGTTTTGGGAAAAGGAGAGGGGGTAAGCAAAAAATGTGAAGAAATTTTTGAATTTTCAGCCCGGAGACATTCAAATTTTTATTCGTTTGATTTGGTAGGGCAGCTGGCATTATTTGTTTAATTTTTTAAAACTTTATAATTTTTCTTTGAATACTTAGTTTTTTCTTTTGATTTGAAATTTTTTCTGCAATAAATTAAAATTTTCAAATTTTTGTGGTAAAAGGGGAGTCAGGTGGGTTTGAAACATTTTTAGAATTGAATTTGAATCTTTTTTTGCCCGAAGAAGAACATTTTAAAATCTCTTAAAAATTACGTATGTAGTGGTTTTGAAAAAAAAAAATCGTTAGACCTCATATGCATTTTATAATATTATTATTTTTTGGTAAAATTTCGGGATGTTAGTACATCACACGAACCCCCCCCCCCCCTGATTTACGAATATCATATTTAAAAAGTCTGGAGAAATTCGAAAAATTGGTCTGGATAACCTGAAAAAGTCAGAGAAAATCCTGTCTTGACTTATGAAAATAATTCAAAATGTGCAAAAATTCATGAAATATTCATTAAATTTACAGCTTCAAATGCTTTTTGACCCTCTTGAGTCCAGGTAATTTTATCGTTGCCATTTTCATTCTTCGTAGAGAGGGTTGGCTAAGATTGCCAAGTTAGGGCAAAATTTCTTACTCAAAGGTCAAAATGGCTTTAAAATGCTTGTATATAATGTAGAATAGTAAATATTGTTTAAGAATTGCTTTGAGAGGAAGTCTGACAGGACAATCATGAAAAATGAATAGTTATGAAAAAGCAGTGAATTCCAAAAGGTCCTAAATGCCATAAAACAGCTCAAAATTGTCCTCTAAAATAAGAAATCAAAATGTATCTAAAAATTCAAAAACGAAAAATTAGTTTAAAAATAAATAATTTTTTGACGTATGAAAAACATTATTATTTTTTTATTCATTTAATTAAATAACAAAAAATGAAGATTTTCGAAGGAAAAGGAGAGGGAGAAGAAAAAGTACCATTCATGAAGAAACTTCATGAAAATGTCATTTTGCTTCAGATACATATTTTGTGTGAAAATGGCACGAATTCGTTCAAAAATATTTGATGAATTGTTGAAATTTGTAAAAATTCTGTAAAAATTTTCCAAGATGATGTGAAAAAGGTTCTGAATTGTTCAAAAATTAATGGAATATCGTTGAATTTATTTGAAAATTTTTTATATTTTGTGAAATATTATTCAAATTATTATCTTTCGTTCAAACTATGAAAAAAACTGGACCAAGAAATGAAAAATGTAAACTTTTTCACTACTTTACCAAATTTTCAGCATAATTTTAGCGTTTTATGGGTTATTTTTGACAATTTTCTTGAAAGTTTTTTCAATTATTTGTGTTTTTAACAGTTTTTATGACCCTTTAAAAACTTTTTACTTTTTAAATGATTTTCTAAAATTAATTTCACGCAGTTTTTGAAATTTTTTAAACCACTATTATTATAAATCGACAATTTTAACATAATTTTCAACAATTTTTGTTGCATTTCTCTTCAAAGTTTTTCAATTTTTTTTTAGAATTTTATGTGAGTTTAGTAAATTTTCCAATGTTTCAATGATTTTTTATCATTATTCGCTCATTTTTACATATTTTTTCTAACAATTTATCAACTTTTTTCGTATTTTGAAAAATTTTCAATTTTGACGACTTATTTTTCCCTTTTAAAATAATTTTTAAGCAATTTCAAAATTTTTCGCTGTATTGATAAGTTTTTACCCCCTTCCCCTCCCTCCTCTTCATCATTTTTAAGGAAATTTTTTCATTTTAAACGTGTTTTACATTGTTTTAGGAGTTTTTGTGACAATAATTAGATAACTTTACACTTACCATTTATTTCTAAATAATTGTCTTCGGATTTTAATAGATTTAATTTTTCTGAAATTGACTGAACATTTTTTGTAGTTTTCGTAGGTAATATTTTGACCTGAATTAATGTTGTTTGTAAAATGAGGGATAAGTAGGAGTAAAAAGGTGGGAAGCGGATTTTATCTTTGTCATTTTCTCCCATTTTTCAACGAAAATTCGATTTTTTCGCGACGTAAAAATTTTTTGCAAAGTTTTTCTCAATTTTCAACTCTTGCTTCAAGATGAAGAAATTCAACACTTATGAATACAAATTCTTAAATATTTTTTCCAGGTTGATTCTTCGTGTTTATGCACTTTGAACTCTTAATCTTCAAATGGCAAAGTACGAAGTAGTGAATCAAAATGACAAAATAATTTTCTGAATTTTTACTCAAGTTGGAAATTTTTTGAACGGAATTTATTAAAAGAGTCATACATCTGGAACACGATTGGGGGGGGGGGGGTGTTAAAACTTTCTGGATTTGTTTTTACATTGAGGAACACTATTTTAGGGGCTTGGAAATAAAATTGAAGCACCTAGAGCCCAAATTTCACTCAATTATTCGTCCAGATCCTTTGATTTCGATAATTTTTTATGAAATTTTGTCATAGAGCTGTTTTTTTTTGAAAAATTAAATACTACGAGCTGTTTCCCCCTCCCAACACCTTTGCCTTTCAAAAAATAGTCCCTAATTAATAAACCCGCAGACCAGGACATTCGAAAATTAGTATTACGTGTTTGGGGGTCTAATGTGACTACTCGTAACATGATTTACACTCGAATACGATCGTATTTCGTAACGTATCGCGATAGAAGCGAACCTACTGGAAATATTTATTTCTCGATTTTCGGAAACACGCACTTTTTTAATATAATAATTATACACACGTTACCCCTCCCGTCCAGTTCATCAGTCTAGCTGACCCATCGTCTATGTCAAAGGCGCCTCTACACCCAGTTCACCATATCCCAATGCAAACACACCCTCGGTACGAATAATCGTGTACATCTCGTCTCGTATCCTGGTGCGAAAACTTGCGAGTGAAAATTCATCGTTACATGTGGCGGGTCCTCGCACGATGCCAGAAACGATGACAATATCGTATAAAATATCTATCTAATTGATAGCACATGTACTTCGTCGTTCGGTATCCGGCTTCGTTTGTACAATGGAACACCATCGGTTAATTTCATTTCCAATTTCAAAAGTGTTGGGAAATTAAATATTATACCTGCGAGTGAAACCCATAGTGAAATTTCGCTCACGTGAGAATACGCCTTCCTAACGGTGGCGATGGTATAACCGATTAAAAATTAAATTTATTTATTAAATAGCCTAAAATGAATATTCATAAATGACAGTACATTTATACAGCGCGTAAACGCAATTAAGTTGCATATTCATGAATGATAAAACGGAGAGTTGCGAGTTGTCGTATATGTATTGTGTTTGTGTACCTATATAATATGGTGACCACTACGACGTATGTATGTACATATAAATAAATAATATACCTGGATAAGTATACCAGGTAATACGGGGCGCGGTTTCGTGCATAATCGAATTACACGAATGTAGCAGTACATATAGCGAGCTGTATGTTTTCGCACAATCGACTCGTCGTCGTCGTGTATACGACGAATAAAAACAGATACCAATTTGCTTATGGCGAAATGATTTATATTGTTTAATTTAAATTGAATTTTAATATTCAATTTTGCTGAAATTTATTCGTATTGCGACGATATAATCTGGAAGCTGAAGTCTTGAATTGCATGCAGGTTCTGTTGGCAGATTTTCGGAATTTTTTGGAAGTAAGAGTGATGCAGAATTCGATGAATTACGGTTTGGTTTGTTTGCAACGCTTTTTCGGCGAATTTGTCGATTTTTTGATGTATTTCCTGAGAACCAAACAAGAAAAAAATCATATCAATTTATTAGAATGTCATTGCTGAAAGATTGTTCGGTGAAAATGTAATGATTATCCGTTGAAAATAATATGGTCCAAAACTTTAAAAAGATCAAAAAATTTTTTAAAACCAAGTCTAAATTGTTTGAATGTTGAAATTTTTTTTCAAAAAGGCATTGAAATTGTTAAAATGAGCAGTGGTGTCGGACATTTTTTTTGGGAGGGTACAGAAGTGCTCATGGAGACTTGGAATAGGTACAAGGTTGCCAACCAATATTTCGAAAAATCACTATTTTGGTTAAATAACGCATCACTAAAAATTACTGTAGCCAATTTGTTCAAAAATCACTAAAATTACTCTTTTTTCTCCAGAAGTTGTTCAAAAGTCACTTTATCTTTGTATTCATCCTCAAAAATCACTTTATAAAAGTGGATGGCTGTTTTTCAAATATTTTTCATCAAAAGTCAAAAAATTACTGAAAATTGAAAATTAGACTCGGCAAACTGAGTGAAAAATCACCAAAATCACTAAAATTTTCAAAAATCACTAAACTTTTTCAAAAGCTGAAAAATAACTGATTTCAGTGAGAAATCACCGAGGTTGGCAACGCTGAATAGAGGTACCAGAAGAATTCTTTTTTTGGCGGGGGGGGGGGGGGGAGTAAAAAGAAGTTTTCCTTGCGAATTTGTTCATGCCCGAGCGAAGCAAGGGCGAAGCTTTGAAAAAAATTGGATTTTCAATGCCCTAAAATTGCACTTTTTTTCATTTCTATTTCAGTGCTTTGAAAATCGCTGGGAGGGGGTGCATTTGATACTTTGTATTCCGGCCGTCAATCGGGGGGGGGGGGGGGGTACTCTACTTTCCGACGCCCCTAAAAATGACTTGAAAAAATAGTATCGATCAAAATTGTTCGAAATATTTTCTTGTGAAAATGTAAAGTGGCTCAAAATGTGGTAGAAATTGTTGAAATATCAACAAAATTATATGAAATGGCTCATAAATTATGTGTAAATGGTAATAATTGAATCAAAAATATTTGAAAATCTGAAGGTATATTGTTTCAAATTTTTGTAAGAATCAAAAAATGTTGAATTTTCTTGCAAAAATAGCAAAAAAAATGTAAAAATTGAATAAATTGTACGAAAATTTTTTAAAATTGTCAGAAAAATTCCTTAAAAACCATTGTAAAAAAAGTTCGAATTCATTTGAAGATTCATAAAAGTTGGTTAAATTGTTCTGAAAAATGGTTAAAATTGTGAAAAAAATTTCAAAACGTTAAGAATTGTTTTACATATCACAAAATGATAATACCTTCATAAAAAATCCTTGAAATGGTACAAAAAATCACGAATAAAATGTCAAAAAGTCATTAAAATTGTAAAAAAAAGTGTTCAAGTGTAAAAATGGCTCGAAATGACAAAGATTAAAGAAGAGTCATTGAAATTGGATGAAAAGTCGTTTGATTTTTTGAAAATTTCTAGAGAATGTTGGTTAAATTGTTTGAAACATTGTATAAAAATTCTTCAGGTCATTGGAAAAATTGATTTAAAAACAATGAAAATAAGGATTCTTTCAATATTTTGAACACTTCTTCTATCTAGTTCTGGAATTTTTTTTTTTATTTTAAAAATTTATTTTTCGATGGGTTTCGTAAAAATTTTTTATTTTTTGTTGCATGTGTTTCAAATGATTTTTGTAATTTTCCACGTTCCCTGAGACTATTCAACAATATTTGTGGCTCTTTAACAATTTTATTTTTTTCTCACTTTTCAATTATTCTTGAATTTTTAAGCAATTTCAGTAATTTTTTGAACCTTTCAAATTATATTTTATCAACTTTTTTTTTATTTTTTGACGCTTTTAATGACATTTTAGTTACTTTTTGAGGGTGTGTAACGGTTAAGTTAAGTCAAGCTGGTCAAGATAAGTCAAGCACTTGACCAAGAGATCAAGCTAGTCATGTAAAGTCAAGCTTTTTGGCTCGAGGGTCACGTTTTTTTCAAATATTTTGACGTTCAAAAGTAAAAAATATTATTTTTACTTTTCTTAATTATATAATTTTTCATAAAAATTTTTCGCCCTCATTTCGGTGGGGCAGTGTTGTTCTACCTATTATAGAAAATATCTCTGTGTTTTGAAGAATTCAATGAAAAACACTTCTGGAGCAGTTCTCGATTCAAGTTCGAAAAAATTTCAGTTTAGGATCTCATTGTGATTTTTAAAAATTATATTGGTTTAAAGTTTTTCGTAAATTTTTTTTTGAAGGGGTGGCCCCCCGTGGCTCATAAAAAAAATTAAAAAAGGCATGCAAAAAGGTCAAGTTAAGTCAAGCTTTTTCTCCAACAAATTTTGTTAGGCACTGTTTTTCAATTTTTAATGATTTTTTTTTCATGAATATTGAGCAATTTAAATAAATTTTTCAACTATGTGAATGATAGTTAACATTTTTGAAAATCGTTTAAAAACATTGTTGTGAAACCTCCACAATTTCATTCAAATTTCTCATGATTTTTAAGCAGTTTTAGAAATTTTCTGTGATATCTACCAATGATTTTTAAATCAATTTTTACATTCTTTTCTTGACAATTTTGCAACTCTTCTTTTTCTAAACAGTTTTTAAGAGATTTTGAAAATTTTTATGGCATTCAATTCTTCTTTTTTTGTATTTTAAAAAATTTTGAAACCGTTTAAATTTTTTTAAATTGTTTCTGAGAAATTTTGTTTCAACTATTTTAGTGGCATTTTTTCACTTCTTTTTTCAATTTGGTATAGTTTTAAAACAATTGGGGAAATTGTCGCTATGTTTCAATAATTATTGCTGACCATATTTACGTTGTTTTCTCTATTTTTCATTGCTTTTTCTTAGGGGTTTGGACTATATGAAGTCCATTTGTACAGCTTAATTTGTTTCTCTAACAAATAACGCCGTGTAAACTATTTTATTTTTTTAAAACAATTTTGGAGTCATTAAATTTTTTCCTGATTTTTCATGATTTTAAGGTGTTTTTAGGATTTCGTTTCTTTAATTCAATGGTATTTGGCAAAGGATGTAGCTTTAGATCATCTTGACACAATTTTTGTAAAAATTTAACTTTTTTTTTGCTTTTAAACAGTTCTTGTAATAATTCAGTAACATCTTTTTTCGAATTCACTCTCTTTTCCCTGTAAAACTTGAAGAAATTTTCGTATTTTTTTCACTAACAATGAATTTTTCAATTTTATTTCAACTTGAATTTTTTTAGGCCTACTCATTCTTTAAAATAATACTACAATGATTACGAGATCTTGAAAATTTTGGACATTTGAATTGATTTTTTTGACATTTTAATCGATTTTTTACGAGTTCTTCTTGATTAATGCCTTCCAAGTTCGTGAGTTCAGTAATATTTGAACGTCAGCACGATTTCGCTGGCCGAAATGTAGTATCAGACTTACTTCCCTCCCTTCCCCCTTCGTACAGGACATGATCTCGTCATTATATAGGTTATAAAACAATACAGGGCTACTTTTTACGACATCTAACCCCTCCGCCCTTTTCGATTTCGATCCTGATCCCTTTTTAGTGGTTCGGCGGCCGCGACACGAACGCCTGAAGAACGCAACGCGTGATTCTTATCGATGAAAGAAATCGATCGTCGGCAATGACCTTGACGTGCGGCGACCGCCTGCGCCTCTCTCGTGCGAATTAGCATAATTACCTAATTATTCAAACATTTAAAAAGCAACTCGCTGAATATTTATAGGTGTATAGTGTCTGCGCCACAACGCCGGTGAAATGATTAAATTGTCGCCTTTCATCCTCCTCATCCCTCTTGTCTGCGGCCACGATGACGAGAGTTTTCCTCCATATCGCACACGACCCGACCCGGTCCGAGTCGACAATGTTTTCGCGTCGCGTTTTCTTCATCGATTACGCACTTTTTCCTTATTTTTCTCGCTGGTCGTCGTCGTCGTGGGTACCTGCTTTACTTGTAGGTCGCTGTACGATTGTGTACCATTTTTACTGTGTCATCTGCCATTATAAACTTTCTCTCCGCGTGCTCTAAGAAATAGCGACGATGTGGCCAGAGGCGTGAAAATGAAGAATTGTCGTGTAATCGTTCTTCTAGCGCCACAATATTATGTTCTTTTTTCATTTTTATTAATTTTTTTTTTTCAACGAGCCCATTAGGCGATTTTCAAACCCCGGAGTTTACTACCAGAATTTATTCCCTCGTATTTGTTTCCGCCTTCCGCCAACAAATACACATGGTCGGTCAGTCTCCCATGTTGAGGTTATTCTCCATGGATATACGTAGTTGTCGTCTACACAAAATACTGCAGCAGTACTCCATTTGTTTTCCTCTTCGTGTACTGCGAAACCGTTCCAAGCCAGTGATCAGCAGCGGTATCCCAGGGCCGTATTATGCCATAGGAAACCAACTTACAGACTGTGTTCGTAGTTCGTACATGGCAAACAATCGTCATAGGTAGTGAAAAATTCGCACCGATTCGATGTTCTGACTTGTGACTACTGCGGTAATACCAAACGATTCTCGAGAAATTGTACTTGAAAAATTTCTAAGAAATTACGATAAATTCCCATAGATTGATTCGAATTTTCAGCGAGATCGAGTATAAAGATACCACGTAGGTCAAGTACGAGTGCATTCAATGCGGGTGAATCGGTGAGGAAGAGGGAAGGGGTAGGGATGGGATTTTTGGAAAATATTTTGATGTCTTTTTTTCGCTGAATTGGTAAATATACGTCGAAAGAAAAACAAGTTGTGTATGGTAGCGATTTATTTGAAGGTTGGATGAAAACAGTTGGATTCGAGAGAAAGGTGTGGACATTTTCTGATAAAAATGTTCAAAATACATACATGAAAACTGAAAGATGATGTAGTCAACATTGGGATGAGTCATTTTACAATTTTTTTTTCGGATTTTGGTGGAGTTTGGCAGAAAATCTCCTTTCAGACTAAGGTTCGGAATTACAGTTTTTTTTAAGACTTGAGTTTTTTTATGTTGGTGGTCATAAGCAGGCATCATAGCGTGGTTACTTTTTAGTAACTTGGTTACTTTTTTCGAGACAAGTTACTTTTGGTTACTATTTCCACTTCAAAAGTTACTTTGGTTACTTTTTACCTCTAAAAGTTACTTTTTTCCAAAATTTCTCAAAAAATTTACCTTTTTTTCACAATTTTTCTCTAAAAATTGATTTTTTCAAGCGTAAAGTGTCTGATTAGTTTCGGTTTAGTCGAATTTTGGAGACTTTTTTGTTTCAAAAAATTTCGCTCTCGCTCCGCTCGGGCAGTAGGTACATTGATACCTCTGTTTCTTGAATACACTATTATTCCCTAAATTTGAATCAGTCAAAATTTGTGTATTTTCATTCTCTTGGTTAAGTATAGTGAAATAATTTTCATCAAAAACTAGAGATTTTCACCGTATTTCAGTCAAAACTCCAATCAATTTCCAATTTGTCAAATAAAAATCAGTAATTTTGATTAATATTTCAATGAAAAATCACTGATTTTCATATAAATTTACAGGGTAGGTAGGCTAGATACTCACTTTTTTTTACTGAATTTTGACACACCCTCATTTTTTTCAAATTCTTCCCCGCCCTTGCATAATGTCTGATTAAGTCCCGGAGTCGAGCAGATTCAATCCAAGCTCAATAAAAAAAATGAAATTTTACCTCAAAAGTGTTCAGATTTCTTACATTAGAATATAACTTTCTAAATCTACATCAATCAAGTTTTATAAAAACTCTGCCTTTTTGAACCAATAAAATAATTTTCATTGATATTGCAGTCAAAAGTCGTTGATTTCTTAGTCGATTTTCAATTAACCAGAAAAAAATCAGTAATTTTGACTAAACGATCAATGCGAATCACTGATTTTCATTTATATTCATCTCACTGATTCAGATTTAGAGAATTCTTGCAATTTTTCAGTTTTTCTTCGCTTCTATCTGTATTACATTTTTTCATCTGTCCACTGAAATTAACCTGACTTTACGAGCACTACTGTAAAAATAGATTTTGAAGTTTGTTACGAATTTTTACCCCCCCTCATCCCATTTTTCTCCAATTCTCAGCCCCTCCCTTACATAATTTCTGGGAGCGCTTATAAGTTTTAATAATTGCATTAAGTACATACATGGTTTTTTTTTTTTTTTTTTTTTTTACAAATTTTACCATTAAAAATTGAGTTTTTGGTTACTTTTTGGTAATACATTGGTTACTTTTTTTCCCAAATTGGGTTACTAAAGTTACTTTTTTCCCACCAAATTTCACTATGATGCCTGCATAAGTGATTACTATTGAAGAGTAAAAAATCCAGATTTTTTTGAAAATGAAGGTATTCACTTGATTTACCTATATATGAAATGTTCCTAAAAAATTGATCAATATTACAAGATGTCTACTGCAGTAGACATCTTGTAATATTAGTTTTTTTTTCTTACCATGGTAAGAAAAAAAAACTGAAATCAGCAAGAATTTTGCAATAGAAAGAAAGCCAGAAAATAGCAAGAATTTGAATAATTTTACTGTGAAAAGCACGAATTTTCAACATGTTGTTTTTTTTTAAATTTTTTAATGAAAGGATGAAAAAGAGGGCTCTTTTTTGGACAAATTCGAAACCAGAAAAATGGTATGGAAATGGTCAGTAAAATCCAGAAAGTAACAAGAATTTTCATTTTTTCGATCTAGTAGACACCTTGTATTAAGGAAGTCGATTTTCACTCCAAATGAACATAAATGACGACAGTCGACTCAATTTTCTTGTCTCAAGAGTTCTTTATTTTTTTTCTCGTCCCTCGTTCAAAGATAAAATTAATCCCCTATAATGTCAATTAAACCTTAGATGCCCATGTAATAGTTTTTTTCAATTCAATTTCGAAATATTTCCAAAAAAAAAAACGTTTTTAGCCAACAAAAATCAAGTAAATGTCCAAAAAATAGAAAAAAATTGAGATTTTTTTTCTTTTTCGATAATATAAAATACTACTGTCAATAGAAACTCAAAAAAATCAAACATTGTTTGGAAAAATTCAGAATTTTAAAATTTTGAGTTTGTTAAAAGGGGATTAGGTACACGTGAACCTAAAACTAATCAATTTTCATCTCGTCCGTTTGACGTCATACACGATAATTAATTGTTAAACAAGGTATTTTAAAATTCGAAAAAAGTTGATAAACGATTTATAAAAAGTTCAATGATAACATTGTTTTTCAAAATTGTTCGGAATTTTACAAAAATTATGTAAAATCAGGCATCATAGTGGGCCACTTTTTTGGGGGTTTTGTCACTTTTTTCGACTTCGGTCACTTTTTGTTACTTTTCACGTCTAAAAGGTCACTTTGGTTACTTTTTTCCCCTCAAAAGTCACGTTTTCTTCGCACTTCGAGGGAAAAATTCAAATTTTTACGTAGAAATTGATATTTTTCAAAATTTCTTAAGAAAAAAAATGAAGAAATAGATTTTTGCTAGTTTGTTTGTTGTTTTGACGAAGGTATTTAATAAATGAAATAATTCTCGTCTTTTCAGTTGATTTATCTTTGAAATGTTTGCAGAAAACTACAAAAAAATCCCCCCCCCCCAGAAAACCGTAAAAAATTTCCCCCCGAAAAAAATTAAATTTTTGGTTATTTTGGTTATCTCTTGGTAATTTTTTGGTCACTTTTTGGTCGCTTTCTGCTCAAAAAAAGTTACTGAAAGTTATTTTTTCTTTGAAAATTTCGCTATGATGCTTGTAAACTTGAAAAAAAAAATTGCCATGAAACTATTGCAATTATGATGTAAAAGTTATTAAAGTACCTATTTTTGAAGCTGCCTGCGAAAAAATTGCAACATTTCTTTTTGAAAAGTCCAAGAAAAAATATGTTGATAAAATGATTAAAAATCCTTAAGTACACAATATTACAAAAAAAAGTGTGAAATTTTTGAAAATGTTTTGAAAACTGTTTAAAATTTGCTAGAATCACCGAAAAAAAATTTTCTATTTTTCAAACAATTGATTCAGTTTTTCGTACTTTTTCCATCATTTGTCGTCTTTCAGTAAACTTTTCTGATAGGTATTTCAATGAATTTTTACGTTTTTTTACACCATTTTATCTCATTTTCAAAAATTTCCTTCACATTTTTATAATTTAAAAAATATATTATATTGATTTTTAACGATTCTAACAATTTTTGTATGCAATATTTTTAATTTTTTTACGCTTTAAACAATTTTTCTAGTTTTTGGAGTTTTCTTACAATTCTTTTTGTTGGTTTTATGACTTTTGTGAAATTTTCAACGATTTTTACCGCATTTAACAATTTTTGTGATATTTTGCCCACTCTTCCTTCATATTAAACAATTTTTATAGCATTTTCAACAATGTTTTCAATCTTTTTGGTATATTTAATACCTATTTAAAATAATTTTTCTGGGAATTAAAATAATTTTCACAAACCCTAGATTACTGAAATTTTGACTCAATTTAAAGCATTTTTACTGTATGAATTAAGATGTCTACTCTCTTATTCTGAATCAGTTAAAAGTCACTGATAAATAGTCAGAATTGCAGCACAGGAAAAATTTCAGCGAATTTTTGCTAATTTTTCAACGATTTTCACTTGATTTTTCAGCAAACTTCATAAATTTTCCTGATTTTTCAGTGAATATTCACTGATTTTCTAGTGATTTTTCTCACTGGTTTGTTTTCAGTAAAAAAAATTCACTGATTTTCTCCTGTGCTACAATTCTGATTGTTTCTCAGTGATTTTCGATAATTTTCACTGATTTATAATTGAGAGAGTAGTTGTACCTGCTTCCTGCAAAAATGTTTTGCAATTGGATAAAATGGTGCTAAAAATGTCCCCGTGGTTTTCATTAAAAATTCCTCTTTTTCTCATTTTTTCCATAATTACTCGTATTGATTAATTCTTTGTTTAAAATTTATCCTTCGTATTTTTTATTTGTAAGTATTTTATTGTGTTTTTCAAAAGGATTTGAACGGATAGATTCGCGATGTATCATTATTTTAATTTTTCGAGCACGATTGGGGGGGGGGGGGGGGAATTGAAAAAAAATCACCAAACATCTTTACATCCTTCCGAAAAATTCCTGTATTTTGATTAAGTAATTTTGTATTGATGCGTTTCTGCATCCTTTTGACGATCTACACAATTTTTCACGATTTTATGACCATTGTCACGATAGCCACTTTGATGCAGTTTAAACAATTTTTACTGCATTTTAAACATTGCGAATGTTTTTGCATCGTTTAAAAAAAATTATGATGTTTCAAATGCTTTTGCAAAATTTTTTATGGTCTGGCGATTGCTGATTACGTTTGGCATTTTGCAAATTTTTCTCGATATTCGAATTACTTATTTATATGAATTGCGAATCTTATGAGAGAACTAAAATTTCAACTAATGAACAATTTTTTTTTGTTTCAGGTGAGTTCACAAATTCTTATCGTTGAGTAGAATATAAGAAGTTGAAGTAAATGAGTAAGTCATTTTATTTGATTCTCGATTTGAAATCTAATTTCGGTATTTTTATTGATGAAGTGATTGTCCCTCCAACCCTCCCATCTCCTTCTTCCTCCAATTTAATGAACTACAATTTTATGATTTTTTCAT
Organism: Pseudococcus viburni; assembly: GCA_033439095.1. NCBI lineage: Eukaryota > Metazoa > Arthropoda > Insecta > Hemiptera > Pseudococcidae > Pseudococcus > Pseudococcus viburni. Next base: position 306,096 of record JAVBJF010000257.1, read on the forward strand.
TCCAAGTCTCAAAATTTTCTGCAACTCCCCCTCTCTCCTACCTTGTCAACACACAAACACAAAAACCAACTTCGGGATCTATCAATTAGGTCGAGAGGGGGCACTAACCATATAAATCCGTACAAATTAACAAATTACGAGTGCAAACTGTTAACAGCATTAATTGAATATAACGTTACGCGTTTACATAGTTTTTACGACGTCCCATAAACATTTTTACGATTTAGATAAAAATCGTCGTACTATACGCAGAGCTCGTTGGATGGACGTCGCTGCAGGTTTTTTTCCCCAACCGCATCGGAATCGCGGGGATCCGGGGAGAGGAAAAATATGGCTAAAAATATAGCAATTACCCCGCTGGATTTTTTTTCCAACCACAACGTTGTTATAGGGTTAAAGCATTAAAAGTTAGGTCGTCAACAAGGTGGCACCGTATCGTGACGGTTACCGCCTACTTATTATGCGTAATTGATTGATGGATTACTTTGGCCAGCACCTGCTTTTTTTTTTCGGTTGTCGTGGCGGTATTTTTGGCCATTCACCTGGCTCTCTCGATAAATGTATACTATGTATCATTTAGCTATGTTTGTATGTACGTTTACGATATGCTGGCTGGCCAATACGTGCGTATATTTGACCATAGCTACTCGTATTTCGAATCTGCCCTGGTACGGTGTCATTTTTTATTTCACGCTTATTTGCACCTCTCGACTGTTGGGCGACGTACTCGGTGGCTCGAAATGAGAAAGAAGGTCGTTGACGTTCCGATGCATCGGGGTCCGGCATGTACGACCGATGGCCCATCATCGTATGGCCAAATGATAACTAAATTTCTCACACGCATTGTACTGTGTAAAATTCGCGCCAGCCTGGGTCTACGTAATGATACGTTTATACACGTAGAGCCCGAGTAAATAATGTAAAATAGGCGCGCGTGTGTATTTTTTCTCTCTTTAATTTCTGCCACTTCCTCTGTATAGGTCCAACGTTGCTTGGGTAAACGTAATTACCGAGATACGGTTTTGATAATCGGTACGACCTTTTTGATGTAAACGTTTAAAAATATATCGGTCATTTTAAGTACCCAGAAGATTCTTCTTAACGAGCGCCTAGGTGGAGAAAAATGGCCAAATGGATGGTTAGGGACGGGAGGAGATATGAGAAACGGTTTAAATTTAGGTTTTTACTACCTATGTGTTTGGTTGTCGCGAGTAAAATGAAACGATCGTATAATACTATATTTTTGTACACTACAGAGGTAGGTTTGGGTACATTATGTACATACGTTGTTGGTATTACGAAAAGAAAATCGCTGCGTAGGCGTTACGTGAGTGCTTGTTTTCTATAGTGTTGTTGATTTTTTTTCCAAGAGGAGTACGGAAGCACGCGATCTGTGTTGGTTTTATTGCATTTCGCTGTCTTTTTATTTGGTTGTGGTTTATATTGTTGCATGTCTTCGTAGCGGAGCGATCAGTTTAATACGTGGAGTTGTAAAGTAACAATTTATAAGGTGTATTTGGTGGTATTTAATGAGTATGGAGGAGGTGTACAGGCGGGGACGGTTTTTCAGAAAGTACTTGGGAAATTTTTTTTATGTTGGTAAATTTTTGGATATTTGTTGATTTACAGTGAAAAAGTACGAAATGTGACCCCGGCAGACAAAACCACCCTTCCGAAAACAACTTTCTGAGATAATCGCGTTTTAAGTTTTGAAACTGTTTTTGCAAAATTTTGCGTAATTTTGTAAAAAATATAATTTAAAAATAAAAGTAAATTATTTTAACATTTCCTTTTTGAGGTGCACGTACATTTCTTCTGTTTACAGTATCAAAAAAATCACTTAGGGTGCTCGGGAAGGTTTCATATGAATTCTAAGGGTTCAGGGAACCCAAATCTGGAAAAAAGTGAAAAACGAAAATTTGACACCTATTAAGGTTGGTTTTGTCTGCCGGGGTCACAAATACCATGGTGTCCATTCTCTGGAAAACCGGGAAAACCGGGAAAAGTCAGGGAATTTTGGTGGTCTGGAAAAGTCAGGGGAAAGTCAGGGAATTTTGGAATTTTTCGAAAATCCCAAAAAATGTAAGTAAATCATTTAGAAAAATGTTTTTTTGCTTATTTTATTATAAATTTTTCAAAAAATTTGGCCCTCGCTCCGCTCGGGCCAAATTATTACATCTTTTATCCAATTATTGTCTTATTCATCATTTTTTTGTCGGTCGTAATGTACGTACAATAAAATTGATATTCAAAATGCATGTCTTTGTCCATTGAATTATGAATTATCCAAAAAAAATTCCCTCGCTACGCTCGGGGTAATTTACATTCTTTCTTTCTACAGAATTTATTTTTAATCTTAAGTTTTTTGGAAACTTACTTTTTAATGAGCTGTGATGAGAAAGAAATGTCATGATGCCCTTGACCACGAAGTTAAAAAAAGGGAGGGAATGGAACAGAAATCAAAATTATTGGCCATGTTTTGAAAAACATGAATGAGGGAAAAGTGGTGAATTTTCATCTTTTGAAGATCTTTTTTCTCAAAAATTTTCGCCCTCGCTTCGCTCGGGCTCAACACATTTATATCTTTTCATAAAATTATTTATATTTTACCTTCTCATTAATTTTTTCATTTATTGGTGAACAAACTATAAAAAATTACAAGGGATTGCGTGAATTTATAAATTTGAGACAAAAGTGCTTTTCATTTTGGAGGGGGAGAGGGGAATGAAATGTGTAGAAAATTTTGAATTTTTAGTCCGGAAAAATCCGAATCTTTAGTCGCTCAATTTGGCAAGCACCCTGGCATAATTTTTTTATTTTTCAAACCTAATTTTGCGTGGGAATACTTGGTTTTTTCCTTTTTATTTAATTTTTTTTGTAGGTAATAAATTCAAATTTTCAAATTTTTGTGGCGAGGGGGAGTTGGATGGGTTGAAAAAATTTTCAGAATTGAATTTGAATATTTTTTTGACCCGAAGAAGGGCATCTAAAGATCTCGTAAAAAGTATCTAGTGATTTTGGAAAAAAAATCCCAAGACCCTATGCATTTTATATCATTTTTATACAAAATTTCGGGATGTAAGTACATCACGCGCGAAAAAATTACCCCCCCCCCCCTCCCTCCCTGGTTTACGAATATCATATTTATAAGGTCTGGAAAAATTCGAAAAATTGGTCTGGAAAACCTGGAAAAGTCAAGGAAAATTATTTCTGAAATATAGTGGACACCATGAATACGAAAAAACACGAAATTTTTACTTCGAGTAATGGAATTTTTTCATAACAACAAATATACCTATTAAAAAGCGAATTACATATTTTCTCTCTGAAAATCATAAATTTTTCAAATCAGAGATTGAGCATTTCGCTTCCCTTTCAAAGGTATAAGATGGACCAATGATGGGAAACTGAAATGATATCAGTTTATGTTTTCAGTTTTCAAAATATCAGTTTCAGTTTCAGTTTTCAGAAATTTTAAATTTCAGTTTTCAGTTTTTTCATATTTTTTTCCTTCTGGATTTGCTGAAAGTTTATTATTTATTTGAGGTGTTTTTTTTTTTTTTTTTTTTTTTTTTTTAGAAAACGTGACCACTGTGGTCACAAAAGTATTTACTGAATTCTAAATCTACATAAAATTACCCGTGTTTTTCATTTCATTCATTAATTTATATTGAAGATTTCTTTTGGGTGGGAATGGTAAAGTGGGAAACAATATTCAGAATTTATGAGAAAAATTAATTCAAAGTCGAAAAAAATTGAGAAAAGTATTGGTTGGAAAAATAATTTTGAATTCAAGTGAAAACATTGAAAATTTTCAGAAAAAATGCGAAGTAGTAGAAGGTTTGAGAAAATAGTTTGAAGCCGGAAAAAATTAGGAGAAAAGATTTTAAGAGTTAAAAAATGCCAACAAAAAATCAAGATTTGGTAAAAATTTCGAAAAAAATATTAAGATAAGAAAAAAATTTCTAAGTGGGAAAATTTTGAAGAAAATTTTGAAGTAATGTGATGTAAAATTTTTCCAGATTACCTAACTCGAGTCGCAAATTTTTTTTAAAAACAGTTACAATTCGGAGTTGGATTTTGGGAATTCTGATGCTTTGAATTTGATTTAAATTATATTTTAATACGCGAAAGATACTACAGAAAAATCGAACTGGAGTTTGGTATTTTTGGCCATTTTGATTAAATGATTCGAAAATTACGAATCACGAATCATTTTCCGGAAAGTGATTCGAATCATTTCTAAGAAAACGATTCGTGATTCGAATCAAAATGAACGGGATTCGGTGCAACCCTGAAAAACAAAAAGAAAATTTTGGGAACGGGAAAGCAGCCAAGAATCGGCGACCTGTAAATAAAAAAAAAATTTAAAAAAAGACTGAAACTTGACTGAAATTCATTTCAATTTCAGTTTGAGTTTTCAGTTTTTATCATTTCAGTTTCAGATTCAGTTTTCCATCACTGAGATGGACACATCAAATTTTCCTCACTTAGTCGTCAATTTTGTGACTTTTTTGAACAATGAACTGAAACCTGAAACCTGAATACCTCGATACCTCGAAACCCGATACCTGAAAACTGAAACCGAGCAAATCAACTTGAACTTCACCAGAGCAGAAAAAAAATCGGTTTCGCTTGAACAAAACAGCAGAACGATTCATTAATTTTAAAAATTATTTGTTCCTGAATGGAACAGAACAAATCGACGCGACGTTTCGTTCCAACAGCCCTGTAGAAAACACAGTGAGAACAGAAAATAAAAATACATTTTGTTGTTATTTTGGATTTTTAAAATGTTTTTTAGAATTATTGTCACTGTGTTGTCATTCGTATTCTCTTATCATAACTAGGCAGTAGCCAATCAGAAAATTTCTTCAAATTATTCTGCATTACATCTTCATTCTTCACACGAAATGTAGAATATGATATTCTACACATAATAATGTCGGCCCTGCTTTCAATACTATAATATTTGATTTAAAAAATGAAGAAATTTCAGCTTCTGTATGTCTTTTTCTTTAGAAATTTTCGCTCAGGTTCGATCAATTAACGCAGTTCATTCTCAAAATTATGGTATGCCCCCCCCCAACTCCACCCAAACGACTGAAAATTTTGAAGCAGTAAAAATTGTCCTTTTCATGTATCTGGGGGCTTAAGAGCGATTTCAATAATGGAATTTTCCAAAAAATTTCGAATTTTTTTGGAAGAGAAAAGGTCATTAAGGAATAGTAGTTTTTTTTGGAATTCAATCCCCGAGATTTTTTCCAAGTTTTGTCTCCCAATAAAGAAAAGATGATTGAGAGATGTGAAGATTCGAGAAATTATTTAAAATGAAGTGGTGGCATTGCATTGGTTTCAAATGAGTATGGATTTTCGCTATGATTTGGGTTTCAAGATATTCCAGAGTGTCCACTTTCTGGAAAAGTCAAGGAATTTCGAAATTTTTATTCCAATCAGGAGTTCAGGACCATTTCTTGAACCAAAAATTTCACATAAAAAATTCAGACAATTGTTTTTCTTGAAAAAATAACTTTTTTGGCTTTAGAAATTCTAATTTTTCAAAACTTTTGGTTTCGCTACGTTTAGCTCCAGTTTTGTTAATCGTTTCATTATTTTAAATAGTGGATGGCCAATTTCTTAGAGTATACCTATTCTATTACCTATGTAGATAATCTAAAATTTTCATTTTTGCTTCTCTTGGGGTTCATTGGATTAATTAGTTTCTTCTTCAGTGATGAAATGTAATGATTTTTTCAAAAAAAATTGAGGTTTTTATCGGAAACGGGGATTCTAGTAATTGAAATTTTGAGTTCTTGTAGTTCAGTCTTTTTCCTTGCAAAATCAAAAAAACGAAACAATGAAATTCAAGGATAGCACTCTCTCATTCTGAATCGGCGAAAAATCATTAATAAACGACCAGAATTTCATTACAGAAAAAATCAGCCAAATCGATTGCCTTTCATTAAATTTTTACCGAGTTTTTATCCAGATTTTTTAGCAAATATCATCACTTTATAGTAAACTAGCGTTTAACCCGTCCTCCGGACGGGAATCGACGTATATACGTCCTATACTGATATGGATACTGGAGTTCAAATTGAATACAATTGATCGACATTTTGATATATGAGCGGGGAGGGGGGCGACATTTAAAAAAATGGATTTGACCCGTGCCCGTGGTTAAAAAATTGAAATTTTTTCTTTTTGAATGAGCAATCTCATTATCTAAATGTTTAATCAATTGCATTTAATTTGAATTGCATTAGGTACTTCAAATTTTTCAACTTACACAGATCGATTTTTTTTTTTTGAATACCCCTCCCATTAATTAAAAACTCAAATAAATAATATTTGTGTAATTTTTTTTAAAATTACAAAACGAATCCATTTTTTAAAAAAAATATCCCAGGAGGAATTCAACTCTCTTTTTGAATACCCCTTCTTGTTAATTAACAATTCGATCAATTCAAAATTTTTCAAACATTTTTAATGTACAGAAGTTGAATCAGTTCAAAAAAGAATAACCCATGTCAAATCAATTTTTTGAATTCCCCCTCTCATTTATTAAATTTTTGATCAATTTTATTCAATTGGAGCCCCAGGTCGAATTAATTTTTTAAATATCCACTCCCATTGTTTAATAATTTGATGATTTTTGAAATTATACTGGTCAAATCAATTATTTTCAAAAATACCCCAGGTGAAATCTTTTATTTTTTTGAATACACCCTGCCATAAATTTACAATTTGGAACAAAATTGCCCAGATCGAAAATAAAAAATTACGAAAATATTTTCACCCAATTATTTATTACATTGTCAAAAATAACTAACTTCTTAAAATTTTCAACTTACACATGGGAAATCAATTTCTTTCAAAAAATCCTTTGATCAATTAGGTAATAATTCTTTTAATTTTTTGTAAATTACACAGGTCGAATTGATTGTTTTCAAAAATACTTCAGAAGGATTCAATTCTGTTTTTGAATAGGTACCCCTCTCAAGTAATTGATCAAGTTTTTGGGTACAATTGTATTAGATTTGAGCCCCAGTTAAAATCACTTTTTTAAATATCCCTTCCTATTGATAAAAAAGTTGACCAATTTTTAAAAAATTTGTGCTTACTCAATTTAGTGGTTTGATCTAAATTCAAATTTAGTACAGTTTATCTAATTTTTAATTAATGGGAGGGATGTTAAAAAAAAAAAGATTCGTCCCAGGTTGTTAATTTTGAATATTGTTGAAAATGTAATTTATATTTATGTGGAACACAATTGATAAAGTTTTTAAATGGGAAGGGGTATTTAAAAAATGATTTGACTTGTGTAATTGTTGAAAAATGAAAAAAAAATTAATTTTTCTCAAAAAATTTGATGGTACTACTTATTCAATTCAAGTTGAATACAATTCGTGAAGTTCTTAATTAATGGGAGAGAATTTTTTTGAATGATTGGACCTGTGTCCCTGTGTAATTTAAAAAAGAAAAAAAAATTGAAAATAATTTGGCACAGAAAAATTCAACTGATCTTATTTAAGTAGAAAATAATTTTAAAATATCTTGGTGTTGATGATTTAGGTATTTGATCTAATGAAGCACAATTTGCTGAAATTCGTAGCTTTGAGTTCAAATCCATATTTTTTGGCAGATAATTTTCTTGGTAACTAAAAAAATTCAAATTTAGCACAGTTTATCTAATTTTTAATTAATGGGAGGGTGTGTAAAAAAAAGATTCGTCCCAGGTTGTTAATTTTTGAATTAATGTGAAAACACAATTGATCGAGTTTTAAAAGGGAAGGGGCATTTAAAAAATAATTCGACTTGTGTAATTCTTGAAAAAGATAAAAAAATTGATTTTTCTCAAAAAATTTGATGTACTACTTATTTAATTCAAGTTGAATACGACCCATAAAGTTTTAATTAATGGGAGGGATTTTTAAAAAATAATTCGACCTGTGTTCTTATGTAATTTAACGACCTGTGTTCCTATGTAATTTAAAAAGGAAAAAAATTGAAAATTATTTGTCATAGAAAATGATTGATCAAGTTTTTTGGAAGGGGCAATCAAAAATAATTTATTTGACCCATGTAATTTTAAAAAAATTAATTGATCGGATTTTTAATTAATGAGAGGTGATATTTAAAAAAAAATGATTCGACCTGGAGTTTTAAACATGACATTTTTAATTAATGGAAGGTGGTAAATTGGAAAAAATTGATACAGCTAATGTAATTTCATCTTTAAAAAATAATTAAACACAAAAGAATTGAAAAAAAATGTAATTTCATCTTCAAAAAATTAATTAAACACAAAACAAAAAGAAAAAAAAATTCTCTCCGTCCGGGGGTTTGAACCCTGACTTATGAGGTGGTACTCCGCGAGTGAGTCATCATGACTCGTGTCTATGTCATGGGAGGGAGGGGCCTTGATGATATCACATTTTGAGGAATATCTCGAAAACGAAGCCGTTTGGGCAAAAATCGAAGAGAACCAAAATTATAGCCCGTGAAATTTGCTTTCGGTAGAGTGTCGTCAGATTTTTGATTTGAGCCAAGCTTTTCGAGATATTTACGAAAAACTGGGTTTTGCCTTGATGGGCGGGAGGGGAAGGAGGGGAAGGAGGGGATGGAACTTCAACTCAATTTTTCTCAGCTTTGGAGCCAGCTTTTTCGAAACTTTTTGCGCTAAAAACCATCTCCTCGTCGAGCTCTTTCCGATGGTGTATTTACTTTTCGGATTCGTGCTTTAGTTTCAGAGTTATTGCGTTACGAAAAAAACGTCTTCTATTTTATATATATAATTGATTTTATATATATAATTGATTTCATTGAATTTTCAATAATTTCAATGATTATATTTTCACTGATTTTCTCAAAGTAAATATTCTATAGGTACGTATTTTTCCTTTTGCAGCAATTCTGCGTATTTATCTGTGATTTTTCAAGGATGCAAAATGAGAGAGCAGAAAACAGTGGATTAGAAGAAAGAAAGAGGGAAAAATTCAGCCATAAAAAATTGAAAAATTATGATTTTTGAAGAGGAATTTTCGTTTCGAGTCGATAAAATAAATCTTTATTCGAAAAATAAATCTTTATTCGAAAAATTGGATAAAACTCTTTGGTTTACTCCTAAATTTGAGTTTTCTCCAGTAATCACACGGAAGTCAGAAAAATTGTGTTTTTCCAGCAATATTCTAAACAATTTTGACAATTTAACGTTGTATAAGTGAACTTTCCTACCAAGAAATTTATAATGAAAAATATAGAAGAACAATTTTTCCACCAGAACCAGCCATTATGATCTATATTTTTTTGTTTACCTACTGCTCATTTCACGTTTTTTGCACCTATTCTCAATCTTAAAGAAATACATCTTTCAGCAAAAATACTTACTTACAAGAGATTGGCTCTAATCCTTGAAGTTTTAAAAATTCCAACCCTTCAAATCCTAAAATTTAAATTCCTTCTTTTTCTTAGGAAAATTTTTCCTCGTATTTCCAAGAACAGGAGAAAAAACCCATTGAAAAGGCAAAAAATAAAAATTTCAATTTCAGGGTGTCTAACAGGTCAAGCTATCCTGATAAGTCAAGTTTTTTTTCAAAAAGGTCACGCCGGTCATGAAAAGTCAAACTTTTTGACCAATTTGCCTTGTCTTACTCAAAAGGTCAAGCTTTTTTCAAAAATATAGCTATTAAAAATTAGGTTTTTTGAATTTAATGTGTTTGTTGAAAATTTAATTTTTTATAAATAGCCACAAGTCCACAAATGTATAGATTTTTTGGAGAGGGGGGGGGGGGGTACTGGCGTACGTACTCATAACTTTGGGGGGGGGGGCTTGCTCGGAAAAGTCGTGCAAAAATTCATTCCACAAAAGGTCAAGATAAGTCAAGCTTTTGCTCAACAAATTTTTTTAGACACCCTGAATTTGTAATTCTCAATTTCTCCAATGAAAGTGCGGTTTTCTACTATGTTCTTACTAGAATTGCTTCAAATTTTTTGTTGATGATTCTGAGGTACTCATATCCGAAAATCTATTGGGAGGAGGGGGAAGTAAATTTTGTGGAGGAAATGAAAACACGTCGGTAGTTGTATGATTTGCAAGTGATGGAATTTTTTTGCGAAAAATTCGTATTTAGCACCAGAAAACTTTTATTCAGAATTACGACAATTTGGGTTTTGAATCGCAAAATGAATACCGGTATTTAAATGTTCACGTTTAAATTTTCTCAATTGAAGTCTACATTCATATTCATATCAGGGCATCATTTTGAAGGGAGGAAGAGGGATCCTTGGGTGAGGAATCGAAAATATCCGATTGAGATCTTTTTCTGACTTTTCTGGCTTAAAATGAAACAAAAACCATCATCCTTTTCAAAAATTTCCCACACAACCCCAATTTTCCGACCGAAACTGAAATTCCACCATTATAGAGGACAATTACCCTCCTCGCATTTCTGCTCATCACATTCCTCATTTTACGTATCAGTATTTCATTCGATTATTACGATCGTCGATTCGTCGTAATTATGAAACTCCGAAACAGCAGAACTCGAAATGAATGAAGAAGGCAATGAATAGAGGTTGAGAGTCGAACAATAAATCAAACTACTCATATGCTAGATATGTACGCGGTATAAGAAAAGATACGTATAGCGTCATACAATCCGCGTACTATATTTTTTCTTATTACATCATAAATTTTTATTTTTCAATCGTGATGGTAAAGTTGGCGACGAATGTACGTATGATCTCTGAAACGCAGCCAAAGCCATTAAAGTTGTTGTTGTTGTTGATTCTGGTACCATGTTCGAACAATTCGAAGGTTTCTGTATACGAGACGAAGTAGCCGTAAAAAAAAAAGAACACCGAGAGAGATAGAGATAGAAAACTCAAACGTAAGCCGGAAAAATATATGTACGTTGTACGTTTACGTAGCTGTACGTATACTACTGAAACGTATAGGTACTCTATTCGTACATATCGTAGAAGAAGAAGACGAGTATATATGACGACGATGACAAAAAAAAAAAAAAAATAGAAACACATACACACCACACCGTACGTGTTTGACCAAACTATGATGGTTATAGGCTGCCGAAGAAAAGAACCATGGTGTGTATAAGCCAAGGAAATACCTTTACGTGACGTCCGGTCTGTTCGATGATGGTACCGAGTCTCTCTAAAAGATATCTATTCTTTAGGCTCACGGGTAGAGGGAGAGATCACCGTAATATGCTTCTGATTCCAATTCGGGAAATATTATTTTTTGATGTTATCTCTTTCTATAATATTTTTTTCGTTCGCTACTCGAATCCGATACGTATAACGCAGCGCTGTAAAATTCGATCGTATTGCTACTACACCGGCGGCGGAAAGGCAACGTTCGCCGATGCTATGTTATCTGATTTTCTACCGAATACGAAAATAACGTTCTGTAAGAATCGTTCGTGTACATATAGATTTTCTCCACCAACATTCGTACCGAGAACGTATATTTAGATGGTATTTGCCGTAATAGCGAACACCTTGCCACTTGCTGCGGCTATCCTGGGTGGTTCGACCTATCGATAGCGGTGTTCCGGTCTTCTAAGTGGAAATTATTACTCGAAAAGGGGCGACAACGAATCAGCTCGTGGTGCCAGGAAGGGATCCAAGTAATAACGAACGGACAAGGTGAACTTTGGCCAGCCAAGTTCGAAGGTTAGTGTTGTAATTCGAAGAGGAAAAATATTTGCTCGTTATGGAGTTCATTTAGCGAGAGTTATTTCCTACCCTATGAAATCATCCTGACTCGGGCGTTTGGCCGATGTTCCCTTCGGAGAGCTTTGATTGCGCTCGTATGTCGTTTTTATGTGCGAAAAGGACAATTGTACGGATGCACGCGTTGCAGAAGTCGAAGTGCACATTATGTAGAGCTTTCTTCCATACAGAGACCAGAGCAGTTTGTATGTAGGTATAGTTGTTATCTTCGGAATTTGTATTGGTATTATTTCCAATCAGGGAGAACAATATTTCGAAGAAGTAGGCCTTTTTGTGATGTGAGGGGGGAAAAAGAGAAACAAAATCATTCTGCACCCATTTTAACTTTTTTTAATTGGTTCAGGACCAAATCATGAAAATAGGGGGGGGGGGGATTCAAAGGTGCGTTCAAAAAAATCATGAAAGTCAAGAAAAAGTTATGAAAGAGTCTCCCCCATTGAGATGGTGAAATCGGTCCTTGATCCAAATTCGTTCCAAAGTATTTCTAAATGTTACTTGGGACCTAAAAACATTTCACTTTGACCCCTAACCACCTCCTTCAAGACTTATCCCACTTTATATAGCGAAAATATAATTTGCAATATTTTCAGGGGGGGGGATTTATGAAATATTTAAAGAATATGGGTATCTATCGGGTGGGTGCAAGTATGATAATTTTTTTTTTACTTTTAGAGATGCGCCCAAATTGAAATTTTTTTCACAACTTCGACATATCCTCAGGTACACAGGTATACAACATATAATTGAAAAGCTCTCGTTGCGTGTGGTACTCTCACATTTTGAATCAGGCTCATTCTATATCAACTCGACCAAGTTTTTGAAAAAACACATTGATTTTTTAAATGATTTAGTAATTTTGGAGTCAGTGTGGGGAACGAAGGAGGCGGATCGAGAAAGTAAGTTGATAATCGAGCTCAGCACCCTCGATTTAGTAGAAATCGATATGACACATGCGATTTCCATTTTTTTGCATGTGTTTTTTCAAAATTGGGGCTAGGGGGGCACTAAAGGATCGAATCCAAAAAATAAGCAATTATTCGAACTCAGCGCCCTCGAAAACCCAACCAACGACACGTCATATGTTATTTTTCATTTTTTTGAATTTTGACCTCATTATGGGGCTGATAGGGGGGGGGGGGGGTTCAGAAGGGTCGAATGAAAAAACTAAGCACATATTCGAACTCAGCGCCTTCGAATTAGTAGAAATCGATATATTACTTCACTTTTTCCATTTTTTTGAATTTTGATCAAAATTTAGGACCCCTGTGCCCCCCAGGGGTATTGAGATCCTATCTTGAAAAGTAATTAGTTGAAAAATACATTAAAATTTCTTTTCATAGTAATTTTTTTAGATTTTTTAATGGGGCCCTTCATCTTTTGTACTTATCATGAAAGTTGAGCTCCCATCACAAAAGCTCAACTTTGAACTTTTCAAAAAGTGATTATCAATTTTGAATCTCCTTTCAATTCTCTACAAAACAGCATGAACAGATTTATCTTAGACCTAACCAATCTCGAGATATGCTCCTTCAAAGTTAAGCAATTTTGCAAAAAATCCCAATTATACGAAAATTACAAGGGCCACCCCCCGCCTCCCTGAAGGATTAGGATCGGAATGACGGTGATTCCTTCATTAGACCATCGAGGAGAACTCGTAAAACATTTTTGAGCGAAATCGGAAGACCCAAGGTCAAAACCTGGTCGAGTTGACATAGAATGAGCCATCAGTGAAAAGTCGCCGACAAATAGTCAGAATTGCAGCACAGGAAAAATCAGCGAAATTCTTTGATTTTCGGCGGATTTTCGCTGATTTTTAAAAGAATTTCACTGAATAGAACTTCATTGATTTTTCAAAAAATTTCAAACATTTTACTGACTTTCCAGTGAATTTTCATCGATTTTCCAGCAATTTTTTCACCGTTTTCTTTCAGTGATTTTTTTTTCATTGAATTCTGTTTTCCACCAATTTTCGATAATTTACTTTGATGAGAGTAGTTGAAAAACACAGGTTTTCATTAAACAATTTTTTTGCATGCTGCTGCCCCTCAGTAGCGTGACTGTACACTCCTGGGGGGGGGGGGGGTGTCAGAAATACAGTGGCGTCGAAAGCTTTTTTGGGAGGGTTAAAATTGGGTATGGGGACCTGGAATACCACAAGGATTATAGGGGAGGGGGTAAAAGGGAGCCTTCTTTCACACTGTCGCCTCAAATAGATGACAGAATTGTGATTTTGATCATGCCCGAGCGAAGCGAGGGCCAAGGCTTTGAATAAATTTGATTTTTAGTATCCGAAAAATACATTTTTTCGTGTTTTAATGCTTTGAAAATCCCTAGGTATCTGATGTAATTTGGGGGTGAGGGGGTACATTTGATATTTTGTGCCTTGGTCGCCGATTTCGGGAGTACAATGTACTCCTTGAACCTCATTTTTCGACGCCACAGGTATATTTTGCAACGTTTAAATTATCAGTTTTTATAAGCAAAAGGGAGGGAGTCGTGGAAAACTGACCTGTAAAGTTTACTCACTTGAATTCGAAAAATTGCGAGAAAATCTTTCAAAAGTAGATAAGTTGAGGGGATTTTGATTTTTGATGAAGTCTCAATTTTCGGAAGAAAAGGAAAGTAGGAAACTCAGCCCGAGCGAAGTGAGGACAAATTTTTTTTGTAGAATATACGTTATTGCTGTCGAAAAAATATGATTTCAAAATCACAAATACTTTTCGAATAAAAAATTCATTTTTGAAGGGCTGGGGGTGTCCCCCCCATCTTTACGCCACGGCTGTCCCCAAAATCAGGTAGGTATCTAACAGACAGTGAAAGTGAAAAAAAAGGTTAATTCATTCAAAATTTCAAGAGAAAGTGCTGAAAAATGAAAAAACCCAATATTTTTTCATATGATGAGCATATAATGCGTTCATTTTTTGATCCAAGTTATTACTCCATCCTTTGTATAATTTTTTTTCATAAGTATGTGAGGCGTTAATTTTTTTATAATCTATATATATTAATTTAATTTAAAATACAGATTTTCCTTTAATTTTAAATTTTTTCGGTGATAAATTTGATTTTGTTGATTTTTTGGTGAAGGGGAAGGGTCGACTTGAGAGGTTTCTGAAAATTTGGTAAAAGGTTGGGTAGTGAAAAAATTGTGTTTTTTCAAACAAAATCGTCAGATACCCTGTAAATGAAGGGACTTTGAAAGAATTGTTTATGTTCTACTTCAAGTTGTGACAAAGTTGTGAAAAAAATTCAACGTGGGTACCCCTCCCCCCCAGAATTGAAATTGGAGAAAAATAATTTTTTTCGAAAAATAGATCACTTTTTACTTCTTGTCTCATAAAAAGTCACTCAAGTCACTATCCCCTCCCCCCCAAAAAAAAAATCTGTGTTTGATACCTGAAAGTCATGAAAGTCTTGAAAAATTCGTAAGTCATTTTCTTTTTTATTCAAGCACTACAGAGAATTATTCAGTATTATTTTTCATTTAAAAAAAACAACAAAAAGTCATGGAAAAAGTTACGAAAAAGCCATGAAAATTCAAAAAGTTGGTCCAGTAGGTAGACTTCAGGCACCCTGCTAAAAGGCCAAAAGAAATTTCGAATTAAAAAACACGATTTTTCTCATTTCCAACTGTTTGCTAATGTGGGGGGGGGGTAAAAGTATAAAAAATTGAATTTCTTCAAAAATTATCGTATTTTGGTAACTCATTCTTCCCATTCCAGGGTTCAAAGCGAGGCCAAATTTATTATGAGTTAATTTCAACATTCATTGAAAGAAGTAGAAAATTCGAACTCTTTCCAATATCCTAATAAGCACCTAAGTCTTTCTGAATTGATTTTTGTGCAATTCCTATTCGAATTTTAACTTATATTTTTTCAATTTTCTCATTGCTTTTAATAATTTAATGATCTTATCTATCAATTTCCTGCTCTGTGAATTCAAAAATGCATTAATTAAATTCACCAAAGTCGAATATATCCTGCACCAGGCCCAAGACCCAAGACCACATATATCAAACCCCCTCACCCCTCCCATCGATCTTTTCGTTCACAACACACCGAACCCATAATAATAAACCATCCACACGAGCCATTGTTTTCCATCTCCGCGTACAACACAAACGACTTACGATCAAATTCTGTATCATACTTAATAATTAAACGTTTCAATACGCTGCTCGTTCCAACATCGAGGTGCGGAGAAATTGGAAAGAAAAAAACAAAACACCGAAACAAAGTCGTAATAGATCTTGTAAAACACTCGTATTGTTTTAATCTGCTGGCCGAGCGAAAATTATAGGATTAGGAGTTGACAACTGCGTTTAATGACACGTTGTCCACGAGCCAGGTGTGTAAACGCGTGAAACCGCTCATTAAAAACACGATTTCCACTAATATCAGCCCCGAGACTCTGGTACATTGTTGGCGGCTTCAAAACTGGTCATCATCATTCGTACATGTACTCAGAAAAAAATAAAGCTCGAGAGGAAACCGAGATTTGAATGAGGCAGGGAGTTGGAAAAAGTGAAAAAAAATAAGAGAAAAAAATAATATAATAGTTGTACCAGAACGTACGTGGGTTTTGCTTTTTCCACACTTGGTCTGCTTTTATAATCAATAAAGTTGTATGGTAATTTAGTCTTGTGTTGTGGTTTAATCGCACGTGTCTCTGGTACCTTGGTTGGAAAGACACTAGAGAGGGTGCAAACTGCTGCACCGTCGAAGAGACAATAGTATCGAGGCGAAGAAATGCAAGGAGCATCTCGTACCGACGGTTATTAATTTTCCTCGCGAGCTCTTAAAATATGGCGAAGAAAAAACTCGGCGAGGGTGGCTTCCAGCAATTGAAAATCAAACTTGGGCGTTCGTAATTAACCCCTGTTTTTTATCCGCGATTTCTCCACTTCCATAAAATCCCTTTTCGTCGAGATCTCTTTCTCTATGGTTTGGAGCCAGGATACGGATAGAGGAGGAAAATAAATTGTATATTTTTCGAAATGACAACGACATCGGCTTGCGAAACGAAGTGTTGATGGGAGCTGGTGGCCTGGGGGGGGGGGAGTCGAAGCGAAGAATCAAAAACTACCCGGAATATCTATACGTATGATAGACATTCGCTCTCTCTCCCTTTCGGCGTGTCTCCCTGTCTTTCTGTGTGTACAAGAATATGCAAATGGCGGTATCTGGTTTGTAACCATGGTAACACTTTATGGAAGGGTTTTTGGCTGATAATGTAACCGTGATGATGGAGGTACAAAGCTTTAATATCACCACTACTTGTTATCTTACGTACTATCACAAACACAATTACTTACAAGGTAGCTTTCTTTAATGACAAACCAAATGTACAACTCCCACAGCACACGACGACGCCGACGAGTGTATAGAGCTCGGTAGTGGTACCTTTTTCCTGCTGGTGCCTTTTTGCCCCCAGCCCCCGACCCAGTGCTCTTGCTGCTCCTGTCGTCGTCGGCATCGGGGTTACGTTTATTCCGCCGGCACGCCAGCACACGCAGTACTGGGAATTCATTGCTGCTTTAAATAATATTTGTCACTCAACCGTTACGCTGTGTACTGTGTGCAAAGTAATCCGTTATCGTTGAATATTACCTAACGAAGTCGTTCTATCATCTCGCTCATCCGCACCCTCTACTCACCTGAGCCTATCAACTCCCTTATCTTCGCCAGTCCCTCGCAGCAATCCGGTAAATATCCTATTTTCGCTGCTATTTACCTCCATAGGCGAACTAAACCCTATTCTAATACCGGTAATTACGACAACGGATGACCAACTTTCGCGTACACATTTTGCTAAAAATTTTCACGTAATTTTTTTCCAACCAGCGACGACGAAATGTCACATATCAACGGGAAAAAAGTAGATACTAGAACACGATTCTTCCTCGAGGAAATTTTTTTTCAGTGTTCGTGCCGTTCTCGTTTTTGCTGGTGGAAAAAAAATGTTAACTTGGTACCCGAAAACGAAATTTATTTCATCAGACGTGCTTTCTCGGTACTGCGTCGTAATGATAGTTAATTTTCGTCTCTTTTTACCTCCCTGTGTTTCATCTGCCTCGGATCTATGTGTTTTTTTACGTTTTTGCTGTCGACGAGTTGGGTACGTTTTCGTCGAATGACGTTTCGTGATGGTGGGTTTTAAAAAATATACGTGTAGGGTGTTACGTCTGTGAAACGATTCCCGGCGTGAAATTAACCTTATTTCGGGGTTCGGATTAAGTTGGCTGAAAATGAGACGTCTGCGGTGAGAAATTTGAATTATTTTTCAGAATTGGGGTGGTGTGGGAAGGAGATGAATCGGTTTGTATTGGTGGAGATGAATGAAGATCGATTTTTCGAAATTGTCGATATTTGAAAGTAGAGAAAATTGGTAAAAATGATGACATTTTGTGTGAAAATTGAGTTAAAAAGCAATGAAAAATGTGGAAATGGAATCATTTTCACCCAGAGGGAGTATGAAAATCTAAAAATATCACTTATTTTTCACAATCTTACGAGGGAGGTATTCCAACTCAAAGTAAAATTTTGAGCCCAAACAAAAAAAAATCAAAAGTACATCATAACAAGACCCTGTATCCAAAATTTCAGGTGCTAAAGTTCATTTCTCGATTATTGGAGAATTTTTGAAATTTCAAAATTACCTCTGTCCTGCGAAATATGAAAATTTGATCTAAGGAACGAAAAAAACTAAATTTTGGTATATACCCTATTTTCGACCTCCCGAATCGATTGAAAGTGGTTTCGAGACATTTCGGAGCCACCAGAAAATTTTGGAATTTTCCACCGCTGGAGAAAAGCCCATAAAAATGGCCCATGTGCACTTCAGCTCCTATACTCGCGGATTGTACATATTGGTGAACTATTTGATCAATTAAAACAAAATTTTCCAAAATTCGCAACTTTGAGTTCAAATTTGCATTTTTGGACAAGAAATTTAATTTTTCTGAAATTTTTTTTTTAAATTCGCCTAATTCGCATACATTGAGGTAAAAAGTTGAAATTTGGTAGATACCCTATTTTCGATCTCCCGAATCGAACGGAAACGATTTTGAGACGTTTCGGAGCCATCAGAAAATTTTGAAATTTTCCCGGCCCATGTGCACTTCAGCACCTATAATCGCGGATTATACATAGTGGTGACCTATTTGATCTATTAAAACAGAATTTTCTGAAATTCGCAACTTTGAGTTCAAATTTTTTTTTTTTTTTTTGCAGAAAATTAATTTTTTTCCAGTAAAATTGTCAGCCAAAAAATATAAATTTGAACTCACAGTTGCGAATTTCGGAAAATTTTACTTTATTCGATCAAATTGGTCACCAATATTGCTCATCCGCGATTATTAGTTGCTGATGTTCATATGGACCACTTTTATGGGGTTTTCTCCAGCACTGGAAAATTCCAAACTTTTCTGATGGTTTCGAAACGTCCCGAAACTGCTTCCAATCGATTCAGGAGGTTGAAAATAGGGTATATACTAAATTTCAGCTTTTTTTGTTTATTAGATCAAATTTTCATATTTCGCTGATCGGAGATAATTTTGAAATATAAAAATTCGCCAAAAATCGAAAAATGAACTTCAGAACCTGAAATTTTGGATACAGGGTCCTGCTATGATGTACTTTCGATTTTTTTTTGTTTGAGCTCAAAATTTTACTTTGAGTTGAGATACCTCCCTTGTTAGTCAAGTTCGTGAATATTTTCAATACTTTTTTTGAATTTTTTTTTTGGATTTTTGAACAGAAGGCTTCAAAAAATTGCCATCTTTATTTCTCTTTCTGTTCTATTTGTATTTATAGGATCCATGCCTTTTTCATTCATTCACCTAATTATAATTTTTCCATTTTGGTTTCAATTTTGTAGTTTTAATTTAAAGTGAGGTTTTTATTTTTGTGTCCGTTTTTTTCATGCCTAAAAAAGTTTTAGAATTCAATTTGAGCTATTTTTGTGGTACGTTGGGAGGAGAAGAAGATAATCTGAAATTTTTTTGTGAAATTTAGTGACAAAAAAATAGCAATTTTCATTAGAAAAAAAAAATATTGATATCATAAAAGTGGCGTACGGGAAGGAAGGAGGGGGGAGGGGGTAAGACATAAATTTCAACTCTTTCTGGAAACTCGAATTTATTTCTATTTAGCATGGAGAAATGAAAAATTACGACTTTTCAATTTCTCACAGTCACTACACTATGTATAGACTTCCTTGATTATGAAGTTTTCAATGTACATATGGATACGAAATTTACAAATATAAAAATTTCCTAATACTAATCGTTTTTCTTATTTTGCACATTTCAAGCTAAAAAGCCATTTTTAAATATTTTAGATATTTTATAAGAAACTTGTCATTTTCTGGTCATTTTAGGAAATTTTCTGCCCATCATAAAAATTTTGTACATTAGTTTTGCAATTTTTTTGATTGAAAATGACAAAACTGTATAAGTTCCTCTGAAAATAATATTTGTTGACGATTCCTCTTTCATTTTTTGAGGTTTTGTAAGTTACTCATGAAAAAAAAAAATCAACAAAACAAAAGACTTTTCAGGGTAACAAATTACCATCACGCTAATCTCGTAAAAAATATTTACAAAGTTTCCTATCGAAATAGATCAGAGAAAAATTTCATAATTTTTAACCAGCTTTTTATTTTTCAACATTATACTTTTTTTTTACGAATAATTAAAACTATACTTATGAGATTATCTTATTCAGCTGAAATTTTGTCATAGTCAAACTGAAAGTAAATTCTACGTACTGAATTGAATCAGGCTGGAAATTTTGCGTATTTTGAATACCCACATGATTAGGTTTTGGTTGAGATGATATGGCATGGTTCTTGAAATCGATAAAAAAAAGTGACTTTTCAACTTTTTCCAAAAATAGCAGTGTGGGTACTCAAAATACAGGAAATTTTATATGGATTTCAATGATACCAGGGAAAATTTGTTTTTGTTGAGTTTTCATCATTTACGTCTCCTTGAAGATTTTGAACCTATGAATTTGGATTTAATTGTAGTGGAAGTTGAAAAGTTGACGTCTTGGGATGATTTCTTTCCGACGAATATGTCTTTAATTGGATGGGTTCCTTAATTTCCTTGGATTTTCCCAAAAGTTGCTTTGTAAGTAAGTACATATGAAAATTGAGAATTTTTGTTTGCGCGAGTCTTTAGGAAGAATTTCCAAAAATTCTGACCAAGATGATATGACGAGACTTTTTCCAATTTGAGGGTTTCCCAAAAATGCATTTTCAATAAAAATTGCGAAATTTTTCAGGGAAATTTTCAAAATTTCTAATTCTTTGGGTAGAATTTTCAAAATGTATAAATCTTGAAATAGAATATCTAGATTTTTTGACCAGAATGCAATGATAATACGTTTTTTCTCAGGTCTTTGCATTTTCTCAAAAGTTGCATTTTCAAGCGATAATCTTCGAAAATTGAGAATCTGCGGGTAAAATGTTTGAAGTGGTAATTAGAGTGACGTCATCGCTGAACTGAACCAAACAAAGATCTCATTGTGATTTTTTCAACTTTTAGTTTAAGATTGAATGAAACTTGCATTTCAAGTCAAAAAAATTGATAAAAATGGCATCTAGATGAAAAAATCTATATCAGTCGAAAATTTCCAATTTTTAGCTTCTTCGATAATGTCAACTTTTGTTCTTTTCTGCATGATCATCATGTGGACAATTCTGAGAAGTTTTTTAAATGTGGTCTTGCAGTTGTGGGTATTCAAAATTTAGACATTATTAAGAAATTGGCTTTCAGATTTTTTTTCCTTTTAGATCCTCTTCAAAAATTGATCAGATTCGAGATAACAAGTCTTCTGATTTCTGAAAAGATGGTAAAATCATTCTCGTGCAATCCTCACCTTCGAAATGATCAAAAATGAGCAAACCCTTAACAAACCCCTCTTTTAAACCTGACACCACCTTCTGATACACTTCACCAAACTTCCTTACAATGAAATACCCACCTTAATGACCCACTCCTCATCCAATAAAATTTCGCTTCCACGTATGTTAATCGATCAAACCGTATTCCAACCTCGTACTTTCGTATACTGCGAAAAATCATTTGGCAAACTGGCCAACAACGTACGAACACCTTCGTTTCGGTATCTTACAACGAAGGCGGCATTACAACAGCAGCATCTTCATATCACTGGCGTGCGCGGAACCATCTCGACATACCAGAAAATAGCTAATACCACCGGTGCAACTTTCCAATAAAAAGAAATATCACCTCGATGCGCGGATCGTTCAGCAGAACCTTTAGCAACGTGAGGAGAAAAAACCACACAATCGGCCGCATTCTTGGTATCCGTATAAAGAAATTCGGTAGAACACGTAAATTTCCGTCAACGAGGTTAATTTCACCGAAAGCCTTCGCATCTGGTCACCGCATAGGCGAGGAGAGCGAATTGTATAAAATATTGAGATATTATCCATTTTAAAATTGTCAATCGGTTTCTACAGTGTCATCCGGCCGGGTTAAGTTTATGGGTTAGATATCGTTGTTCGGCGGCGCGATGTTGCTCGATGTCTTCGGAGTAACGTATCCAGAGAGGAGTGTCTCGGTGATTTCTCGCTCTTCGTTCCAGAAGCGGCGACGGAATTGTGCAGGCGTACAAACTGGTATAAATCAAGAAACTCGCTACGCTACTTAGGTCATTGCGAGCTTCCTGTGTCCCCCTGGATGAAAAAAAAGGGGCCCTGCGTGCCAATGTAGCCGGGCGCGCGCCATCGATGTCGCCCGAGTCGTAAAATGATGGAAATTGTACGCGACGTCGGAGGAATAAAATTCATCGCAGGTATCGGTTTCGAGGAAATTTTTTTTTAAAAAATGAAAAAAAAACGTAAAATACCGTATCAATGATACAACCGAGTGAGAAAGATGGAAAGAGAGAGAACTGGTTGGAAAGTGTACGCCGGTATTGGTTTGTGCTCGGAGCAAAAATGGTCCCAGTTCTATATTTGTATAAATTCGAAAGGCGTGCGCTTATAGCATTGTGTGGGCACATACGGTCGAGTATATAAGAAGAAAAATAAGAAGAAGAAGAGGTATATATGTACACTATATAATTACAAACAACGGCGAAATGTTCAATACCTTTTAACTTCTCAACAATAAAGAATCTTCCCTTTACGTGAATAATTATACGCTTCATTATTTTTAACCCGCCATCGAATATTAAATAGAGAATAATTAAATATAAAGTTTCGTTACCTACATCAACGTCCTACACTTAGTAATATCTACGCCGCGTATCTCGCCATTCCGATGATCGTTTCCTGACAACGCACGATATACTATACCGTACCGTACTGCTCCCTTCCTGTGTGCCTTATCGTACCTACAATCATATCTGGCCGAAGCCCCAGAGCCAAAATATTATACTCGGCTCGAAATAATAAAAAAATATAAACATGCGGGTGTTGTGACAATTTCAACGATTAAAAAATGCAAAACTGGACGTGATTTTCCGCACAGACCGCATCCGATCCAACGTGTAATCATCGATCAAGCCGGACCCCGCCAGAAAACCGTACGTGAAAGTCGCGTGTTCGTATGTCGAGCTCGATTCGTGATCGAAGAAAATTTCCAAGTGGATTCGCAATATTAGCAGGGAATATTGCTGGTTTCTTTCGGAAGGTCCTGGAGCGGTAGAAAGCTCTGAATTTTGATGAGTGAATTGGTTGGAGAATTGATGTACCGTGCTAGCAGATCGAAAAAAGTTATTGGAAAGTGTGATCCGGTGAGGGATCGAAGACTGGAGAGAGGCGAGGGATAGATCTGAGAATAGAGAGAATAAAGATGAGATTTTCGAATTTCAGATTTATTGACGACTGAAGTTTGGGGAGATCAATTTGAATTAAAAATCATCAATAACTGGAAACACAGCTCAAAAAATCTTGGAAAATATTGTTAGATGGAAAGCTATTGCAGAATATTATTTTATGGGTTGGAAGTTTCTTCAATTTTTCATTAAAAAAATTTGTTATTTGGAAGAATTAAAATCTGAAGCAAGATAAATATTGGAGATTTACGAAAATTTTGTTGATGGATCCAAAGAACATAGAAAGTTTGGTTGAATTGAAAATTTTGAAATTACGTTTCTAGGGCCACAGATTTGAAACATTTTATTAATATTGATGGAAGTTTTCTATTTTCTGATGTCAAGTATGGATGTATTCAAGCATTCAAGTTGAGAAATTTCAAAATGTTACTTCGATGGCCCGGATTGAAATTTATTATGGATGGTCAAATTGCTCGTTCTTGAAACTTCTCAGCAATATTGATCGTAAAATTTCAAAATTGTGCAGTCAGGACTAGAAACATGAGATGTTTCACTAACTTTTGACGACCGTATGATTTTATTTCCCATTTTTTTATGTCACATAAGCTACAAGCCATGAGCCAAGATTTTCCCTGAAAGGAGGCAAAACTTTTTGGTATTTTCAGAAAAACAAAAAAAATGAAGTTTGAGTGAAGAAATTTCCCAAAATGATAAGATTTTCAAAAGAATGTTTCAAATTACTCACTGCAGAAAACTGTAATATGAGTATTTTGTGCAATGAAGGCATAATTATGAAAAATTTTTGAATAACATAATAACCTCGGAAAAGTCAAAAGACCATGGAAACCTATTTTTTTCTTTGAATGGGTGCAAATCACCTACGAGTGATCTAACTAGATGCAACTCCTACATTTTTATATTTCTTTATTTGCTTCAAGTTGATTTTTTTTAAGTAAGTACATAGGTACGTACGTTTGAATGAATATCACAGCATCCTTTCTGTTTTCACCCCCTCCCCTCCCCTCATTCAACCGTAAACATCTAACAAGTTCTGAAAGCGATAAAAAGATTTTGTACTTAATTGAAAAAAAAGAGATGCTGAGAGTGGAAAAATACCGAAAAGTTACTCAATTGGCTCGAAAGCCTTGTATTTTTCATAAAAATTGATAAAAATGTTTTATAATCATCGATTTAATTTAAAAAATTTTTTCATCTCATCCAGTTTTTATCCTCCCATCTGTGAGCAGGTCTGCAAAATTATTTTAATTTTGTGCCAGGCTGAATTTTTTTCGTGGTGGAAGGGTTGAAATTTTCGCCGAATATTGTGTAATAATTCTGAAGAAGTATTGCAAATTCCCTGTATTTTGATTCGAAAATTTTCTTAGACGTCTTGAATCACAATTGTTAAAAATTTGATGCTCAGGTAATCTGTACCTATTTCTGATAGCTCCCGCGCTTTTTTCTCATTGGCTGCATAATTTTCGATAAGAAATTTCCAATTCAGTTTAAATGAAATCATTTGTGTGACCTTTTTTCACTGATGGAATGTAATCAACAGTACTTCTGAAAATCTTTTAGAATCAAAATTTTTAATTAGTGAAATCCTGATCATAATACCTAAAAAATGCAATGCTCTTTTATTGTTGTTTGTTTTTCAAGGTTCTGAAATTTGGGCTCATTTCAAATCTGGTGCTCATTATCTGAAGCTCTTTACTTTGTAATCTTCATTTTTTGAGCTACTTTTCTCCTTGTTTTCAAGGTTTTCATATTGTAGGTGTAATCGTGTTTCAATTTTTTCGATTTCAATCAGTCAATCTTCAGTTTTTGATTGATTCAAATTAAGAGAGTACGAATTGTTCGAGACGACATCGACAGTGCAAAAAAGACTGTTTTTTGTTCCCTGTCCGAAAAAGCTTTTGAAAATTCCAGGTCTCCATACTCTCTTATTCTGAATCAATGAAAAGTCACTGATAAACAGTCAGAATTGCAGCACAGGAAAAAATTAGCGAAATTCATTGATTTTCAACGGATTTTCGCTGAATTTTCAAAGATTCTCACTGATTTTCCTCATTTCCTGCTAATTTCACAAAGTTTACTGACTTTTCATTGAAAATTTTTTTCACCGATTTTCTCCTGTGCTGCAATTCTGACTGTTTCTCAGTGATTTTCTATAATTTTCACTGATTTATAAATGAATGAGTAGCCACTTTGTACTCTACCAAAAAAACCTTCCGACGCCACTGCGCACAATTTCAGTCATTCGCTTATTTCGACCAAACTCAACGCAGATTGCAACGCTTATTTCCCAAATAAACCCAAGCTGTCAATCAAATCAACCGTTCTCTTCAAACAACCAATTTTTCATTTCTCTCGCTCCTCGCACAGCTCTAATCACACCACACAACAAAATGGCAAACACTCCACACAAGACGTAAACAAAAAAGGCACGATAGACAGACAGGGAAACGAAATCGCATCGCTTAAAAACAGTTTTACGAGTAATTTTCATCTTTGACCATTATTTTTTCAAAGCAGACTCAACAAGAATAGAGCCTATTAGTACATTTTGTCACGGTTATTGTTTTCATGTTTTCAGTTTTTCGTAATTATAAATCCTCCTCGTTAAGGTGCGTGTCTGTGCGGTGTACCGACCGAGTACGGTATCCTTTCAAATGGGAAAAATTTTCAACGAACTGCGCGTATAACACGGTGCATTGTTACGGTTCGTACTCGCGTATTTTGAGAATCAAGGCATATGAGAGGGTACGAGGGTGAGCGAAACTTGGCGCGGCCGAAAGCCATATAGTATGATAGGTCTTACATATGGTGACATGATAGTTAAACGAATGTCGCACTATTAAATCTGTATTGAACGTCGCGCAGAAAGACAGACAGAGAAACAGAACAACGAGCAACCTGTCTGCAGCGTCAGCTGTCAACTAGATACACATTTGCGAAATTATTTTTCAAACTGCGACGACGAGGAATACTCGTATGCAGCGTGCATTCGGTGGTAGCGCAGCAACCGAAACAATAAAGTAATTATATCGAAATACTCCGCGATGACAAAAAGTAGAGAGAAAGAAGGAAAAAACCTCGGGTACGATTTCGCCACAGCTCGCATCTGGGGTTGGAAGATATCTCGTTACTGGTTTATTCTTGAAAAATGCAAATTACTACGAAATTACAGCTCGTATTTAATATACGGAACGTACACACAAAGCGAGCAGCTTTCCATCGTGTCTTATGGCAGTTATGGCCTTTCGCATGCCACAGGAAGGAAGAGAAAAGTTACAGCAGTGGTCGTATGGTCATCTGTATGATTTATACTGTACCCAGAGCGAATCTACACGAGAGGTATTTACTCTAAAATGATTATTTTACGCCCACCGCCAACAATAATTTTCGATCAATTCGATTAAAATTTGGGTGGAAAAAAGAAAATCAGGGAACCCGCAGATAGGCCACGATAAACCTTTGAAATGTGCGAATACCGGTGACAGTGGCACCAGGAGGCGATACCACGTACGGTACGAAAATGTTAACAGATTCGAAGATCGTATCGGGTACTCGATTGTACTGTACAAATACACATACGAGCATACAGTTCGGAATAATACCCACCGCGGCCACCGTCGCCGCCGATACGCAATAATTTAAATCTCCGACGTCGCCGAAGCCGCTGCCGGATAAATTGGTTTTTAGAAAATGCGTAACGGTAGTTATTATTATTCGATGTAATATATTTACGTTATCTTGACATCTGCTCTTTGTAATTTCTATACACTTGGAAACGACTATAAATTTGCGCCGTGTAAACAATTTATCAAATTAAAATTTAAATATCATATCGTCCCGCGTCTGCCAACTACAGCATCCGCAGTAGTCGCACATACGATACCAAAAAGGCCAACAAGCATATAGTTCGATTACCGATAGAATTACGCTGATAAGAGACTGGTTGGAGGTGGCTCCGGCTATGGAATCGTTTCACGAGACGTAATCGTTTAAAATATACATTATTGGATATAGGATTAATTAGCGTGGATGGATTCGTTTCGAGTGAAATTTTGGCCTGTTTTATTGATATTTATTCGAGGAGGGGAGAAGATAATTAATTGGATGGGTTTGTGGTTTTGTTTTTCCAAAAAAGTGCTTATAGGGTGTCCACAATGCTTCAGAAATTATTTTCCTTGATTTAGACCTTTTAAATTATATTCATGATATCATGAAGCATGAGGGTGAGGGAATTTTTTCGCATGATGCCTAACGATTTTTTTTTTCAAAAATCACTATTTTTGAGATTTTTAGATACCCTTTTTCGGCCACAAAAACAACTCAAAATTCAATTCTGAAAATTTTCACCCACCCCCACACACACACACACACACACACACACACACAAACTTGAGAATCTGAATTGAAAAAATTTCAAATGAAAAGGAAAAACTTTGTTGAAAATGGGAATTTTTTGTCGTTTCTTCAAAAACGACAAAAACAACACTATTTCGGTCTCCTGATGTGGTCATTGAAACACGTAAAATACGATATTTTTACAGTACCTCAAAATAGTTGTTCTTTGTCGTTTCTTTGAAAAACGACAGAAACTACACTTTTTCAGTCTCCTGAAATGGTCTTTGAAAAGCGTCAAAAACGACATTTCTGAAGTACTTTAAAATGAACATTATTTGTCGTTTCTTTGAAAAACGACAATAACGACACTTTTTTTAGCCTCCCGATGTGGTCTTTGAAAAACATCAAAAATGGCATTTTTACAATACTTTTCAAAAAATCGTCGTTTCATGTAGTTTCTTCAAAAAACTACAAAAACGACACTTTTTCAGTTTTCTGAAGTGGTCTTTGAAAAACATCAAAAATGTCATTTTTACAATAATTTTCCAGTAATCATCGTATCCTGTCGTTTCTTACAAAAGCTTTGCAAAAGTTTTGCCACTGTTGCCAATTCATCATAAATTTTGCCAGATTTAGCATAATTTTTGGCATAATGCTAAAATATTGGCAACACTGGTTTTGCGTTCATTGAAAAGTGTGAACAAAAAATTTGATTTTCAAACAATTTGTGTAAAGCAGTTTTTTTCATTCCAGAAAATTTAATTATTTCGAATCGAGGACATTTGTACGAGTAAAATGTCTTGAAAATTATTGCAGAAACCATATCAAAATTATTTTAAATGTTGTAAAATCAAAAAATTTTTAAAGAAGCATTCAAATTGTTTGAAGTAACATTAAAATTTTCCAGAATTTCAGAAATACCTGCAAATTTTCGCCAT
Organism: Pseudococcus viburni; assembly: GCA_033439095.1. NCBI lineage: Eukaryota > Metazoa > Arthropoda > Insecta > Hemiptera > Pseudococcidae > Pseudococcus > Pseudococcus viburni. Next base: position 334,957 of record JAVBJF010000257.1, read on the forward strand.
AATTGTCCAAAATAATGAAAAAATTTGTTAAACATCTTGAAAGGTGGTGTAAAATATGTAAGAATTATTTTCTCTGGTCGAAACGAGCATAAAATAAAACAAAAATCAGCAAAAATTTTTTTGGAAATTCCCAAATTCTTTGAATTATTGTCAAACATTCTTTGAAATTTCATTCCAAGTGTTGTAAAATTGTTGATAATTTATTAAAAATTGATTCAAAAAACTACCATAAAATCGAGTTTTTCACTTTTCAGCCTGAATTTGAAGGAACTTTTTATGATTTTTCAACAATTTTAGGGTCATTTGAACAATTTTCTGATATTTTTCGATACATTGACAAAATTTTGTGCAATTTTACGTTGTTTATACCCAATTTTTATCCTCAATTAGTAATTTTTTTCATTGTTAATATAGGTAGTTCCTACATCATGTCACTTTCAAATTTTGACCTAATTTTTTATGGGTTTTCACATCGAATTGCAATTTTTGCGATATTTGAATCTGCTGGCGAACTCAACGATGTTCCAGCAATATTTAGGTAGTTGGTTTCTCTGTTCATCCTTCCTTCTCCTCCTCCTCCTTTTCCTCCCACCCCCAAAAAAATAAAATAATACGGCCTTTGATGATTTGAAGCTTGAAGATTTAATTTTAACTTCATAAATTTGTCCAGGTTGAAAGTTGAAAAATTAGATAAACTTCAAGAAATTCATTCCTAAGAAGCGAGAGGCTCTCTCCCTGGAATGCTTTAAAAAACCAGTTTTTGCTTTTCCAATAAATTTAAACAAAACAATTGTGGTAAATATATAAACTGATGATTTTTTTGTTGTTTTTTGTTTCAGGTGAGTTACAAATTTACATCGTTAGAATAAGAAGTACATATAAATGAGTAAGTGATTTTTCATTATTCTGGGGAAAATAATTCGTATACTTCCTTTGGATCTTCTGGCACTTGTCTTACACGTTTTGACCTCTCGTCTAGAAAATCTTGTGTACCTTGATACTATTTTGTTCATTGATTTGCAGGTTTCCGGAAATAAAATTATTGGGTGGGAGGGGGGCCTTTTGAAACGAATAACCTGAACTCTGAAAAAAGTAATATGGTCGTTCAAATTGAACGAGAAAGTTATGAATGATTTTTTCAACTATTAGCTTAATCGTTAGGTAATTCAAAACCTGAAAAACCTTGACCTTTGCTCAAAAGTCAGTAATTACAATTTTTCACACATTCATGTTCCTATCTTGATTGTTGATTCATGAGAAAGATGTCTTCATCTTGGCCAAAAAAAATTTAACAGTCACAAAAATCAAGGGGTTCTCAAAAATGCCATAAAAATTTGAGAATAAATTTAAAATGTTGCAAATTTATGATATTATTATTTCGAATCGAGGAAATTTTTACGAGTAAAATATCTTGAAAAATTATAGATACCATATCAAAATTATTTTAAATGTTATAAAATTGGTCGAAAATATCAAAAAAATTTTAAAGAAGCATTCAAATTGTTTGAAAAAACATTAAAATTGTCCGGCATTTTAATCATGATTCCAGAAAAAAATTATGATTTTTTTTTTTCAATCCTCCAACAAAAAATCGATAATTGTGCTTGATCTCTCAGTAAAAAATCATCGTAAATTGTGATTTTCGATAAAAATAAAATAAAATCTTTTTAAAATTCATGAAAAAGTCATGATTCTGATTTATGTTTTTGAAGGTCGAAAAGTGCTAATTTTTGTGAAAAATTACAATCATCAAATGACTTTTATCTTGTGATGTATCGATTTCCGAGCCTTTTAAGGTGCCGAATTCATTACTTATTTTCAATTCGAGTAACTCCACAGTTCATTCAAATTATAGGGATCGATCTAAATAATTTGAACGATTCAAACACTTGCGAATTCTCAAGTGTATGAATCAATTTTTTTGCTTTATCATGACATTTTATTGATAACTATTTCATCAATTTTTAACAGAAGTGATTTTTTTTTTGAAATGTTGCAATTTCTTCATATTTTTATCTATTTTTATTTCCTAAATTTCCTTCAAAGACCCCATTGGTAAATTTTTACATCGCATCTTTCTCCACTCCACCTACATTTACCAGATTGATGAGAACAGGAAGTTCGCGTATCTTACAAGTTACAAATTAGAATCGAAATTAATAATTTTATCTTTCATAATGCATGAATGGAGAACGATGATAGACTCGCTGATATTTTCGCGTATTTTCAAATCTCACGCTATGTAAATTTCTAACGAATTACCCTCAATCTATTCCGATGATATATTCGATCCACGTCGCGAAATTTTCGCACATCTATCAACTTGTCTCTAGTTCACAACATCATTAATTCGTCGTTTCAAGAAAACAAATTTTCTATAAATATTTCACCTCCGAAAAGGGTTAAACACTCCGATAGTGGTCGTTTGTACAACAATATTTCTAAATAATGAAAACATATTTATATTTCAATTTTCTCGCCGAACTAAATTCACGACGACGTGTGTAAATTAATGATACCGATAAAAATACATCATTTCTATTCAGCTATAACAAATTATTCGCCATCGATTAACCTGCAGCAGCAGCCACGACCCGAGACCGATTCCAATTCGGCGGTGAATTATTTCGGCTTATACCTGTACAAAATATCTTGTTATTTGATGATAAATTCGCCACCATGAATCTCCCTTTCTCTCGATGTTTTCTTAAAACCGAACGAATACTAATTAATAAATTCCTTTTACTTATAGCAGTCCAGATTCCAAAAAGGTAGTTGGTCGGTGTCAGTCAAAACGTGCCTAGTTGAAATGCGAAAATTAACGTCTCCGGGTAGTCTGCCGAGGCAGCAGAATCTTCGGCAGTGAGACTTAATTAACGGTAACCCTGGTCCGGGGGCGAAGTGTTTTTCTTCTACGTATATGGTACAAGGCGTCGAGGCGTCTCCGGCGTCTTATGCTGACAAGACTGGTACAACGTTAAAAACACATTTAACGTGGCGGAAAAGTCACCAGCGAATGTTAATTCGAGTTTCTGCGCGAAGACGGTTGCGGGTTTTTTAAAGAATTTAATGGAGTTGTATACGATTCCGGAGTATAAAGAAGAAGAACCGACGGGGGCGAGAAAACGCGTTACTGAATGTGTGCTTTTTGGCGGTGCTAATTATGAGCATAACATCGCGAGCGGTGGCGTGAAAATGTTTCCACATCTGGATGGCGGAGGGGTCCAGGGTTTGGTAAAGAGAGAAAGGGTGCTAATAAACAGTCTTGCCGAGTTGATTAGCTCTATTGAGAGAGCAAGAGAATAACTGTGGAAAAGCAGCGATGCTGGGCGAAAGGGTTGTTGATGCGGTGCTAGCAACATCTTCAACGTGAAGCAGTGGGCGGTAAAACTCGGTATGGCTGGGTCGACTCGTTGCGGAATGTTTAGGTTTTGCGGCGTTGTAAAAGGGTTTATAAATTTCAACTTGATCGTCTCTCGATCGGCACGGCGCGGAGAGCGGTGCTCGTGCGTATATAGTGCCTACGTACACGGTGTATTATGAAAAAGGGGTTGCGTTAATAAACTTTTTAAGAAGTTTTCGTCGTCCTTGCCTCCGGTTTCCCTTCGGCGGAGTATCTTCGTTGATAGAAATTTAACGAGGTATGAAATATGCGCGTACCGTGTGCACCAAAGGGAGAGAAGATGAAGTCAGGTAAATTTTGGGGTTAGAGGGTGGCTCGAAATGTAGAGCGGAATGAAGGATTTGGGTGAAAATGTCGATTGGTGAATTTTTAGTCGAGATGGAAGCGGGGTTACGGTTGATTTTGACGATTTTAAGTGCTCGCGTGATCAGAGTTTTCCCCTGGGTGAAGTTATAGCCCATGGAAATAGTATCGAAGAAGTGCTTCAAAAGATTTATGAGATAGTTTTTAATTTTATCCCAAAAATTATCCCAGCCTCAAGAGCCCGGAAAAGTCGTGAGATGATTTGTGAAGATGATGTTCATCGCAAAAGTCGCCCGCGTCACAGTCTGAAAAGTTTGAATAAAGGGAAGTGTGATTTTTGGGATTGATTTCCATATCAAAAGTCATCTAACCTTATCAAGTTCGAAAAAAGGTTATTATGGTTTTTGGGATGAAAGGTCATTCCAAAAATCATCCCAGACTCAAAAGTTCCGAGGGATGAATTGTGAGAATCGTGAGATGATTTGTGAGATTGATTTTCATCCCAAAAATCATTCCAGTCTCAAAAGAGTGGAAAAATCGTCATTGTAATGAAAATTCATCTCAAAATTAATCCCGACCTGAGGAGCTCGAAAAAAACGTGAGATTATTATTATTAATTCTAAAATTCATCCCAGACTCAAAAGCTTTAAAAAGGCGTGGGATGATTAGCAGGATAAAAATTCATCCCAAAGTTTATCCCAGCATCAGAAGCTCGAGAAAAGCACGGGAGGATTATTGGGATGAAAATAATTCGATTTAACCTCAAACGCTCGAAAGAAAACGTGCGATGATTACTGGAAAGAAAATTCATCCCAAAATTCGTCCCAAAATTCATCCCAGCTTCAGAAGCTCAAAACTAATCATGGGATAATTGTAGGGATGAAAATTCATTCCTAAATTCATTCCCGCCCCAAACGTTCGAAAAAAGTGTAGGTTGGGACGAAAATTTATCCCAAAAATCATCCCAGCCTCAAAACCTCAAAAAAGCGTGGGATATTGGGATGAAAATTCATCCCAAAAATCATCCCAGCCTCAAAACCTTGAAAAATCGTGAGCTGATTATTGGGATGAAAATATAAAATTCATCCCATCCTCAAATGCTGGAAAATCCCGTGGGATGATGAATGGGATGAAAATTCGTTCCAAAATTCATCCTGGCCTCAAAATCTCGAAAAAAGTGTGGGATGATTATGGGATAAAATTCATCCCAAAATTCATTCCAGCCTCAGAAGCTCAAATAAATCGTGAGATAATTAGTGGGATGAAAATTCATCTGAAAATTAATTCCATTTCCATCCCAAAAATCATCCCAGCCTCAATGCTCGAAAAAAGTGTGGAATGATTTGTGAAACTGATTTTCATCCCAAAAATCATCTCAGCCTCAAAATCTCTGAAAAATCATCTAAGCTTCAGAAGCTCGAAAAAATCGTCAGGTGATTTAGTGGATTTTATTTTCATCCGAAAATTATCCCATCATTTTCCCGACCTTTAAGGCTGGGTTGATTTTTCAGAAATTTTGAGGCTGGATTGATTTTTGGGATGGAAATCTATCTCACAAATCATGCCACATTTGTTCGAGTTTTTAAAGTCGGGATGCTTTTTGGGATGAAAATTCATCTAATAAATCAATACAGTCTCAAAAGCTCGGTAAAATGGTAAGATGATTTGTAAAAAAGATTTTCATCCCTTAAATTTTCTTACTCTCGGAAAAAGCGTGAGATAATTTGTGGGGTTGATTTACATACCAAAAAACACCTTAGCCTCAAATGCTCGAAAAAATCTTGTGATAATTTTTGGAATGGTTTTTGGGATGAAAAATCGTGGGATGATTTTTGGGATGAAAAATCGTGGGATGAAAAATCGTTGGATGATTTTCGGGGATGATAAATCTTGGGATAATTTTTGGGATGAAAAATCGTGGGATGATTTTCGGGGATAATAAATCTTGGGGATAGTTTTTGGGATGGAAAATCGTGGGATGAATCTTGGGATAATTTTTGGGTTGGTTTTTGGGATGAAAAATCGTGGGATAATTTTTGGGATGAAAAAAAAAATCGTGGGATAATTTTTAGGGTGAAAAATCGAGGGATGATTTTTGGGATGAAAAACCGTGGGATGATTTTCGGGGATGATAAATCTTGGGATAATTTTTGGGATGATTTTTAGGATGAAAAATCGTGGGATAATTTTTGGGATAGTTTTTGGGATGAAAAATCGTGGAATGATTTTCGGGGATGATAAATCTTGGGATAATTTTTGGGATGAAAAATCGTGGGATGATTTTCGGGGATGATAAATCTTGGGATAATTTTTGGGATGGTTTTTGGGATGAAAAATCGTGCGATGAATCTTGGAATAATTTTTGGGATGGTTTTTGGGATGAAAAATCGTGGAATGGTTTTTGGGATGAAAAATCGTGGGATAATTTTTGGGATGAAAAATCGTGGGATGATTTTTGGGATGGAAAATCGTGGGATAATTTTTGGGATGAAAAATCGTGGGATGATTTTCGGGGATGATAAATCTTGGGATAATTTTTGGGATGAAAACCCGTGGGATAATTTTTAGGGTGAAAAATTTTGGGATGAAAAATCGTGAGATGAATCTTGGGATAATTTTTGGGATAGTTTTTGGGATGAAAAATCGTATAATGATTTTTGGGATGAAAAATCGTGGGATAATTTTTGGGATGAAAAATCGTGGGATAATTTTCGAGGTGATAAATTGTGGGATGATTTTTGGGACGAAAAATCGTGGGGTGATTTTCGGAATGAAAAATTGTGGGATAAATTTTAATCCAAAAATCATCCATAAAGTCATCTAAGCTTCAAACGCTCGGATTAGTCATCACAACTTCAGAAGCTCGGAAAAGTTGTGGGATTATTTGTGAAAATGATTTTCATTGCAATATAATCATCTTACTCCCGGGAAAATCAGGGAGTGATTTTTGAGACGAATATTCATCCCAAAAATAATCCCAGCCACAAAGGCTCCGAAAAATCGTTGGATGATTTGTGAGATTGATTTTCATCCAAAAAACCATCCCAGCCGTAATTTCCATTTTTAAGAACATGAAAACGTATCACTATCAGTTTTCCGAAAAATGATCCGAAAAGTTTATATGATGGGCATTGAGTGGCGGGGTCTTCACAAGCATATTCTCGATGGTTCTGCATATCTGGAAAACTATTTCAATTCTTGCCTGCCTTCATTCGGCCCTTCTATGCCTATCCAAGAAATTAGCCTGGTTTTGTCGTTGAATGCTTCAGCATTGGAATTCCAACAAAAAGATCTGTAATTTTCTCTAGAACTCATAAAAAATAACATTCCCCGCGGACAATTTTTTTATCCGAACGATAATTTTTTTTAAATTTTCAATAATTCTGATCCATCCTTGCCTCTTCTTCCTCCCCCTCTCCTCAAAAACCTCCCTAATAAGAAAAGAAAGTTCCTGAACTGACACCGATAGATTTATGATCCGCATTTTGGAAAGAATTTATTCACGTTGCCGGCGTCATCGTCATCGGGACAGGGTACATAACGGGTCGAGATTATTATAGAGTCGATGCTGCGAAGGTGTTGAGCCGGATTTCAGTATATGGGTATACGCTGCGCTGGAAGAAGATACAGGGGCCGAGGCGCGCAAAATGTCGCGGTAAATTGTGGCATTGTTAGCGGATTATCAATTATTGCGGCGCTTTGCGCTTCTCTTCTCTCGGGCTCGGCGTGTTGTAAAGTTGGAGAGAATCATCATCGCAGGTCGTGCGACGTTGGCTGTTGTATTCTCTCTCACTGTACAGCTTTAGTACGCTTCGTTGGATACTTGCGAAGTTCAGTGATACGTATAATAACAGCCAGCCACCGCTTACTACCTCCAACTGCATTTGACACCCTTATAATCTTGCCAAATTTCCTATTCAAATTTCATGCATACATATTGTTATCAGTTTACCGTAGCGTATCACCATCTCGTAGTCGTCGTCGTCGTACAGTATACCGTACGTAAACGTAGTCGACGCCGAACACCTCTCCCGACCGCGACGCACTCGTCGTCAAATTATACCGCGGTGCGGTGTGATTGCGGCCCGCGATGAGTGGAGTTGTGTATACGAAACGATGCGCCGTCGAGGCAAAACGTTATTGCTTCAAATTTAATTAAAATCTACTACCTAATGAAATTGACATCTCGTCATCGGAATTAGAACGCGAGCTGCCGTCGATGTCGTATATGCCTGAGTCGAGCCACGAGATGACGATTCGAAACCTCCCCCTCCCCTGTTCGACTTCATCGTCCCCAAAAAAAACCACGCCACTGCGAATATATCGAGAGATCTTGCAGAGCAGATTAACCATCGCGTCGCTCCAATTTGTCCATTCGTTAGTGCACCCTATTTTCTCAATTTCGATCTGCGAGTAATGTACGGTACCTTGGTAGATACAGAATACATAGTTGATAATTTACGAGCCAGCCGAGTTGATTTCACGAGCAAGCGTAACGACGCGAGGCACCGAGCAACAGACCGCCCTCTAAGATAACGAATAAATCGTTATCGAGATCGTGAAAATATATGTACATCGAGCCTTATCGGAATATTAAACGAATGTACTCGGAATGGGAGTTTATTCTTATTCGCGGAGTAATTGTAATTTGCGTAGGGCGAGGAAAGGATGACAAGTGCTTGAGATTGGGTTTTCAACAAAATGGCTGCTAGTAAAGGCCCAGGGCTTCGTATTTCTTAATTGATTTGAAATTGGACTCGGAATGAGTGTTTTCATAAAAAAAAAAGTAAATTTAGTGAAAAATTTGTCAATATTGTTGAAAAATTCGGAGTTGTGTTATAAATTGTTAAAGGAGGGGTATATTTTGCAATTTTTAGCTGAAAAAAGATAGAATATTTTGTTTGGAATGGGTTTTTAAAAATGACCTCATTTTGAGCCTCATTCTGGTCTGACCATTTTTCATGGCGTCTTCTTGCCAGAAAAACAAGAAACCCCAGAAGGTAGCCAAGAACTTCACTTTAGTAGCAAGTAAACCAGAAAATAGCAAGAATTTTAATGAGTGTACTGCGAAAAGCAAGAATTTTCAACATTTTCCTCTTTTCGTGAATTTTTTAATCAAAGGATGAAAGTTTTTTTTTGCAATTTTAAAGCAAGAAAAATGGCAAGAAAAGTCCAGAAAATAGCAAGAATCTTCATTTTTCAGATCCAGCAGACATTGTGTTTTTTTATTTTTCTTATCGAAATGATTCTTTTCTAGTTTGTCACTTTTGACTTTCTTCCAACTTCCCTTCTGAGAATAAAGGTCATCATTGAGAAACGAAATAAAGTTGCGTTTTATGAAAATACCTATAAAAAGTGGCAGTTTCTAGCTCAGTTGACTTTTTTTCCAGACTTTCCCGGCTCAGAAAGCAATTCTTCTAACAGCCTTAATTTTCTCTCGTTTGGTCTAGCTGTGGGTCAGTTTCAAAACATTGAATTTTTTGTCAAAGTTGGTCTGCTAGGGGCCCAATAAATTCTGAAATTTGGTGTGTGGCGCTTTCTGAAGGTGTCGAGTTCATTTCTCTACTAGTTTGATCTCAAAATTAAAAAAGACGGAGAAGTAATAACACTCGGAATTTTCAAATTTTTCATATTGAATATTTCAATCTATGTATTTCATTTGCTAAATTTAAATTTCTGATCGATTTATTCAAAAACCTAAAAGGGACTGAGAGGGGAAGGAACAAAGCTCGAAATTTTCAAATTCATATTTGACTCAAAATAAATGTATTTTGACCTCTCAATAATACCGAATTTAAGATCTATTCGATCGAAAATCTAAAAAGGGCAGAGGGAGGAAAAGGGACAGAACTCAAAATTTTCACACTTGATATCTGTTGGGTATGGAAATGTATGTATTTCAACCTCCTAAATCCGATTTCGAGATCGGTTTATTCAATACAATACAACAAAAAGAGCCGAGAGAGGGGAAAATCATAATTCAAAATTTTAAATTCATCGTATTTGAAATCAAAACGTATTTATTTTAACCTTTCCAAATCCAGTTCCTCGATCGATTCATTTGAATTCGAAAAATCAAAAAGGCTAGAATTTGCGATCAATTCATTTTAAATCGGAGAAATAAAGTTCTAAATTTTCATAATTCAAGTATCTCTCTCAATCTGAATCAGTGAAAAGTCACTGATGAACAGTCAGAATTTCTGCAACGAAAAAAAATCAACTGATTTTCAGCTAATTTTTCTACGAATTTCATAAATTTTACTGACTTTTCAGTGAATCTTCACTGATTTTCCAATGGAAAAAATTTTCACTGATTTTCTCCTGTGCTACAATTCTGATTATTTCTCAGTGATTTTCGATAATTTTCACTTATAAATGATCGAGTACCTGAGTAAAAAAAAATGAACAAATTATTTTTGGTAAAAATTAGTTTTAATTGGGAAAATTTTGCCAAAGTGGCGTTCTTTGAACATCAGTTAATTTGAGGAATGTTGTATTTTGAGTAGGAAATTTTTTAGTTTGTGCTTTCTCAAAAAATATATTTTATTGCTGCTAAGTGCTAATCCTGCAAAAATGCTGCTTTTAATACGTCTTCCTATTTTTGAATGTTTTGCGAGTAACCTGCGTTTTCAAGGAAAAATTCTGCCTTCTCTTTTTCCAAGTAACTTTGGAAAAGTAATTAATTTTTCAAGTACACTTTTTTTTTAAAATACGTAATAAAAAAAAGAAATATGCAATTTTTACAGATTTGTTTTCGTATCCCCCCCCCCTACCCCTCATTCTCCCTTCTGCAAAAGCGTCGAGAATTGAAGTTTTTAAAACATTATGGTTTTATGGTTTTTGATCCGAAAAATGAAAACAGAAGGATGAACGAAAGATTTTGATTTGATTCACAGAATCTGGAAATTTAGTGGGACTATGAAAAAAGCACGAATTTTGCTTTAAGTAATTTTGAATTATTAAAAAAAAAAACTTTCAAAAGTTTTGTTTAGAAGAACCCTGCTTTTCAAGTTTGAAGTTTTGTTAGTTTGACATTTTCGATTCGTTTTTAGCAGAACCGTATCCCTCTAAATAATGGAAAAATTACATTTTCATTAGAAAATTAGGTTAGAGAGAGAAAATTTCTGAATTTTATGAGCTGATGACCTTTTTCTTAGGAGGGAAGGATGGAGGGCGGGGGAAGGGGAATTTTCGTCGTGAGTCAATAAAATTGATTAATGGAAAATGTCGTCTTTTGAGTTGCAAGAATCGAAAAATAAAAGCATTTTACTCAAAAAGTTTGAATTTCCCCCTCTCCTTCATAAGCAAACTTCCGCTCATCACTAGTTCATTGTAGATTTTCCAAATTCAAATTATCGACGACTTAAACTTGAGTTCTTTGCCCTCTTTCGGGCAGATATTTGAAAAAAGTACCCCTTTCCACCTCCTAATACTGCTTACTTGTAAAAAGGTCATACGCTGAAACATTAAAATTGTTGAAATTTTCAGAAAAATTGCAGTTTTGTGATTAGTTGCTGTTTAATCATCCGTAATTTGAGCCCATTTCATTGTAAAAATTCATTTTTACGTGGATACATGTACCTACTACCTACTCTCTCATTTTGAATCAGTGAAAAGTCACTGATAAATACTAAATAGTCAAAATTACAGCACAGGAAAAATCAGTAAAATTATCTGATTTTCAGCGGATTTTCACTGATTTTTTAGCAAATTTTAAAGATTTTACCGACTTTCCAGTGAATTTTCACTGATTTTCCAATAATTTTTTTCACTGTTTGCGTTCAGTGAAAATTGTTTTCCTGATTTATTACTGTGCTGCAATTCTAAATGTTTTCCAGTGATTTTCGATAATTTTCACTGATTTATAAATGAGAGAGTACCAATTCATCGATTGGAATGAATATGCACTATACAAATAAGTTTTTATTTGAAAAGATCACTCCTGTTAGAACACCACTCTCTCATTCCGAATCAGTGAAAAATCACTGATGAACAGTCAGAATTACAGCACAAGAAAAACCAGCGATTCTTCCACTGATTATTCGAAGAATTTCACAAATTTTTCAGTAAATTTCATAAATATCACCGAGTTTTCAGTGAATTTTCACTGATTTCCAGTAATTTTCTTTCACTGACTTGCTTTCAGTGAAAAAATTTCACTGATTTATTTACTGTGCTGCAATTCCGACTGTTTTTCAGTGATTTTTGATAAATTTCACTGATTCAGAAATTAGAAAGCAGAACATCGTCAATTCGAAATATATTCAAAATGGTATTATTCTTTACTCTCTCGTTTCCCCATTTCCTAGTACTCGTTACCTAATCAACTCATCTTCTCACCTTCTTGAGAAATACCAAATACTCCCACCTCACACGTCATTTTTCTCACATCGAATTCACCCAACTCAGTTAATACGTACATACGAAAAATAAAAAAGAGCCAGAAAAAAATCATACTAGGTACGATTATATCTGCTATATAAACAAACGTACGAGTACTTAAAATATCACGTTACGTGACTTACCTTGGACCGGAGACCGAAGTCATTGAGCCTTTACGTTTCGTACAGAAGAAGTCAAGAGTTAAACACCTGCATCATTCAAAATACATGGCACGGTTTCCTCCTATACCATCGTTGGATACGAACACGACATATAATAAGTACAATGATGATGATTTTCTTTCCTTCTCTCGAACAGTACACGATGACGAATGACAATTTTTCACCTAAACGTTACGTCATATGAAATACTTGTGGTATACACGTAGATCACCATCGAACCAACGCAACGGTCCTGCAAAAGGAACAATACCAATACTATCTAAATATCTGATTTTCTCATCTTCGAAAATGAATGAAAAAAAAGTTTAAACAAACGATACCAAGATACACTTTGAAAAAAAAAAAAATAGATAGAGAAAAGCAACACCTTATAGCGTTCGATTAAAAAGACTTACAATGAGACCCATTTAGATAGAGATGTTTCTCACCCTTGTTAGTACGTTCACCTGGTCACAATATTGTACGTACGCCTGTATCGTTTAGTTTTTGATTAATCGATCTCTTTTTGTATGTCGCTCTCCAACGCACCCACATTGTAAACATATTAGAAAGACCATCGCGTAGAAATAGAGAGGTCATTAGGTAAATAAAAAATCAACTGGTCAAAGAGGATAATCCTCTTTACCGTTTGATATGTACTTCGATAAGGGATCGGTTTTATCGTAAACGCCACGTAAGCTTCTTATCAAAGCTTTGTCTCCAATATCCTGCGATCTTTTTTACCTCTTTTCCATCCTTATACCCTAAAATAACTTTGACCGAGGTGAAAAAAGAAAGAACAGTTTTGCTGCAATTTCACTCCATCAGTAATACGGACAATTTAGCTTAAAAAAAGCCGAAAGCCAAAAAAAATTTCCGGAAATGGGAAACTTCATATATAAGCTTTATAGAGGGTGTATTTCAACATACCCGACTTTCCCTAAAATCGGAGAATATTTTGTCCCCCTTTTGAGAGGTGAGGGGGTTCAAATTTTGGTTCTTCGGCTATAACTTTCGAAATTACGCTCTTAAAAAAAAAGCTGAAACAAAAATTGTAGAGAAATCAAAAACACCTAATTTTTCTATTTACCATTTATTCCCAAAACGTCATGGAAAAGTGCTAGAGCCCTCAGAAAAAAATCAATTTTGAAAATTTTCCATTAACATAAATAATTGCCTAAAATCGGTTTAATCGACTTGTAGGAGCAGCTCTTTTGCATAGTAAATTACTATGTAGAAAAAGCAAAATGTGCAACCGACCCCTTATCTCAAAGTAGGGGGGTGGCCCCTGTAGAAAAAGTTGCATTTTTCTCCGAGAATAGCTCAGCTACAGTGAAAAATTCGAAAAAATGTTTTAAACAAACGTTGTAGAGCGTGAAAAGACGAACATTTTCCATTTTTTACATTTTTTCTACGTGGTCTTGGGGCCGATCTATTGCAAAACAAAAAAAGATCGACGCGAGGTTCGAAAATTTCTCAAAAAATTTTAAACCTCCTCTTTTGGGGCCCAATTTTGGTCCAGGGGTTAGATGGTTATAAAAATCGATTTTAGTGACCACGAAAACCCCAGAAACCCACTTGTTGGGCTATTGGTTCGCTAGATTTTATACCAGGTCTACATACAGGGTGAGGCATTAACAATGCAACCGTGTTCTGACAAAATTCAAACCATGAATGAAAATTGGTATTTTTTTCAAAAAATGTAAGAATATAGATTAGAAAGTAAAAAAAAGTCACAATAAGTGTTGAAAATGGCATCTATGAGCATTAATACAATAATCATGCCACAAAAAACGAAAAACTTATCTTTGAAGTTATTACACTAATAATGTTAATTTTTTCCAAAATTCTTGCACATAATTCATCTAAATTTTATGGAGCAGTTAAAAAAACTATTTTTCAGGCAGCCCCATCAAAAAAAAAGGTGTGACAGTCAGAATTTGCGTTTAAAATTAAATTTCTTTGCTTTTTTCATAGATTTGATATGTATACAGTATGACACAGAAGTCTTGGTCACTTGAAACACTTCTCAATATCTCAGAACTGAAAAGAGATACCAAGACGGTTCAAACGGCAATGTGATCCTGGCGTCGAGAACATTGAAAATCGATAATCGAGCTTTCAGCCCGACGTATAGGGTGTCCACAAATTGAGAAACCGGTTTTGGTCAAAAAAATAGGGGTCCGGTTTTTTTATTGAAATGAAGTCTACACACTGACGCGATTAAAATATGATATGTTTTTTTGAAATCTGTTCAGCAGTTTCGAACCAGTTGACAAAAATATCCAAAAAAATGGAGATATGAAAAAAAGTTCGAAACAAAAGTTGTAGAGAATAAAAAAACAACAAACCTTTTTTTGTTTCATAACTTTTCTTTCATCTTGCAATGGAAAGAAGTTGTTGTACAAAAGGTTTGAAGTAATTTTTTCTTATTCAAGCCATAACTCTTTTCCATGGCTGGATGAGGAAAAAATTAAAGAACAAAAAATGTTCAATTTTTAATTCTCTACAACTTTTATTTCAAACTTTTTTTGTTATCTCCACGTTTTGATAACTGGTTATCGACTTGAAATAAAAAACCACCAAAAAAACTTGAAAAAATTGGATAATTTTGTACCAGTTTCAAAAAATGAAGATATCAAAAAAAAGTTTGAAATAAAAGTTGTAGAGAATTGAAAACTGGAAATTTTATGTTCTGTAATTTTTTTCTCACCTATCTATGGAGAAGGGTTATGGCTTAAAAAAGAAAAAATTATACTCGAGTTCTTTGTACCATAACTTCTTTCCATTGCAAGATGGAAAAAAACGTTATGGAACAAAAAATTTTTGTTTTTCAATTATCTACCTTTTTTGTTTCAAACTTTTTTTCATATCTCTACTTTTTTGGATATTATTGACAACTGGTTCGAAACTGCTCAACCGGTTTCAAAAAAACATATTACATTTTAATCGCGTCAGTGTGTAGACTTCATTTCAATAAAAAAACCGGACCCCTATTTTTTTGACCAAAACCGGTTTCTCAATTTGTGGACACCCTATACGTCGGGCTGAAAGCTCGATTATCGATTTTCAATGTTCTCGACGCCAGGATCACATTGCCGTTTGAACCGTATTGGTATCTCTTTTCAGTTCTGAGATATTGAGAAGTGTTTCAAGTGACCAAGACTTCTGTGTCATACCATACTGTATGTTCAAATGTAAAAGTGCTCTCATGACGAAAACTCTCTTCAGATTTCCATGGCAATGGTTTTATATGTTTTTGGAAAGACCAAAGGAATATGATGTACTATGCAAAAGAGCCGCTCGTAAAAGTCGATTAACCCGATTTTTGGCGATTATTTATGTTACTTAATGGAAAATTTTCAAATTTGGTTTTTTTCTGAAGGCTCTAACTCCCCTCCATGACGTCTTGGGAAAAAATGGTAAATGGAAAAATTGTGTGTTTTTGATTTCTCTACAATTTTTGTTCCAACTTTTTTTTGGTAAGGGCGTAATTTCGAAAGTTATAGCCGAAAAACCAAAATTTGAACCCCCTCATCCCCTCAAATGGGAACAAAATATTCTCCGATTTTAGGGAAAGTCGGGTATGTTGAAATACACCCTCTACAAAGCTTATATACGAACTTTCCCGTTTCTGGGAATTTTTTTTCCGTCAAAACCTAAAATGACCGTACTACAGTGCGACGTATTTCTCGGCGACATTCACACCATTCGTTGTTCACCGCAGTACTTTCAAATCCCGGGTAATTATTCGGGTCGTAGGCATCATAAGGCGGCGACCCAACCACACCAGTACGAAACGAGTGTTTGAAAAAGAAGCAAATTTTCTTTCCAACGTACAAGACGAAGAATAAGACGACGAAAATTACCTCGATTCATCGCCTATATACACACAAGAGTATACAGACTAGCCTGTAACCTTCGTTACATGAATGGTGAACTTAATTTTCGTTCAAACCGCGAATAGTTTTTAATTACCGTTCGAAAATTGCTTCAGTTGAACAATGAAACGAAGAGGTGAAAAAAAAACGCAACCCATTAACCGGTCTATTGTATGACTCGTGTAGTTTGTCGTTTCCACCGCAGGTCATTTGCCTCGGTTGACTCTTTTTCCTTTATTTTTCACACTTCTCTCCATAATTCCCAAATAAAGTTGCGGAGCGACCTGCGAAGACAAATTGCAACGCCTATCAGCACTTTAGGTTACATATCCGCATCGCGACTCGATAAATCTCTCGAAACTGGCGATCTGGTACAATGTACCTAGATCGCGCCTATACCTTGTGACAATTGTTCTGGATATAAAATGGTTCATATTTGTGACAATTTCTCGACTGTGTCTTTGCTGTCCGTGTAGTTTTGTACGATTCTATGTTCCGTGTATTTAGAAGACTTGGGTACTATATCCTAGTATTTGATATGCATAATGCAGATATATACCTTGCAATACATACGTTGGGGATATCATATGGTACTCGTATAATTCACAATCTTGAAGTTGCTACATAAAGTTGGGTCGTTAATCGCACATTAACACCGTTTTAGACACAGCTATCATTCAATAACCTCCGTTATACTAAATCATTTCGCTATTGTGTGTTGAGGATTACTTACGAGTTGCTACATTGACAATAACGTGCTGTATTCTACTTGCCAAGTCTGTGTGTGATTTCTGATGGCAGTGTATGTGGAAAGATGAGCAGTGGAGAAGGGTTAATTGATAGAATGGGATATGGAGGATGTCAGCTGTATGGGTGGTATAGAGAGGTAATTAGGGGATTATGAAGAGGCATTTTTACCTCTTTGAATTGGATTTTTTCCTGAAAAATTTTAAAAAATTGGCAAATGTCTTCAGAAATGGCAGAACTTTTCAAAAATTGAAAAATATTTTCAAAGATTACAAAATTTTACAAAACTTGATTTATTTTTGCAGAAAAATTGGAAAATGTTTTAAAAAATCGTTTATCTCTTTAAATTAGATTTTTTTAAAAAAAATTGGCAAATGTCTTCAAAAATGGCAGAATTTGTGAAAAATGACTCATTTCTTCAAAAAATAGGAAAATATTTTCAAAGATTACAAAATTTTACAAAAATTGATGTACTTTTCCAAAAAAATTGGAAAATGTTTTAAAAAATCGTTTATCTCTTTGAATTGGATTTTTCCCCTAAAAAATTGGCCAATACCTTCAAAAATGGCTGAATTTTTAAAAAATTGGCTCATTTTTTCAAAGATTACAAAATTTTACAATAATTGATTTACTTTTCCAAAAAATTGGAAAATGTTTTAAAAAATCGTTTATCTCTTTGAATTGGATTTTTTTTCCTAAAAAATTGGCAAATACTTTCAAAAATGGCTGTATTTTTAAAAAATTGACTCCTTTTTTCAAAGATTACAAAATTTTACAATAATTGATTTATTTTTGCAAAAAAATTGGAAAATGTTTTAAAAAATCGTTTATCACGTTGAATTAGATTTTTTTCTAAAAAATTAGCAAATGTCTTTAAAAATGGCAGAATTTTCAAAAAAATGACTCATTTTTTCAAAAAATTGGAAAATATTTTCAAAAATTAATAGATTTTACAAAAATTAATTTATTTTTGCAAAGAAATTGTAAAATGTTGTAAAAATGATCGTTTATCTCTTTGAATTGGACTTTTTCCTAAAAAAAATTGGCAAATGGCTCATTCCATGTCAATTTGAGCAGGTTTTGACTTTGGGTCTTCCGATTGTGCTCAAAATTTTTTTACGGGTTCCCCTAGATGGTCTAAGGAAGGAAGCACCGTCATTTCGATCCTAACCCTTCGAGGGGTGGGGGTGGCTCTCGTAATTTTCGCACATTTGGGATTTTTTGCAAAACGGCTCAACTTTGAAAGCTCATATCTCGAGATTGGTTTAGTCAAAAATGAATCTGTTGGTGCGGTTTTGTAGAGAATATAAAGAAGATTCAAAATTGGTAATCACATTTTGAAAAGTTTAAAGCTGAGCTTTTGTGATGAAAGCTCAACTTTAATGATAATTACAAAAGCTAAGGGCTACCGTTTAAAAGTCTGAAAAAATTACTGTAAGGAAAACTTTTTATGTGTTTTTCAATTAATTACTTTTCAAGATGGGTTCCCAACACCCCTAGGGAGCACAGAGGTCCTCATTTTTGGTCATGATTCAAAAAAATTGCAAAAATGAAGTAGTACATCGATTTCTACTAATTCGAAGGCGCTGAGTTCGAATATGTGCTCAGTTTTTTCATCGGACTCCCCCGAATTGACATGGAATGAGCCAAATATTTTCAAAAAGGGTAGAATTTTTAAAAAATTGACTCTTTTTTCAAAAAATTGAAAAATATTTTCAAAGATAACAAAATTTTCCAAAAATTGATTTATTTTTGCAAATAAAATTGGAAAATGTCTTAAAAAATCGTTTAACTAACAAATTTTTGAAAAAACTAACCAACCAGTTTTCCATAAAAGTTGATTTCCCTATGTACTTATATTTCTGAGAAATTTATCAGTTTTTTTAAAAATTTGGTTTCTCAGAAATTCAAAAGTTGTTATAAAACTATTGACTAAAATAAGTAAAATCTCTTTTAAAAGTTGGTAGATTTGTTAGTAAACGTTTAAAAATTGGGAAAATTTAAAAAAATGAATGTTTAAAATATGTTTTCAATTTGCTAAAAATGAATGACTTTTTTATCAATTTTGACAAAATAAACAATTTTTCCAAAAATTTGTGAAGAAATACTGTGAAAAAAAGACTGTCTCAAAATTTGTTCTTTTCAATGTCCTAAATGAAAATAAGATGTTACTTTACTCAAGAGGTCCATTCTTAGGGTCATTGGAGTTCCAAAAATTTGAGAATTGAAAACAATCTTTGAAACTATTGAATCATTTTTCAACATTTTATTTGACCCCCCCCCCCCCCCCTCCCTCCTCCTCCTCAAACGTATGAATACACATTTTGAAAAAAAACGAAGGAAATTGTTCAACAATTTTTTATTTGATTTCATTGAAACTCTTCACTTTGAGCTTTTTTAAAAGTGATTCAAATTCTGATTTTGGGATTTAAAAGCAGTAAAATTTAAGTGGTATGATTTGAAGATTATGAACTGAGGGGCAAAAACAGACCTTATTCAACACATCGTATCCTATTTCTAAAAAAATTTGTCAATTTGATAAAAAATTACATTTACCATTTTTTTTTAATTTGTCAATTTTTACCTAGATATTCGTCATTTTTTGAAAAATTGGCGAATCTATTAATTTTTTAAGAAATTTATTCATGTTTTTTGAAAATCTGCCACTTTTTTAACGAACTAGGTAGGTACTATTTTTTTTTTAAAATCCGCTGAAGTTTTGGAAAAATTTGTCGATTTGTTTGGGACCGAAATTTCAGGGATACTCCAATTTTTTAGAAAATTTAAGTACAATGCTCTTATAGAAATTTTATTTGTCAAATTTATCAAAAATTCTTTTGGAACTGATTCTGTGAATTAGGAACCGATCTATTTTTTAAAACGTTCCAGTATTTTTCATCTGTGATATGAGAGTGTAATGATGTTGGATGTGTCAGTTGGGCACTCTCTATCTTTTCTACCGATAAAGCTAGTTGAGAGGGGGGGTATCAAAATTTAAAGGGAAAACTGAGTTTTCGAAGAAATGTCAAGGGGGAAAACTTTTCTCTATTTTCCGGAATTTAGGCCGAAGTTCTACCTCTGACATTACAATTCATAGTGGGGAGGGGGGGGGGTGTAATGAAGTTTTTTCAAAAATTCATATTTTTAAAAATTTGGTAATGAATCTTCTGAAAAAACTGGCAGCCTTTTCAATGTTTCAATGGGAAAGTTTTTAAATTGGTAAAGCAGTTGAAAAATTGAAAAATTGAACCGTAATAGTGGAAAATTTCCAAAATAATCGACTTCTAAAAAAATGACAGCTTTTCATTGCGATGCAAATCCAATTATTTTAAATTTTTTTACTGAAAAATTGACTATGGGCAAAAGTGATCAACGTTTAGCGAAATTTTCAACATTTTATGCAGAATTCCTCATCTTTGAATGATTGATAGATAGGCATGAACTGATTAAATTCAACAAAATATTGTATAAATTCCAAATAGTGACAATTTTTTTAGGTAAAACATTCTTTTTTAAATTTTTGCTTTTTTTTTGGTTTCTTTATCCTTTTAATCGAGAAATTTCATTTTTTCATACTCTTTTTTGGGACACGTGAAAAATTTCGTAGAAGTTATCAAAATCTCCCGAAATTTTCTGTAAAAGTGACGACAATTGCTCAAAATCCCATAGAAGTAGTCATCGGTCACAATAATTGGATAATAATTGAAATATAGTAAACGCCATTTAAAATTCAAGACAAATTGACCATCGTGTCCGTGCATAATCATCCACCCTGCCAAGTATACAGAAGTAGAGGTGGCGAAAGTGAATTCGGTGTAAGTATTCGCGAAGGGCAACGTACGACGACAGGCCAGTCTACGCGTTGCTATAGAGAGAAAGAGACAGAGACAGAGGCCTGCACATACTCTCGCCATTTCCTTATTACAATTGCTAATGTGATACAATATTCCCAGTTGCCCGCCTTTCTCATTCATACTTTTGCATACACAAGTTTATAGTACACCACTACATCGACCAGACGATGTCTGCAGCGTGGTGCAGATTATGTAAGTGTGAGTGTTCGGGTGTTTGTAGCACACAGCTGAGTACCGAGCATCATCGGGAGTCCCTTTTTAACATGCAAATGTTGTGCACAGCAAAGTTGGAGTGAGGATTTTATTCCGTTTTCAGGACCGTTCGCTGGCTTCGGTCTTCGGTGTTCAGTAGTGCGCGCCTCTGGTTTTGTTAAACACGTTTTATCGTAACATGCCGAAGACGATAGCCGAAAAAAATTCATATTTTGAGAGATAATTGAGACCGAAAGCTGCGAAACGGTATGTATAAGTAGATCGGTTTACTTAATATTGTGCTTGGAAGGTACCTCAGCCGGGTGGGTGATAAGAAATCGGTGATAACGACGATGCTGGCGCTGCCATCGCTGCCGTAGGTCAAACTATCGTAATTTTTTTCATCGTCTTGGTTCGCTTACTCTTTCCGTCGGATCTGCTGCGCTGTTTTCGATGCTGCTTTACCTACGTAGACGTAAATGGTACACAATTCGCGTGTTTACTTTTCAATGCTGCGGATCTATACGGCAGGGTTTTTGTTTTTCTGCTCGCTGATGACGTAAACCTGGCGCCAGCTTAGTCTCCGTATCCTCTGGCGCGGCTATTTACATTGGGAGAGGAAAGAGCGACAGAGAGGTGCGCAGAAAAAAATAACAAGCGGTTAGTACACCACGTTTACTTGTCGAGTACAAATACATGTACTATGCATATACTGCACAGTCTGTAGTACCTTTAGCTACGCGTATGTGTACATACGAGAACACATCATAAGCTTGAAACAAAAGTAAACTTGGGACGCGATGGACTGCCCGTTGTCTCTTTATCCGATAAGTAAACATACTCGTAGGTAAATTTTTTTACCGTTGATTGTCGCCCGAGTCTCTGCGTATGCCTTGGCTGACTTAGCTCACAGCGTTGTTGTGTTTACGGTGACTGACATTTTTAAAGGTGCGATTATATTACGTTGGTCGTTGGATGGACTTTATGCTGCTGACTCGTTGTCGTAACTCGTAAGCAAAAGATGTTTGTTCGGATGCGAGAGAATGGATTTGAGCGAGTTGTACCAGTGGAAGAAAAGTAATTGGATTGTGATTGGAAATGGGTGAAAATTGAAGAAAAGGGAGGGTAGAGGGGGAGTGGTGTAATGAATACAGCTGGTTTTTGATTTGAAATGACGGTGGGCCTTTTGATGCTGCAGTTTCTTTTCTGGGAATCTAAACCTTTTACTCTTTGGTGTAGTTGAAAAAGAAACAAGTGTCTCGGTAAATTCGAATTTTCTCGAAGAAGAATCTAAGTTGGCTCATTGGAGGGACAAAAAATCGAAAATTTCTGACAGAAAATTGTTTTTCCGAATTTTCTTCAAATTAAATTGGGAGTTTTCCAAACAAAGGCCATTTGGTCATCACTCGAACAGAAATTTTTCAACAAAAATCCAATTTTTTCAACTAGAAATTCAATTTTGTCATTTTGGGAGGAGAGAGCTGCTCTGCTACTCATTTTCAGTCCAGTCCTGAATATTCTACTTGCATTTGTTATTTTCATAGAAGTATAGTGGTTGTAAAAATTGAGATAAAAAGTCATCGCTTCGGCAAGTAAGTATCAAATTATGAAAGAAATACCATAAATATTTATTGGATTGAGATTCAACATTCAAAAATAATGAAAATATAAGATTTTCTTTTACAAGTTAGTTTAAAAAAATGAAATTTGAATTCAACATCGCAAAAAACAGCCATTCACAATTTCAAATTTATTTAAAATGATGATTTTGATTTAGAAATCGTTAAAAATTCAATGGTTTGTATTTGTATTAAAAAACACAAAAAGTGTGTTTTGATCCAAATTTCTCATAAAAGGCTATAATTTTGACAAGAGTCCCCAGGAAATTATTTTGTTGATTGTTTTCGCCTCAGTGATAAGATGATGAAGAAGGAGGGGGATGGAGGGGAAAAAAATTTCTATGAGGATATGAAAAAGTTATGTCTTATCTACCTCCGTATGGAGACAGGCCTTTTGGAGCAAATTACCACCCCCTTCCCCCCCACATCTACGACAATAATTATTTTTACCTGATCAAATTTCTAAATTCGGGAGGAGGGAATGATCAATCATTAAAAAATGTACTGAAATTTTGTTTTGTTTACTATTTTGTTTTCAAAATAAATTTTCAATTGAGAAAAAGTGATGTGACACTAACTTGGAAAGGTGAAAGAAAAAGGGATTAAAAAAAAATTACGATCAGTAATACTTACCCAAAAAAGAACGTGGTAGGTAAACATTAATAAGTCTCCTACTTGACCCCTACCTAACACCAATGAACTTCAAGATTTTGAAATGAAAACAAAAATAGATTTTTTTATTGGTATAAGTGGTGTTGTTTCCAAAATATTTCCAAAAATTCATGATTTGTTTTTTTAAATTGAATATTTTTTTGCATTTGTGTCAAAACATCCGTTAGGGAGTTGCTTTGGTTTGAATGAAAAGGATAACGTTTATAAAGCTTCATTTTGAGCAAAATCATTTTCATTTTGTCATCTGACGTAACTCCAAAGAAATATGAACCCCTGTAAAAGAAGTATCAGATCCCGTTCTAAAGACATCTAGAGTGAGCACTGAACCCATATAACATTGCTTGAAATTACATGGATTTTTTTTTCAAATCTACTACTTAGTGTTGGTCAAAATTGATTATTTGAAAATTATCGATAATTGCAGTAGAAAAATTAAAACGATTTCTTCTTCGTTTTAGCGCCAGCGCCAGTACTACTAACCAAAATTTCGAAAATCCTTTAAAACGGTTAAAATTCTATTGGTCAAAAGTCCTTAAAATTCCCTTAACCATTTTTTTCACAAATGACGTCACTTATAAAATTTCTTGGCACCTAATTCTAAAAAAATGAACTGAAAACATAAAAATTGAACTACGTTGCATGCCCCTTTTTTATACATTTTTTTAGAGATCTTACTAATTTATACTAAGAAGGTGGGAGAAAATTCAGAGTGCCATTTGGGATCGACGTGAGACAAAATTTTAATTTTAGAAATTTTTAGAGAATTTTTCCATTTTTGGTCCCAAGATTGGACAAAAATTTTAAAAAATGGGACAGTGCAAAAGTTTTGAAGAAAGTTTTGAAAAAATAGGGGCTTCGACCTAAAAAATGTGTGTTTTTGACTAATAGGTATATTTCATATTTTTTTCGAAATTCCTTCGAAATTCCTCAAATATGTATAATGGAAATGCCTCAAAGTTGAAGAATTTTGAGGTTCGTGGAAAAATTGTAAGGAATTTGTTAAGAAGTTTCTTATTTTGAGGAATTTTGAAGGAATTTCGAAAAAAATATGAAAAGTACCTATTAGTCAAAAACACACATTTTTTAAGTCAAAGTCCCTATTTTTTCTTAACTTTTTCAAAACTTTCGCACTGTGTTCTGTTTTTTCAAATTTTTGTCCAATTTTCGTCCAAAAAACAGAAAGGTGAAAAGACAATCGATTATGTGATTATTTGTGCTCATGAATAATCGATTAATAATTGTCCAACACTAAGATCTGCGGTATTTAGATCTTCCAAAATTACAATTTTTTGTTTGTGTACAAAAATAATGTCAGCACCTCTAAAAAAAAATGCAAATGATCGTGAATATTTTCATTTTTCTTCAGTGGCAATAATAGAGCACTGTTAAAAAAAATGAGAAAAAATTGGTATGTTTTGATGGGGCGTAGGAGGCTAAAACGAGAGATCTAAAATCTTTGCCATGTTTTTTAAACCTTTCATTTGAACTTCTTTCAACCTTCTCCACTTTCTTCTCAAAAAAAGTAAAAAATTCCGCATTTCTGTTTTTCAAAAAAAAATTAATCTATTCACTTTGGAATGACTTGGCGTAGGGAGCCTTTGGAAAAGATGGGTAAAAATTTGAAAAAATCCCCTCTACCTAATCCACCCTAGAATGTTTGGGTTCCAACGTACTCTTACAAAACGTGGAATAACATGGTTATCGTACTGGCAAGAAAAACTAGAAAATCCAGAAAATAGCAAGAATTTTAATCATTTTTCTGCAAAAAGCAAGAATTTTCCACATTTCTTTCTTTTCTTGAATTTTCTAATCAAAGGATAAAAAAGAAACGTTTTTGTGGGAAAATTCGAAGCGAGAAAAATTTCATGAAAATTGCCAGAAAAATTTAGAAAATAGCAGGAATTTTCATTTTTCAGATTTAGTAAATACCGTGAATAAGAAAATCATTTTAAAAACTTCTGTAAGGATTGATCCCTTTCCCCTCCTTTGAATGCTAATACTCACAATTTCCACTCTTCTCTGCTTAACACGAATCAGTGGACAACTGTAGGGGGGGGGGAGGTCCCAGTATTATTTTTTAAAATTTATGTGGATAGTTACTCGTCTCTTTTTTCCCCCTTCTTCTCCTACCCGTCCATAAAAATTTTTTCCATTTTATAAGGTAGTTTCCCTAGTATTCAACAAATAACCGAATATCCAGCAATTACCAAATACTATTTGGATAAACATCCAAATATCCATTATCCGGATTTTGCGGAAATTTCCCAAATAAAGGACACAAAAAAAATATTCTGTCACTATAATTCAGAGGAGGTGAAACGGTTGGTACCTATAACCAGTGGCCAGTGGCGTTGGAAGATGGGGTACAGGCCCTTCCCCCCAATTCTGGCAGGGGTGCAAGTATCATTTGCACCCCCCTCCCCCATTTCATCAGATAGGGATTATTTCTGAGTATTAAAACATGAAAATAAACTAGTTTTGGGCATTAAACACTCAATTTTTTTAAAGCTTCGTCCTCGCTTCGCTCGGGCATAAACAAAATCACAATTATGAATTATTTGAGTCAACAGTGCAAAAAGAGGTTCCTTTTTGCTCCTTCCCCCGAAAATTCTTCTGTTATTCCAAGTTTTTGTACTCACTTTGCTCCCTCTCAAAAAAAATCTTCCGACGCCACTGCCTATTACGTTGGAAATTATCAAATTTTGGATTAAATTTTAGTAAAATTGAGTAGATAGTCCATTCATCAAGATTTATTTACCTATCGATTTTAGAAACATCTTATTTTCGCGTAGTAATGGTGCTTTTATCGCATACCATTCGAATTCGATGAAATGTCAAGTAGGTTTGGGCCTCTGAGTACCTGTAAGGTATCACCTGTCACGAATAAGTACGATTCTTTTGTTGCTTTTATTATCACCTCGTCAAATATAAGGATGACTCCTATCAATTATCAAACCTTCGTGTAACATCAGTGGCGTAGCCAGAAATTTCTCAAGGAGGGGGTCCGAAATTTCATAATTTTTGAGAAATTGTAAGTTCACCTCCCTCCCCCCTCCCCCTCATCAAATTTCCTTTTACTATAAAAACACAAAATTCAAACTTTATTAAATTTTCATGCGATTTGCATAGCACGTTTATGGGAAAAAACTGATGAAAATGTAATCTTGGAACAAACAACTTACATAGGTACTAATTATTTTGGCCTTAAAAGCCAATACAAATACCTAATAAATTCAAGAATTGGCGTCAGAAGCTTTTTTGGGGAGGGTGCAAAGTGGGTATGGAGACTTGGAATATCAAAAGAGAACTATTTTTTGCATAGTTGATTCAAACAGTTTATAGAATTAGTAATTTCTTTCATGCCCGAGCGAAGCGAGGGCGAAGTTTTGAGAAAATTTGATTTTTAATGCTTCAAAAAGGCACTTTTTTACGTAAGTTTCTGACGCCAGGGGGGTCCAGACCCCCTGGACCCCCCCAGTTACGCCACTGTGTAACATTACCATTACATCAGAATTTCCCGCGACATTTATGATTAAATTTCCAAGAATTTGAATCAACTTGACCTATTCATCTACGAATACTCTTTTTCTTTAAAAATTGCAATCATTTTTTACGTAGAATACACACAGCTACATGAACAGACTCAGGTACGCAGATCCACGTGGACACGTTCGAATGTCATTTATTACACACCTCGACGCGATAACGAGCTCTGCATCAATATCCACGAACGATGACATAATGACGTCAAAGTGCCAAAAACGTCGAAAATTGCCATCGTCGTGAGTAAATTCCGGAAGCTATTAGCACTTTCTCTTTATTACTGCAGACACTGCTGCCTATAGTTCGATAACTTGAGATGTTCAGATGACAATTAAGCTCGACTTTAGGCGCATTCTGAACGAGAGGGGAGCGGGGGAGAGGGAAAGTATTGATAAAAGTTTCTCTGTTCTGATCTGGGTGATCTCTTCAGCTGAGGAATTCTTTTGTATACAATTATGATACGCGGGGGTGTAAAAACAGTCCTTATACTTGATGTGGTATATGGAGAGAAAAAAAAGGCATAGAGGGCCACCTCAATGGCGTGGAAACGCATATACGTACACTTCTATACCAACAACTGTTCGATTCAATGCATTACATACCTATATAAAAGAAGGTACTCCGGTCATAAATCATGTTTAAAGCTTAACATAGCCGGCATGTATCTTCTTATGTACCTCAGAGTATCACAGGCGACAAGTTTAATAGCTATGCCTGGAGGGGTGAAGAGGGGTTTGGAGGGTGGCGGGGCGAAGGTGCGTAACATATAGACGCTGGAAATGAAAATTTATTAAAAATTGCATTCTACATATACTATAAGTAAGTATAATGGTTTGTAAATGAGAGACCGAGATGAGAGGGGCAGTGCGGTAGAACGAGAGCGAACGTATATCTATGGAACGTAGATTGGTGGAGTTGTATACGCGGTTAATAGACGTTAAGCTTATAAATAGCAAGGTGTCAAGATGATCACTATTTACAATAATGGCACACCTACGATTCGCATCACATTGTACACCTACGATTGCGACGATGGAGCAGGGAGACGGTACGATTGCCGCGCGGCTCAAGAATAACTATTATTTGGTATCAAACTCGTTACCCGCATTATAGGCGTGACTGTAAACTGTACCTGTCAACTTCATCATGCATGCAGGTCACCACTTCTTTCTCACTCACTCATTCGGTACTTGGCATGTGTATTGGAAAGTGTGCGCGTCCGAGTCGTCCTATAGCCGGGGAGTAGGCAGAGAGGAAGATACATTTGCGGGGTGCGTATGTCTATATGTAATGTACCTCACCTGTGGTACGCTGCGATGTATTGTGTGTTTACCTGTGAGCGATATTCGTATCTAATTAATGGAAAATGGCGGCTATCAAAATGCCGGTATGTAATCAGCTTAATATAGGGTGCTGATGTGTGTAATTGCCATTGTTATATTGATGGATAAAGCAAGGTGTACGTGGAGTACTTAGAGCTGCGGTAATGTTACCGTCATCTTTGTCCTCATGTACCTCTACCTCTTCACTGTACTTGGTTGGATTTCTATTTCGATAGTCGTGTTGGAAAAAAGTTCGGATGTGTTGTGAAGAATTCATGCCTGATGGCAGAATTTCATCGAAAGATTGGTTTCCGATTTCGAAGCTCTTGACAGCTAATTTTGAGATGGAATGACGATTTTTTTTAATTTTTGACAATTTTTTCAATATTATGGAATATATTCCATCAGAAGTGAAATTTTGGGTCGAAACAGGAATATATCTAAAGTAGATTCAAAAATAACCCTCTGTACAAAATTTCAGATGCCAAAGTTCATTTTTCGAATTTTGGCCAACTTTTGAGAATCCAAATCCATTATTTCTAGTCATGTAGAAGTGAAAAATTAAAAAATTTAATTCGATCAAGGTGAAAATCTGAAATTGGGTTAGTGTATTATACCCCATTTTCGACCGTCTGAATCGATAGGAAATGTTTTCAAGACGTTCCAGAGCCTCCAGAAAATCATATTACTCTCCAGCTTTGAAAAATAGCCCTTAAAAAATGTTCCCAATGAATTTTTACATCTAATTGCAGATAACTCAAATTGATAGTAAAAATTGAAAAATTGAAAGATTTCAAATCAGTTCGAAACTCCTTACGGTTAATTCGAGAGATCTGAAATAGAGCACGTGACTTTCAGCTTTTAATCTGGATGTGTAAGCTGTAGACGTATTTTTCAATTTTCGCTGAAATTTTTTTCTGATGGAAAAGGTGGATTTGATCTGACAGTACGTATACTAATACCAATGTTGAAAAATTTTGCATCGATCGATCAATTCAAGTATCGGACAAAGGTTACTTTTTTTTGTCAAAAGTCACTAAAAGTTACTTTTTTTGGTCAAAAGTCATCAAAGGTTACTTTTTTTGGTCATAAGTCACTAAAGGTTACTATTTGGTCAAAAGGCACTAAAAGTAACCTTTTTTGGTCAAAAGTCACTAAAAGTTACTTTTTTTCATCAAAGTCACTAAAAGTTGGGTTTTAGTCAAAAGTCACTAAAAGTTACTTTTTTTCATCAAAGGTACTAAACATGACTTTTTTTGATCTAAGTCACTAAAAGTTAAATTTTAGTCAAAAGTCACTAAAAGTTACTTTTTTTGGTCAAAAGTCACTAAAAGTTACTTTTTAGTCAAAAGTCACTAAAAGTTACTTTTCTGGTCGAAAGTCACTAAAATTTACTTTTTTTCATCAGTGACCAAAAGTTAGTTTTTGGTCAAAAGTCACTAAAAGTTACATTTTTTTCATCAAAGGCACTAAAAGTAACTTTTTTGATCAAAAGTCACTAAAAGTTAGTTTTTAGTCAAAAGTCACTAAAAGTTACCTTTTTTTGTCAAAAGTCACTAAACGTTACCTTTTTTTGGTCAAGTCATTAAAAGTTACTTTTTAGTCAAAAGTCACTAAAATTTACTTTTTTCATCAGTGACCAAAAGTTAGTTTTTAGTCAAAAGTCACTAAAATTTACTTTTTTCATCAGTGACCAAAAGTTAGTTTTTAGTCAAAAGTCACTAAAAGTAACTTTTTTTGGTCAAAAGTCACTAAAAGTTACCTTTTTTTGGTCAAAAGTCATTAAAAGTTACTTTTTAGTCAAAAGTCACTAAAATTTACTTTTTTCATCCGTGACCAAAAGTTAGTTTTTAGTCAAAAGTCACTAAAAGTTACTTTTTTCATCAAAGGCACTAAACGTAACTTTTTTTGATCAAAAGTCACTAAAAGTTAGTTTTTAGTCAAAAGTCACAAAATGCTACGTTTTTTGTCAAAAGTTAGTAAAAGTTACCTTTTTTTGATAAGTCACTAAAAGTTACTTTTTTTGGTTAAATAGCTGGTGGACAAGATCGGTCACTCTGCCCAAGAGTTGAACTTCGAAACTAACCAGCGAAATTTGATTCTTATGGTCTGAAAATCTCGTGGTAAAATTTTCAACTCCCTACCACTCTTCTAACTTTTGTTTGGGCGTTGTTACTTTTTTCAGCCTTTCCACTAAGAATTTTTACTTCTGCGAATTTTAAACTAAATTTTCTCAAACTTGTGTGGATAGTACATTATATTGTTGGGGAGGGAGGGAGGTGGTATTTGTACGTGGTTTGAAAAAAAAATTGATAATTTTTTCTAGTAGAAACTCGTGTTTGAAAACTTCAAATAAAGTTTTTTAGATGATTCAGAGAAGCAATTGCGGGGGGAAAATATTGATATACCTGGTCCCTATTATGAGAATTTTTCAGGTGGTAGAACACCTTGGAAAGTACGAAAACCCATTTTTCACAACGTTTTTCACTATTATAAAATGGTCATTTCAAGTCGTAAAAAAATTGTTTTGTAATTACACCTCAAAACCTGGTTACCTCGATACATCGATACTTTGATACCTAGATGGATACCTAGATGTATATACCTGATACCCGCTACATACCTGAAAACTGAAACAGGACAAATCAACTTGAACAAAACCAAAACGAAACAATTCTTTTCAAACTTTGTATTCGATGTCTCATCAATTAGGCTACCTACCAATTTGTGTTCTGCGTTTGTTGGTGCTAAATTCTATTTGGACCCAAATTTTCAAAAGTTCTCCAAAATTTGAAACATAAACTGGAATCTCTGAAATTTTAGATTTTATGAGCATCATCAGTTTAAATTTTCATTTTCAGGAAAAATATTTTATCATTTTCTGTATAAGTCACCATTTGCTAAAAAAAATTCCACTTTCTGAACAAAATGATCATTTTGGGTAAAAATTGTCATTTTCTGGATTTTTTGACCACTGTCCTTTAAAAAAAAAAATTTTAAAAATGAAAAAAATCCGGGACCAGCGCCAAATTATTTTCAGCCCTTTTGGTCTACTTTACTCCATTGAAGCTTTTTAGGCTCAATTTTCGAAAACGTGTCTCGCAGAACTTGAAAAATTCCGGTGATTTTTCCAGATATTCTTACTATTGTCCAAAAATGATTTTTTTAAATCAGATACCAAACCCTGTGAAATTATAATTTTGTAGTCAAAATTATCATTTTCTGAAAATAATAATCATTATAATTTCTATTTTGAGTAAAAATTTTCATTTTTTGTTAGTAAAAATCTTAATTTGATGATTTTTTTAACTAGTGCTCTCCAAAATTATCACTTTTTTGATGTACAAAAATCCAGGAAAAGCATCAACAACGTCTTATTAAGAGCCATTGCAGTAAAATGAACTAAGATAAATTTCTATTGATACTTTCCAATTTTCTCAATTTTTTTCATCAAATTTGCATCCTCGAAAGAAGACATAATGAAATTTTCAACTTCTGAAATCAAATTATCAATTTTTTTACCAATTTTTAAAATTTAATTCTTAAATATATTTTTGCAGGTGTATTTTAATTCTTTAAAATTGTACCCACTCAGAAGTTCAAAATTCCATTTCGTATAGAAATTTGAGGAGTGGGGGGAGGGGGATTGGACAGAAGGTTTGACAAATTTACGTACAAAATGAATTTAAAATTTTGTCACCATATCTAATATGTAGTTTATGGTCGAGTCAGGTGTTCAAAATCAGTCTACCTAATGGCCACATTACTCCTCTCCTCATTTGATACACCTGTCTCCAGATCTCTCGATCCTTTTCCATACACCACCTCTTATCTCTGGCAGCTTCCAGATACTCGTGGTACCATAAAAAGGCATCAATTTATAAACTCCTCTTTTAAGGGAGAATTTATGTCCAACATGGTGCCGTTGGTTCGTTAGCTGTACCATTATAGGTGGATTTCCTTTGGACAACGACGACCATACTCTTTCATCAAGTCCGCAGGTCGGAGACTACCTACGCGGCATTTTCTAGCCGACGGCCACACCACTTACGTGCCTAAGCACGGGCACAGGCCACAACCGTATTATACTTATGGAGAGTTCTTCAAACGATAAATTTTTTAGCCGTCATATTTCAAAGAGACGCAATCTTCAACAAAGCATTTTCTGATATACGAGCCGAACAATCTGTTAAAATTGGCTAATAAATCTTCGCATTCGGTTAAGTATCTAAATCAAAAGCTAGAAAGGATACTGGTTTTGAAAACTGGATCAAACGAGTTTATACAAAATACGCTTGAATAATATAAAAATAATTCCTGTTTTTAAACGTCGCGCTGCTTGTTTAATACAGTCTCGGATTCCGTATATGGTATACAATACTCTCGGCGCTACACCGCAGATATACAGTACACTATACTGCACATTCGGTAGCATTTGTTCTGCGTGTAGAGTATGCGAAGACGATGTTTATAAGGTTACTGTGCGATGGCTCAGGATAACGAAGGTGGAGCGGGGTTCGTGGTTGTCTGCGGCGATTACTGAGAAATCCGGAGGGTTTGCAAAAAATCTGTTTGGTAGATGGAGGCTGAATGTCTGGTGTGTGAAGAAGATGGTGATGTTTGGATGGTTGTGGAAGCTGTGAAGTGAAGGCGGACAGAATTTGAGGGTTGAAGGTTATGATGATAAATGTATGATCCAAAATTTTGTAAAAATTATTTCAGATTATTATTTTTTCTTATTAAAATCATTGGCATATTGCATTCCTGAAATGCCAGAGAAATATTTTGAAAATAGATTACAGAATTGTTTGAAAAATTATTTAATACTATCGAACATTGAAGATGAAATGGGATGAAAACGAAGAAGAAATCTGAAAATTTCGTTCAAAGTATCGTAAAATCTCTAATATCGTCAACAAATATCATTCGATTTTTGAAATTTTTTTTTTGAAAAAACTAGAAAAACTTGGAATAATTTATAAAAATCTTGAAAATCGCTTGGAATACAAAAGAAAAAGTCATTGAAAAAGTAAAATCTCACAAAATTTTCATGAAAATCGTTAAAAATATGATGCTAGTTTTAAAGTTTTTTTTTTTGTTCAAAATATCATAAAACTGCTTGAAAAATTGAAAAATTTGTTGAAGTTTGAGAAAGTTGTCAAACTTGCATGAAAATTATTGAAAGTAGGCAGGTATAGTTTGAATTAGTTCAAATATTGATGAAATGATTGGACATTAAATTTTTATGAAAACGGAGTGAAAATTAGGTAAACGTTTGAAAGTCAGTGAAATTTTAATTTCAAACTACTTTCGAAAAAAATTAATATTTTTCTTGTTTTGAACACTTTTTTTTTACTTTATCAATATTTTCTGTTATTTTGGCATTTTTTTTTAAATTTCAAAATTTATAAATTATATTTTCTAAATTTTTTCGATATTTTACCTCTTTTTATCGATTTTTTGCCAATTTTTACTTCATTTGAAATAATTTCCAAACAGATTTGGCGTTGAATCTTTAAAACATTTTGATAATTTACGCCAAATTTTATCCCCTTTTTGTCAATCCTAACATAAGTGCACCCAGAAATTGTGTAAGGGAGAGGCTCAGATTTTGAGAAAAAATGGAGGGGGTCAAATTTCAACGGAAAAATGAAGTAACCTGTTATTTCAGTCAAGCTGGAGTATTTAGGGCATTTTCAGTAGACAAATAATACATACCCACAGATTTGATTGAAAAAAATTTGGAAAATGACGAGATTTTATGTTGTGTTTTTTTTTTTTTAGTCTTTCTTTTTTTCCTGATAAATGAGGGATTGATAGAGAAATTAGTAATTTTTGACTGAAAAATCAGTAAAAAAATCACTACTTTTCAATGAAAATTATTTTACTGATTGAAAAAGACAGAATTTCTGCAAATTCAACTGATTCAAATTTAGAGAGTGGTATGGTTATTCAAGAAATAATTGCCAAAATACTGCCCGAGCGAAGGGAGGGCGAAATTTTTTGAAAAATCATACTCGTTTATGATATTTTTATAATAAAAAAAATCTCCTTGTCGAGCTTGGTGGGGAGGGGGGCTCAGGGGCTCCAGTCCCCCCAGGTGCGCTTATGATTACTTACCTACTGGGTTTTAAAAATATTTCTAAGGGAATTTGACGTTTTTTCTTTCTTTGAAACAATTTTCACAATAGTTTTGATAATCTTAGGACAATTTAAACTTTTATAAAATAATTTTTTAAATTTTTCATGCAATTTTATTTTTTTACTGAAAATTTCTATTCTCACTGATCGTAAGATTAGTCTTTCACTTTAATGTTTTAGTTACCTATCTAATGCTGTGTCAATTATTGAACTGGGTTAATGGGCCCATTCAAAAGAAAGAAAAAAAACACATTTCTTACGTTTTCAACAATTAATGAGTTTTTCAAAATTTTTGTGATTTTTTCACTGTTTGATTAATTTTTTATGCTAATTTATGTAATTTTCAATTCTGTCAGATTATTTTAACAATTTTTCTCACAGTTTGAACAACTTTTTGATAACTGCGCCATATTTTTGTCTCTTTGAACAATTTTTATTGCATAATTATTATATTTTCAACAGGGTTGATATTTTTTCAAAACTTATTTTACATATATTTTTCATGAATTTGAGGAGTGTTTTCATGCATTTATGTAAAAATTTTCCATCGAGTAACCAGTATTTTAAACAATTTTCAAGTATCTAGAATTTTTTCAAAATTTTCATAATGTTTGACGATCTTAGAGATTAAGGGAAGGTGGGGCAGGGTGCACCAGGAGGCAAGATGCAAATTGGCTTATTGTCGTCAGTGATGTGATTGAAAAATTTTTCTGGGCAATTTTTTGGATGGGTATCCATTCGATACAAAACAGAAAAAAATTACAGACCTGACAGATTGCTTGTCTATGAGTTGTTATCAAAAATAAGATTTTACGTGATTTTCGTAAAATTCTTGAAATTTGATTTCTGTAGAATATCGCATGTTTTCAAGTTTTGAAAAAAAAATTCAGCCAATTTTTTTTGTAATTATGTACTTCCAATTACCTATCGAATGGTGTATTTGGTTGGCACTTTCCCCTATATTTTCTTCCCAGAACATTGCGTTAAAGAAAAATAGTGCCAGTGGGGCAAGATGCAAATTGAAAATGGGGCAGGATGCAAACATTGTTTTTAAATACGAATTTAAAAAAAAAATCACATATGGTACTAGAAATGGTCCAATTGATATTTTTGTGATATTTTTTCCAAGACATCACATTTTGGCTTTAATTTTTGGATAGAATATCAAAAATATCAAAAGTTTTCCTAAAAAATCAGAAAATCAACTATGGCAGCATATAAATTATGAATACAAAGGTTCTAAAACTCCTCTTTTCAAAAATTACGCTTCTACTTGAATCTGTAGTATCCATCTCGAATGGACTTGAGTAAATTTTACAAAAAAATTCATGATTTTTCATCATGTCTTCACTGTTTGAATCTTGCCCCATGGGATTTTGCATCCTGCCCCATGGGTGGAGCAGGATGCAAAAAAGTGAAAAAAATTCAAAAAATTCTGTTGGGTTGAAGCATGCACCAAAATTGACCAAAATGAATTTTTTTTCAGCGAAATGAAAGGTGAATGTTTGAACTTTAATTTGTTGCAAGAATCAGACAATCTGACCAATTTGAATAGATTTGGCAGAACATTTGGCCTAAGTTGGTGCATCCTGCCCACCTTCCCTTACCTATGTCAATTTTTACGATATTTTGAACGAATTTAGGTAATAAAAATTTTCCAATTCCTGACATTCTTTGGTTATTTTACCTGATTATCCTTGTACTTCAATAAAAAAATATTTTTAATCTCAAAAATTATTAGTAAAATACATCTAATTTAAAACATCAATCATTGTCCTTTACTTTTCCCCTTCTTTTTCTTCACCGTTGCTGTAACATTAGGTATAATTTCATCTCAAAAATATCTCGATTGATTAAATCCATCTACGTAGGTATTTTTATTCACGAAAATGACGGTATATCGACACCATGGAAACAATTTTTCATCCCATATTATCCGATGAGTAGTAAGAAATGACGATATTATCGTTACGATTTTTCGAAGGTTTATCTCAAGGGGTTCTTTTCTCTTTTTTTTCTGTCGTCCGCGTCCTCAGTATTCATCGAAATATGCATTGAAATTTTTACGACGCTAGTTATACTACATGTACGTTCGAAGGAAAAGGAAATATGAAATATATACCGTAGAATGGTTAATACGAGGGATCGAGCAACCGCCGAGGAAAAAAAAAAGGAGTAAACGAAAAATCCTCGGAACACGTTTGGAATCACGAAAAAAGACCATTAACCATGCAATAGGTCGTGTAACGCATTTGTCATATAATATTTTGTCTTTTATACTACAAGACGATAAGGATGATAATCCGTTGGTTGTGGAAGGCATCGTCGAAGCATCGGCAGCGGTACAGAGACACGATCGGGTTATTGACCGTCGGTGTCGTTGCTCGAGATATATGGCCATTTAATTGAAACACTGGCCAATGGTCGGAGGGGGGGGGGTTCAAATGGGGAAAAAAATTAACCAAGAGTGAGAGTCGATTAAATGTGTCGGAAGGAGGGAGGATAAAAGTCAAATGTCATGTAAGGAGGTGTGAAAATACTTGTGTAAATTAGACCATAGATGAAGAGGGTAAAGGTGGTTGGGAGACGATGGTGAGGTGACTGGGCAGGGAAACGGAGGCGAAATATAGCAACCCTATTAGAAAATGACAAGTTTCGTAGATGTGTGATGAATGTGATATACGTGTTGGTCGGACTGGTAGACGAGATGGAATTTCGGACGAGGGTTGAGTTTTTGACCATGATTAATGTCGTCTGTGTGAGTGTGTGTTGGCTGCCTCCCTCGTCGTGTCCATGACTTGTTTGCTGTAGAGATGAGCCACAGAGCGGAGAATTTTTAAGCATTTCCACCAGAAAGAGAAGAGTTGATCGAGGTATATTTGTATGTATTGCGAGAGAGAGAGAATGGTGTTGCAGAGAGCACGCGGATCCGTGGGGTACCTGCACTACCCGTATGTGTAATTGATATGTGCGACTACCTGCGGATATACATGTTATTGTTATTCAACACTACCACACCGAGTCCGTCTTTCTCCGGCTCGGGTTAAGAGATCGCCACAGCCATAACGAGTAACAACGCCAAAGAAAGAAAAGGCACAAGAGGTAGAAAAAACTTTGACTTCACCGATTCTATTTTTATAAATGTATCGTTTTGTTTATTTTTTATTTGTACCTAGTCACGTCCACGCCTTTACAAGGTACCCGGTTCTATACCTTTACCTTTCGATCGAGAGATACATTTTCAATTAGAATCAAAAACCGAACGTGCCTTATTCAATGACACCCACCAACAATCGACCTCATCCGCGATCATACTCCTTTATTTGCTCCAAATGCGTTAAATTCGCCAAAAATCGCGTATATTGGAACTGTTTCCTATACCACTAAGCCTATTAGCGTCTCGAATCCGTATCTCCTCCGGTACCCCCTTCGGTGAGGTTATGCAACCGAAGGAATTCCATTTTTCTTCGGGTGAACTTTTCGCGTCGATATTTTGCAAGGTTTCCCTTTCCGAGCTCTCGGGACACATAGCTTCTTTTGTGGAATGTGATTATTGTCAGAGGGAAAACGAAAGTTGAACTGGAGGAGGGGTTCAGCAGATGTCGATTTTCCGCGATTTACTTCCTTGAAATGTTTTGAAATTTCACTTTTGGAAAAATATCACTTTTTACAGGGTGTCCAACGGTGATAAGTCAAGATTTTTTCAAAAAGGTCATGTGGGTCCTGAAAAGTCAAGATATTTGACTAATTTGTTCTAAGTTACTCGAAAGGTCAAGCTTTTTTCAAAAATCAAAAAAAATTTCATTTAGGTACCCTTAATAAATATTTTTTTTTAAGTTGAAAAAAACAAATTTTTCAGCCAATATTTGTTTTGGGACTATTTTTTTTTAAATCATCAAATTTTTAAATCTTAGGCACACTGGTGTATAGCTTGGAGGAGAGGGGGTAGCTGCAGGCAAACAGACGCATAGAATTTTTTTGTTGGAGTGGCCCTCAAAAAAGTCATGCAAAAAGTCATTCCAAAAGGTCAAGCTAAGTCAAGCTTTTTGCTCAAAAAATTTTGTTAGACACCCTGTCTTAGATTCTCCCCTCCCCCATTGTGTATTTTTGATTGAAAAAGTAAAAAGTAAAAATTTTAATGTCGTGTTCAAAAAAACAGAAATTACTTTTTGTGAGAGATGTAAATTATTGATTTATTAGAAAGAAAATTTTCCAGGAAAAAATTATAATTAGGTTGAATTTTTCTGGAAAAAATATTAGTCAGTTACATTTTTAAATCAAAGGTCATGATGAGTCAATGAAGTAATATTTTTAGATTTTAGTAAAAAGGGAGTGGTATGTAGATGTACTATGCTACAAATTCAAATCTGAAAAATTTTCTAATTGATGAAAAGTTATGATTCAAAGCTTAAAATCAAAATTTTTGACACGAATTTTGATTTTAAAAAAGATGGTGATTGAAAATTCAGAATCTCATTAGATTATGCCAAGATTTTGATTAAAAAATCTTAATATGAATCTATTCCTTGTAAAGAGTCTTAATAACGTCAAGTATTTAAATTTATCAATTTCTGTCCTTTTGATAAAAAGGCCGCAAAAACTCATGGTTCTTGTGCAAAAATTTCAACTTTTTTATGACAACACATAACAAATTTATGATTTTGATTCAGAACATGAACAGTCTTGATCTAAAAAATCTTTAAAATGTAAGCATTTTATTTTTCCAATTTGATAATTTGGCAAAAATTGAATGAAATTTTAGAGAAAAGTTATTTTACAAAAATGTTTTTAAAAATTTGTGATTTTATTTCTAATTTCCGGATTACAAATGATTACAATTAGGAAAACAACAGTCTCGAATTTTGATTCAAAGATTACCTATCTACAAATTTTGATCATTTTTCTTAAATAGAACGTTTTGACTTTTGATTTCCAGCCTGAAAATGTTTGATGTCGATAAAAATTGGATGAAAACAAAAAGGTCGAGATTTTTACTGAAATGCCATTAAAAAATCAGGATTTTATTCCGAATTTAAAATTTTCTCTACAACTAAAGTTGTGTAATTTTTAAACATCATTTTTTCCTAAAATTCGTTTCAATCTGCATATAATTTTAAAAAATTAATAAAATTCCATCGAGTGAATCAACTAATTAATGAAATTTTTTGTTTCTTTGTTTCAGGTGAGTTACAAATTATGCTGCATTGAAATAAGAACTGCATAGAAATGAGTGAGTAATTTTTTATAAGTCTCGAGAAAATTCCTCTTATTGAATAATTTTTGAGTGAATAAGGGATCATTAATTTGAAAACGTTTGTGGGTTTGTGTTGTCACCTATACGTAGGCATTTCTTTTTAAATCCTTACTAAAATATACAAATCTTGAATTTTTAATATTATTGGAGATATCTCCGAAACATGTGGGGCTTGTGATCAAAAATTTGACTGGAGAGCTCTTACATCAGGGATACCTAACATTTTAAGACCATTTTTAGAAAAATTCAGGTTAAAGGTTGTTTTGACCATTTTACCAAGAAAAATATACTAATTGATTAATATAGAATTTGTTAAAAGGGATAGAAAAGTCACGATTTCGACTTGAAACTTAGAAAAAATCTTTACTTTTGCTCAAAAAGTCTCTTAAATTATAGTTTTCATAAATTTGAACATTTTGAAAACCGAAATTTTCAATTCATAAAATACATAATTATGAATTTTACAAAAATTTTATAGAAAAGTCATGATAATGTTTCAAATTCCAAAGAAAATTCACTTCGGGGAAAATATCTGAAAATCATGATACTGACAAAAAAGTTGAGTATGAAAATTTTTTCTCAATATCTAACTCAAAATTCATAATTTTGTTAATTCTTTTAAAGAAATCTCTTGAATAAGAATTTATATTATTCAATTCAAAAAGTTATAATTTCTTGAAAATGATTGTGAATTTTAGTAAAAATTTCAAAACTTGTAAAAGGTCATGAAAAATGTTTTCGATAGTTTAATAAAGTCATGATTTTTTTTCAAGAGGTCAAAAATTTCAAATGACTTGTGCTTTGTGGCGAATCGATTTCAAGGTTTTCAAAAGTGTAGAATTCAAATCCGGTATAATTTTGACGATTCGTCAATTTTCAGTCCAATCACCCACTCCACTCTTTTTCCTGACTTTTTTCAAAGGTCAAAAATGTTTGATACTTGTGCCTTTGATTTTTGATGTATCGATTTCAAGGTTTTCAAGAGTGTAGAATTCAAATTCGGCATTACTTTGACAATTCACAAATTTTCAGTCCAATTACCCACTCCACTTTTTGTTTTGACTTTTTTCAAAGGTGGAAAATTTTAAATGACTTGTGCCTTTGATTTTTGATGTATCGGTTTTATGATTTTTAAAAATTTGAAATCGAAATCCAACCTTATTTTGACGGTTTATCAATTTTCAGCCCAGTTACCTACTCCACTTTTTGTTCTGACTTTTTTCAAAGGTCAACATTTTTTAATGACTTCTGTCTTTGATTTTTGATGTATCGATTTCAAGGTTTTCAAGAGTGTAGAATTCAAATTCGACATTATTTTGATAATTCACAAATTTTTAGCCCAATTGCCTACCCCACTTTTTGTTCTGACTTTTTTCAAAGGTCAAAATTTTTTAATGACTTGTATCTTGTGATATGTCGATTTCATGGGTTTCAAGAGTGTAGAATTCAAATCCGGGATTGTTTTGACGGTTCACCAATTTTCAGCCCAGCTACCTACTCCACTTTTTGTCCTGACTTTTTTCAAAGGTCAAAAATTTCAAATGACTTGTATCTTGTGATATGTCGATTTCATGGTTTTCAAGGGTGTAGACATAAGCGCACCCAAGGGGAGGGCTCAGGGGGCTCGAGCCCCCTCCTTAACCTGGGAAAGGAGATTTTTTATCACAAAAATGCCAAAAAACAAGTGCTTTTTTTCTCTTCAATCATGATTTTTTAAATAAATTTTCGCTACTTAATGAACAAGATATAATTATAATATAACTTTGGAATCTGAATCAGTCTTTGATGAAAATTTGCCTGTGAGGATCAAGTGAAATGATTTTCATTGAAAATTATTGATTTTTCACCGATATCTTTCAGTCAAAAATCACTGATTTCTTAGTCAATTCCCAACTTGTCAGAATCAGTAATTTTGACTGAAAGACCAGTGAAAAATCACTGATTTTCAGTTGTATTCATTTCACTGATTCAAAAAGGTAAATTTACTAATTCAGATTTAAAGAGTGTACCTATCTACCTAATGATTGTTTGTTCCAAAAATCCCACAATTTTTCAATTTTTCTTTGCTCAAATCTGTCTATGTATTATCAACTTAATAAAAATACCCTGACTACGCCAGCGCCACTGAAATAACAGGTTACTCAATTTTTTCATGGAAATTTGACACCCCTCCCATTTTTTTCATCAAATTCTCAGCCCCTCCCTTAAATAATTTCTGGGTGCGCTTATGGGTGTAGAATTCAAACCCGGCATTATTTTGCCGATTCATTCGTTCCCAATCAAACTACTCCACTTTTTATCTCATTTCCAGAGTAAAATTCGATTCTCACCTCGAAAACTTTCCAATACACATCCACATTCGCACCAAACCCCTTCGTCAATACGTCGGTGCATCAATTTACCTCCATTTAACGCTCAACTGCTCTTGAACCGTGCTATATAAATCTACATCTCACCGCCTGCCATTTATGCTACATCTATACCAGCATACGAGTAGACTCCGCACCGTCGTATGATAAAGCAAGCACGAAAAAACACCGCTGGAAAACATTTCGCCAATAAACATGCGGTTCGAGCGAAGTACTTGCACACGTTGAAAAAATTTCAATAATGCATGACTGAAGCTTTAAATTGACTACCGTTAAATCGCAAATTTCTCGAACGTATTTCAAAAACTTTACTCTTTATTCAGCTTTGCACTCAACGTCTGTGTGTACTTTAATATACGTAGTGCACAATATACTCTCGTCGAACAACCGCCGCGAAGAGAGGAAATACTCTCGAATCTCGCTCGCGTTGCGTTTTTCTTATTTTTCCTTTCGTGCGCTTTTTATATGAACTCGAATCTCGATTTGTTTATTTTTCTTTTCAACTTGTCCACGGCGTTATTCGACGCGACGTGAGTTTTCGCGTCTAATTTAAGCTTGTTCTTCGCTTTTTCAAATGTTGGTAAACACGATAGAAGAAAATCAATCGGAGACGACGCGACGAATTTATTTACAGAGTGGGCGACTGTGGGTGGGTTTGTTCTCGAAATGCATCGCGTAATTCGTCAAATTTAAGGTTATTAAGATTTAGGTGAGATGTGTGAGAATTTTCTCGTTCGATGAATTACTTCATTAAGGTTTTATCTATAGAGATGTTCTGTGGCGAGTCTGAGTACCTTTATTGTTGGTACAGAGAAAGTACATGCGAGGTACCTACTTCTATGTCCAGAAGCCTGCGGAGAGTCTGCGATATGAAATTATCACGATGCTACTGGCTGTGAGCATCATCAACGGGCACACACACTTGTACACAATGAACGAGCAGAACCAGTTCAATCAGCATCTCTACTACATGCAGCCAGTTAATAGATTTATAAACGATTTAAAGTTTACTTAGGGTTTTGTTTTTCTCTGCTCTTTATTTCGGGTGTAATGTAATTTGAACCGAGTCACGAATTCGAAGATTAAAAATCGGAGATAGTGGCACGAAGATTAGAGATTCATTTAAGAATGAACTGTATATTATGCTCTGAGGCGCGCTGTTGGTGTTACGAAGTGTGCTCCGCGCACTCCTTCGTCATCCTCCTTCTCCTGCTAGTAATCTTATGTGAATGGAATGCTTTTCCAAGTGGATGTTAATATTTCATGTAACGTTAGGTGGTTTTTTACTTACTCTCCGCGCGCCAATAGGTACAGTGTGTTCGAAAAATCGCCTCTGTATTGCCAACCAGTTTCAGAGTGTCTACTGGAAAAGTGAGGGATTTTAAAAAACTAGAAAAATCAGGAAATTTTGAATTTTTTGTTGAAATCTTATAAAAATCCAAAAGGATAAATCATCTGAGAAGTGTTTCTTTGTTCATTTCATCATAAATTTTTCAAAACTTTTCATAAAATTTTTTGATAGTTTTGTTGTGGTACTCTCTCAATTTTATAAATCAGTGAAAATTATCGAAAATCACTGATAAATAGTCAGAATTGGAGCACAGGAGAAAATCAGTGAACATTTTTCTGCTGAAAACAAATCAGTGTGAAAAATCAGTAAATGTTCACTGAAAAGTCAGTAAAATTTATGAAATTTGCTGAAAAATCAGTGAAATTTTTTGAAAAATCAGCGAAAATATAATAAAAATTAGTGAATTTTGCTGTTTTTTTCTGTGCTGCAATTCTGACTACTTATCAGTGACTTTTCACTGATTCAGAATGAAAGAGTAGGTATTTGATGTTTTTGATGTCCACTCAGGCCAAATTGTTGTTTCCCTAATATATGTGATTTTTTTTACTTGGCATTTCTTAACAATATTAAACAAAAAAATTGATATTCAAATGCGTGTCTCTGTCTATTAAATTAGGAAATTTTTTTAAAAAATTGCACTCCACACGTTCAGGCGTAATTTACTTCCTTCATTTTATAACGTATTACAAGTCATACAAAAGTCATACTTTTGATCAAAAATTTGTGATTTTTCAATTTTCTCCATTTTCCCTTAGATTACTAAAGGCCCAAAATGACGTAATTTTTTTTTAAATTCCGTTTTTAAAATTTCAAACGTATTCTTTTTCAAGAAAATTTTGCCCTAGCTTCGCAAATTTTGCTTTTTAAAAAAAATTAATAGAACGTTATCCAGCATGTTTATTTAAAATTGGGATAAAAAATTGAAAAAGCGAGTATTTTGACTCAAAAAATTACATTTTTCAAGTATCAATCTCATTTTACTTGAAAATGTAGGACTGATGCAGTAACATTCTCAAAACTAATAATCAGGAAAATTTTTTGTTTTTTCAACATGATTTTTTTGAAAAAAATTTTGCTCTCGGTTCACTTGAGCACTACTCTCTCATTTGTAAATCAGTGAAAATTATCGGAAATCACTGGAAAACAGTGAGAATTGCACACAGGCTCATTCCATGTCAACTCGACCAGGTTTTGACCTTGGGTCTTCCGATTTCGCTCAAAATTTTTTTATGAGTTCTCCTCGATGGTCTAATGGAGGAATCACCGTCATTCCGATCCTAATCCTTCAGGGGGCGGGGGGGGGCCTTGTAATTTTCGTATAATTAGGATTTTTTGCGAAATGGCTCAACTTTGAGGGCGCATATCTCGAGATCGGTTAGGTCCAAGATGAATCTGTTCATGGGGATTTGTAAAGAATGGAAAGAAAATTCAAAATTGATAATCACATTTTGAAAAGTTCAAAGTTGAACTTTTGTGATGAAAGCTCAACTTTCAGGATAAGTACAAAACATCAGGGCCCCCGATTAAAAATCTGAAAAAATTACCATAAAGAGAACTTTTTATATATTTTTCAACTAATTACTTTTCAAGATGGGATCTCAATACCCCTGGGGGCACAGGGGTCCTAAATTTTGGTCAAAATTCAAAAAAATGGAAAA
Organism: Pseudococcus viburni; assembly: GCA_033439095.1. Taxonomy (NCBI): domain Eukaryota; kingdom Metazoa; phylum Arthropoda; class Insecta; order Hemiptera; family Pseudococcidae; genus Pseudococcus; species Pseudococcus viburni. Next base: position 379,809 of record JAVBJF010000257.1, read on the forward strand.
AGTGAATTGATACATCAATTTCTACTAATTCGAAGGCGCTGAGTTCGAATATGTGCTTAGTTTTTTCACTTGACCCCTCTGAACCCCCTATCAGCCCCCTAATGAGGTCAAAATTCAAAAAAATGAAAAATAACGTATGACGTGTCGTTTGTTGGGGTTTTTAGGGCGCTGAGTTCGAATATTTGCTTATTTTTGGGATTCGACCCTTTGGTGCCCCCTAGCCCCCAATTTTGAAAAAAACATGCAAAAAAATGGAAATAACATGTGTTATATCGATTTCTACTAACTCGAGGGTGCTGAGCTCGGTTATCAACTTACTTTTTCGATCCGCCTCCTTCGCTTCCCACACTGACTCTCAAATTACTAAAAAATTAAAAAAATCAATGTGTTTTTTCAAAATTGGTGGCTATGGGGCCCCAAAGGGTCAAACCCCAAAAATAAGCAAATATTCGAACTCAGCGCCCTAAAAACCCCAACAAACGACACGTCATACGTTATTTTTCATTTTTTTGAATTTTGACCTCATTAGGAGGCTGATAGGGGGGGGGGGGTTCAGAGGAGTCAAGTGAAAAAACTAAGCACATATTCGAACTCAGCGCCTTCGAATTAGTAGAAATCGATGTATCACTTCACTTTTTCCATTTTTTTGAATTTTGACCAAAATTTAGGACCCCTGTGCCCCCCAGGGGTATTGAGATCCCATCTTGAAAAGTAATTAGTTGAAAAATATATAAAAAGTTCTCTTCATGGTAATTTGGAAAATCAGTGAAAGCTCACTGGAAAATCGGTAAAATTCTTAAAATTTGCTAAAAATAAGTGAAATTTACTGAGCAATCAGTGATTTTTTTTGAAAAATCAGTGAAAATCTGCCAAAAATCAGAGATTTTACTGATTTTTCCAGTGCTGCAATTCTGACTATTTATCAGTGAATTTTCACTGATTCTAAATGAGAGAGTAGATTCCTTTTGATTTTTTACTAAAAAAATCTCATGAAAAATTCTTTCAAAAATCTTGGTAAATGTTTTAAAGCAAATGGTTTTTAAAAAATTTTACGCTTCATCGAAAATTCGAATGTTTATGACGATCATCGCTCCATCAGCACTACTCCTACTTACCAAATTTTGTTCAGAAGGTACTTTGATTGGAAAACACACAAATTGATTTTTAGCAAGTTTTTGTTCCTGGTCAGAGAACAAGAGCATCCTGGAATTACGATTTTCAATTTCAAAACTCAATATAAATCTTGATTTTAGAAAATTCTTTCAAAAAAGTTCATTATTTTCGAATCTTCATCCCCCTAATCATTAACCAACAAAATCCAAAAAAATTGACATGGATAATTTCCTTCCCTTTTTAAAATCATTACTCGTTTCAAAAAAAAAAAAAGGAATTCAATCATACAAAGGTCATAATTTTAAATTTTACGATTCTGTACATCTTGAGAATTTTTTTTTTGGAACCGTATGGATGCCCTTGGCAATTGAAAGAATTTAAAAATCCCCCCCCCCGCTCTCCAAAGGTCTAGAAAATTCGGTAAAATTGGTCTGGAAACCCTGGAAAAATCAGAGAAAATCGTTTCTGAAATATTTTGGACATCCTAAGTTCGTATCGAATCAAATTTTGACCCCTCCCTCTCCTCTCCTTCACCCCTCCCAATAGTCAAGGAACCTATCACATAATTCAAATTACGCACGCAGTGTCAATTGAAAAAAAATATAGTTATTTCTTTCTCCAATGTGTATCGATAGATTAGATACCTACGCAACCACATACGCACGCAAATCTTTCATCGTCGTCGTCGTGTCATCGCGACGAATCACATGCGACACGACACGTCAATATACGCACCGAAAACACGTATGTCAATAATTCATCTTGTTAATGACACACACACGTTCGCTCGTTCGTCTCGTTCCATTCCATTCGCCAAAACCAAATAAATGTCGTAAAATGTAAAATACCGACGCAACGTACCGCAGCTTTCAAAATTCCGACGTTTGTTCGTTTATACGCGCGGAGAGTTGTATACCGCGATAAGCGGCCCGAACCAGATGAATAAACAAAAATACGTATCCATCAAATCGTCGCGTCGTCCTCGATTCGCAATCTCCGGGAATTATAGTCGACGTAGTCGAAAATAGCGTTCGCCAGAATTTTGGAGCGTATTTTCTTTTTCGAGGGGGTGGCGAAAATAACGTGTGACGTTTCTACGCAGCCAGAAAATTGCCAAAAATGAGATGTCTGCGGAAGGAGTTGGATGATTTTGAGTTAGCTGTGTTGGGCTATCGTAATTGGTTAACGATGTAATTGAAATCAACTGAGAGTGAGGGTTATGTTATGTGGTGAAAAGGTATGACGGGGGGGGGCTAAGAAAATCTAATTCTAATTCTGTAATCGAAAACAAAATTGATTAATCTCACTTTCCCCATCTATGAAATTCAAAAATTGAAAAAAATTACATTTTTTGTCTTTTTCGGAGAAAATTTCCAAGCTTGTTTTCAATTCGAGCTCATTAGTTGAATTTAATAATAAAATGATCAGAAAAATTATCATTTTATTCTTCTTGAAAACCTGTCTAGCAATGCCATGCCATCGGCATGGAATTTGGTTTCTAAAAAAGTCAACTGAAAAATGCCAAAATCATCCTCTAAAATACATGTCTTCGTGTTACAAAGGGAAATTTCTCAATGTCTAAAGAATAAAAGAATTTACTAGTGCTTTTTGAAAAGTTGTTCATCTCGTTGACGTAAAATTGAGTTCTGCTCTGATTGGTATTTCCTTTCCCTCTCTCCTTCGATTACACAGAAGAGGATCAGTTGCTTAAATCATTGAAAAATTGACGCAAGTTCAATCTCAAAAGTGTATTACTTCATTAAATTGGATTTCGGAGAATTCGAAAAGAAAATCGCAAATTTGAGTACTAAGGGATCAATTCGATTCATTTGAACAATTAATGAAACTGGTTTTAATATGTCATAGGAAAAATTATTTTTTGAATAATTTAATTGGGGGGGGGGGAGTGAAAGTGAGTAGATATTACATCGAAGGCGTGCCCAGGCAGAGCAGCTTGCCCTCTCTCCATGATGGCAAAATTGCATTTTCAATTTCAAAATTTTTCAAAATTGATGACTCTTTTTAGGAAATTTATGTTTTGAATCAGAAAAGAATGGGGAAATTTTATTTCGAGTTTTGAGTCTAAAAAATCAGAGGAAAATCATTTTAGCTAAAAGTTTCTAATTTTGCCTCCCCTCCCCCTCATAAGCCAGCTTTGGTTTGTTTCTGCATCTAACCTAAATTGAAAAGAAAAATTTTTACTGTCCTATTTCTAGTGTTCGTTCTCATGGTAGGAAATCCCCAAAATTATACAAATATTGAGTAAATAGCCCAAAAGTACAGAATCAAAAACTATAAAATTTTGACTGAATTTGAAGAAAATCTTGAAAAGTTGCAGGAAATAATAATGGGGAAAAATATGCTTCGAATCACGAATCCAAATCACAATTTAGTGAATTTTTTGGAATAAGCAAAACCTTGTTTTATGACAAAACTCGAAACAGAACTGAGAATGGACATCATCGAGGGATAAAAATCGAATTCTCAAAAAAAAATATTCGAATTGTGAACACGAATCATTCTTCTCAAATATGTTCTTCAAAAATTGATTTGAATACTTTACACCAATAAAAATTCCCGATTCAAATTTTTTCTGATTTTTTTTTCTTTAATTTAAAAAAATAATTTTTTTGACATCTTTTTTGTGACGTCAGATTTTTAAATATGCTTGAGTTACCTACTTATTTTCTGTTTTAGAGGAAGAAAAACCATACGAATTTTCGATTAGCAACTTCTGAATTAAGTATGGACCTTGATTGAAGTTTGAGATTACTTGAACTGACGGGGTGCGGGGGAGGGAGGGAGGGGGTTAGTAGACGAATTTTTCGAAAATAATCTCGAAAAAGCATTAACTTTCTAGTTTCAACCTCGTTACCAAAAGTTTGCTTCCTTTTCATTGATCTTATTAATTTTTCCACACATTTTTTTGCTGTGGCTGTACAAACAGGATTTAGATTTTAATTAAAATAATTTTAATGTGTAGAACCACTATCAACTTTTCCCAACATCCTGATTTTTTTAATCCTAAAAAATAATCAGCGAGCAAAACTGAATGAACTGTTGGCAAAAAAAAGATAGATGTTTAAAATCCATCAACCTAGTTCATCATTAAATTCAATTTCAGGAATACAAGTTTAGAAAAAATTGAAAACACTTCGATGAAAAATTTTTCAAAATTATTTTTGTCCTGTTTTATTTCGCTTATTTGACCTTAACCTTCATTATGAACTTGTGACATGCAAATTTTTTCAATTAACTTGACCCACTCTGTACAATGCTAAACAGTGGTTTCCCATCTTCCGAAGTAATTATTCATAAATTCATTATTGTTTGTAGGAAATTTTCCTTATTTCGAAATGCAATTGACCCATTTTTTATTCGAGATTTGTTGATGGAAAAAGCTTTGAATTTCTCGAAGTCGAATCAGAGGTGTAGCCACGGAGGAGATCTCTTCTCATGAGTTTGAAAATGTCTTCGCAAATAACTTTTAAAAATAAGAATTTTAATTTTTTTCAAGGTAACTTTTTAGTAGATTTTTGTCCATGCTTTGGTTGGACAGTGATTTTGTCATTACTTTCGTGACATATCTCTCCATGTTTTTGAACTTTTTTAAAAAAATTATGTCTTTTTTTTTCTATTTTTCTTCGCCTGAATTCAGTTTTTTTTTATTATTATCACTGTATGCAGTCCCTTAAGTAAATACCCCCCCCCCCCCGGGTTAAAAAACCTTAGCTTTGCTTTTACATATGGGAAATGAACTGCTTTCAATTACTTATTCAAAGAGATTAAATGAACTATTCTTTGTGACAATTCAGACTTTTATTCTTTGAAAAATCTTTTGGTGAAAAATTGAAAAAGGTTCCATCTTGAAACAAGCAAAGGAAATATTCATCTTTTAGTATATTCCAAACTACCAAGGAATAGGAATCAGCCAAAAAGTTAACACCTGACTCTGGTTTGAATCCAGGAGTCAAGAGTGAAAGTTGACTCCTGACTCCACCTTGACTACGGAGCCGAGGTAGAAACCTGACTCCGGACTCCACCTTGACTCCGGACTCCACCTTGACTCCGGAGTAACTTTTACACTTCGACTTCCAACTCCACCATAACTCCGGAGTCAAACTCACACCCTGACTCCTGACTCCGCCTTGACTCCGCCTTGACTCTGGAATCAATTTCAGACCTTGACTTCTGACTCCTGCTTGACTCCAGAGTCAAGCAGGAATCAATTTGACTCCGATTTTGGAGCAGGGAATAGAAATCAGCCAAAAAGTTGAATCCTGACTCCACCTTGACTCCGGAGTCACTTTTAGACCTCGACTTCTGACTCCACCTTGACTCCGGAGTCACTTTTAGACCTCGACTCCTGACTCTATCTCGACTCCGGAGTCAAACTCACATCCAGACTCCTGACTCCTGACTCCACCTCGACTCCGGAGTCAACCTGTTACCTTGACTCCTGACTCCGGCTTAACTCCGGAGTCACTTTTAGACCTCGACTTCTGACTCCATCTTGACTCCGGAGTCAAACTCACTCCCTGACTCCTGACTCCTGACTCCACCTTGACTCCCGAGTCAAACTCACACCCTGACTCCTGACTTCACCTTGACTCCGGAATCAATTTCAGATTCCGACTTCTGACTCCTGCTTGACTCCAGAATCAATTTCAGACCTTGACTTCCGACTCCTGCTTGACTCCGGAGTCAATTTGGAGCCAGTCTGACTCCGATTTTGGAGCAGGGAATAGAAATCAGCAAAAAAGTTGACTCCTGACTCCACCTTAACTCCGGAGTCACTTTCAGACCTTGATTCCTGACTCCACCTTGACTCCGGAGTCACTTTTAGACCTTGACTCCTGACTCCATCTTGACTCCGGAGTCAAAACTCACACCCAGACTCCTGACTCCTGACTCCACCTTGACTCCCGAGTCAAACTCACACCCTGACTCCTGACTTCACTTTGACTCCGGAATCAATTTCAGATTTCGACTTCTGACTCCTGCTTGACTCCAGAATCAATTTCAGACCTTGACTTCCGACTCCTGCTAGACTCCGGAGTCAATTTGGAGCCAGTCTGACTCCGATTTTGGAGCAGGGAATAGAAATCAGCAAAAAAGTTGACTCCTGACTCCACCTTAACTCCGGAGTCACTTTCAGACCTTGATTCCTGACTCCACCATGACTCCGGAGTCACTTTTAGACCTCGACTCCTGACTCCATTCGGACTTCGGAGTCAAAATCACACCCAGACTCCTGACTCCTGACTCCTGCTAGACTGCGGAGTCAACCTGTTAACTTGACTTCTCGACTCCAGCTCCACTCCGGCTTCAAGCCGGAGTCGGAGTAAATTTGGAGTCAGTTTTACTCGGACTCCGGAGTGGACTCATATTCCCTTCAAAATACTAATTCTTCATATTAATGACTCATTCTGCAAATTTCTCAAAACCAACGACTCATCTTTAATTTTTCGAACCCACAAATCATATTTTTTGGCATCGCCTCAAATTCCAAGCTCGTACCTCTCAAAACTCATCTCCGCATCTCCGAAGACAACTCGGATAATAAAACCGATCGCGAAAATTCCTCCTCGAAACGCCCTGTGATATTTGTACACGACGAAGATGCGATCGTCTGAATCATTAAAGACCGACTGCTCTGCATGATAAGTTGTAATGTAATATCTCTTTGTCATTACTGGGCGGAGTACACAGCTACTGGTTTTCTTCTAGGCTGCATGGACGCAAGAGTATACATAGCTGCTGTTCAGTCGATTCTGATTGCAGTCGCCGGTAGCTCATTATTATTCAAACAATGTCCAATAGATCGATTCTCCGGTAACTTAAGGTATATCTATCCTCTACTCTATACGTTTAGAATCTTGGGGTTTTTAAAGGCGCGTACGCGCGTACAACCGTCCGAACGACGAGAAACGGTTACTAATTTCCGACTGATGCCAGTTCTGCAGCTACCTTCCTATTACCTCTTCTTGTCTCGAAGATAGGTAAAACCTATGAATGAGAGTGGACTCTGGAACGACGTCGTTGATTTTTTTTCCACTTCCAACCGCTGAAAAAAATCTTACCCCATCCGAGTGGGTATATTTGATCGTCGGATTTGGCATGTACGCATATGCTGGCGCGCGATAACATCGTTCCGGAGACCGGTTTAGGTTCGCGTGATACGCACGTATCAAAGCCTTATTCCAATTAATCAAAATGTATTCGGAAATTCTCTCTTGAAGCTTTTTTCTTCGTTCAATTTTTTTCCTTGCTTTTTTCCTTCCTCCATTTCTCTTCTATTTTAATTAAACGACTCGCCGCGATCCTCTGTACGCCTATTCGGTTAAATATACGTCTATTAAACCGACGTAGCTGGTCGTCGGGTACAATCGGCGATGCGCGCCGAAAATCCAACTTGATAGATTATTTTAAACGATCTTCCATTTATTTAACGACTCTTTAGTAGTGCTCGATAACAAAATACCCGGCTAGGCGCGCTGCCGTGGCTGTAATTACACTCCCGAATATCGTATTTTTCAATATGCACGTACCGTCGTGTAAACGCCTTCTCTCAATAACCGGTAGCCAAGTTTGAAGCCTATTGGAAAAAAATTACATTGGAGAGATCATCGCCGCCGACGGGAGAGTTGAAGTTCCGAATCTTCAAGGTTGTATCGATCTTTCAAAATATCCATAAATCCAGATATACTTATACGTTCGGGTGTCAAAAATATCTACTCCAAGTTGATGTATAGTAATTCACACGTCGCCGCGAATACCTCCGTGAAAATAATTATTAATTTTGTTCCATTATGTAAAACGGCTCTTTCTCCTGGACGTTGTAGCGTCGTATTGGTACACATGGGTTTTGATTCGATGTGTAATGCCAGGTATTCTGTGTGTAAGGCGATAAAAAGTAATTAAAATTCGTCCGAAGAGGTAGAAGAAACGTAAACGTACGTCTAAGTTCATTTATTGTAAAAGAAACACGTGGTACGTATTGATTTACAATCGAATCAGCGCCATCAATTGTCGTCCAGGCCGCAGCGATAGTCGTACGTTTTGTTAGTACACGTATGAGTCGTTAGAATGGGTATCGAGAGAAGAGGAGATTCATTAGTCGACCTTGGGTGGTAATAATTGGATAGGATCCATGAAGAACTTTTATGGGTCATTCTCAGGGACACCGTAGGATTTTCAAGTGCTATGGAAGAAAAGGAAATGTGTTTATTTGATTTAGAACTCTTTGGTGTGTGGAGGGGTTCCCATAACCCCACCGAGCACTCTTTCAATCTGAATCAGTCAAATTGACTAATTAAAAAAGGCAGAATTGAGTCACTGATGAAATCAGTGAAAAATTTACTGATTCAATTGGTGAATTTGAATTTTTGAATCAGACATTTTTTTTCATAACTCCTGAAATGAATCAGAAAAATTTCAGGAGTTGAAAAAAAATTACAGATTCAAAAATGAAAATTTGCGAATTGAATCAGTAATTTTTCACTGATTGGACGTCAAATTTCACAGATTGGCAGTGGAATCAGTGAAATTTCACTGCCAATCCAATGACTCAATTTTGTCGATTTCAATCAGTCAATCTTCGGTTTTTGACTGATTCAAATTAAGAGAGCAGATTTAAGAATAATTTAATATTTTCCTTTCTGTTTGTCCCATTTTTCGATTTTTTCTCGCTTCCATTTTGACGTTTTTTTCTATTTCAACATTTTTCAAGTATTTTGTCGAAAATGAAGAAAAATTGAAAAATCGTTGGAAATATAATTAGAATTACTTGAAATATGAATTATATTTTTGAATTTTGAGAAAATTGTATAAAAAGAAGTGAATGTTATTGAAAACTTCAATCAAACTATATAAAATTAAAAACTCATGAATATTTCTCAAAACATTGAAAAATCATTGAAAATGTAAGAAAAATGGAGAGAAATTAGGGTAAAAGTTGATAAAACTGCAATAAGTTTGTGAAAAGTATCGCGAAAGTTGCTCAAAGTATCCAAAAAATAAAAATATATGAGTTCTCGTAATTTGAATCAGTCAAATTTACGGATTAAAAAAGGCAAAATTGACTCATTGATGAAATCAGTGAAAGATTTATGGATTCAATTAGTGAATTTTCATTTTTGAATCAGTAATTTTTTTCTTGACTACTGAAATGAATCAGTAAATTGAAATTTTACTGATTAATTTCAGTAGTTAAGAAAAAAGAATTACTGATTCAAAAATGAAAATTCACTAATTAAACCAGTAATTTTTCACTGATTGGCAGTCAAATCTCACAGATTAACTGTGGAATCAGTGGAATTTCACTGCCAATCTAGTGACTCAATTTTGTCGATTTCAATCAGTCAGTCTTCAGTTTTTGCCTGATTCAAATTAAGAGATAAGGTTACTTTAAACATCCAAAAAGTTGTTTCAAAAGCTAAATTTTCAAAAAAAATTTGAGAAAGAATAGAATTTTATGAAAATTTAGTAAAAATGAGTAGGTATAGAAGTAGAAAAAATTTCAATAAAATTGTAATTTTTTAAGAATTATTTTTCGTAAAAAAATTGTAAAATTGTTCACACTCACTGGTCCCGTTTTCCTTCGTTTTCAACTTTTATTGAATTGCTACAGTAAATTATTTTATGTAATTTCATGGTTATTTTATTCAAAAATTGAACAATTTTTTGCTTTTCGTAGCTACAATTTCACTGTATTTTGAGAAATTTTTGCTATATCTACATATTTTGAATGATTTGAAATCGTTGTTTGTGCAATTTAAGAAATTTTCATTATTATTTAAAACTTTTACAAAATATTTTTTTTTCATTCATTAATTTTGACAATGTTTTCTCAGAGTTTTAATCGAGTGGCCTGATTTTATTGCTATTTTATCAATTTTTATTCAATTTTCAACAATATTTTATAAAATTTCATTATTTTTTTCTTTTGAAGAAATCATTCATTTTAATAAGTACATATTATGTATTTTGAATAGGTAATTTTAATGTTTTTTTTTTCAACTTTTATGCATTTTTTGATAATTTGAATCATATTTCATGACCATTGACGTTATTTTCATCGAGTTTTTCATTTAATTTGAACAATTTTAATGATCTTTCTCAAATATCTTGCATGTTTTTTAAAACAAGTTTCCGCAATTTTTCGAGTTTTTCAACAATTTGTATTGGTTTTATTGTTATTTTGTTTGTTTTCCAACTTTTTAAAAATTTCTGTCATTTTTTGAACCATTTTTTTTTTCATATTTCGAACAAGTTTTTTTTACTGATTTTTATACAGACGTTTCATGGAATTTTTCAATTTTTTAAACATTTTAATGTATGTAATCTTGAATGGACATTTTTTTATAGCATTTTGAACATCGATAACTCGATAAGATATAGGTAAGGTACCTATCAATTTCGGTATTTGATTGACAACTTTTCGAAAAATTTTAATGGATACTTTATAAATATTTTCAAAACAATTGATGATACTTTATTATAATTCAAAAATTTTTCGAAATAAACTTTCTTCAGATATGATTTTCCTTTTTTTTTTCAAGCATTCCTGAAAAATTTCATTTTTTTTCAAGTTTTTCATACCCTCCATCAGCAATACAAATCTAACAATAGGTACTTAAGAATCAACGAGTTTTTAAGAGCTTTTCCAACAAGCATTTTCAACCTTTGGACGAGAAATTTAAAAAGAAATATTTTCTATTTCAAAGCTCCTATGTATTTCCTCCTCTCGAGTTTTCCTATTTGTAGGTCTAGGTAAAAATTTTACAAAAGAAGCAGGCATCTTCTTCATAACGCAGTTACTTTTTTCGATTGTGGACTTTTTTGTCACTATTTACTCCACAGAAGTCACTTTGGTCACGTTTTAGTTTTTACACCTCTGAAGTTACTTTTTTCCAATCTTTTAAGCCCAAACTACTCGTTTTTTTCATTTTCAAGTCATAATTGTTATTTTTCAAAATTTTCCTTGAAATATATTGTTGCTGTATCATTTTAATTGACCTTTGAATTTTTTTGGTGCTATTAACAAATTTTAGTCGCCCAAAAAATTGAATATTTGGTTATTTTTTGATCGAAAGTAGTCTCTACAGTAAGTTTTTTGTTGAGAATTTCGCAGTGGCGCCTGAAGAAGTAGATTTCAGTCCCAGGTATTCTTAATTTTTGGAAAAAATTTCAATCAACCAAAGTTCCTACAGTTTGAAAGATATGGTCAGAAAGACAACCGATGATGTCGAGCAAGTTTTTCGTGGGATAAAATATCGAATTTCATAACATTTAAAAAAAAGTCTATTACTTTGCAAGAAAAAGTTCTATAGTCGTAATTTTCTTGTACCAATTCTACAACTTGTTTGAAAACCCCCTTCCTTTACTATTCATTCAATTGTTCGGTATATTATTTTCTGTCCTAGACTTTTATTGCCTTTTTCTCGATTGGTATGTGATATTAATTTTTTTTTAAATTGATTGCATTTTATCCAACAAATGAAAATCGATTGAAGGGAGGGTGGAAATTGTAGATCATCTGTGCTGCAAGTAAATGGCCCTCTTCCATTTCAAATAGTTGAATGAGAATTGAAAATGCAAAAAAAGACTTACTGTAGAAAATCTATAGGTTCGTTTGGGCACTCCAAAAAATATGAAAAAAAATATATGAAATTCAGAATTTTTTTGTTTACTTTAACGAAAGGTGCGTTCTTACCAAATGTCAGTGGTGTAAAATTTACATTTTTTCGTAACAAAAATAAGTGGTTACCTATCATTATCTCTAAATCTTCCCATCTTTTATAGGGTAAAATTGATGAAGATTTAAAGGTGTCGTTTTTTGCATTACGTAATTGTTAAACGTTTAAAAATCAATCTAATCGACATTGAACAAATTCTATGAGAACTTATCATCGAAAAAATGGTAATGTAATTTTTACATTTTTGAAATCGAAGGTAATAGGTGACCATTGTTGGTGGAAAGGCGCCTAACAACTTTTTGAAAATCCTTAATTTCGTATATTTTTTTCATAAGGTTTTTATAATAATTGAATTTTCAAAATTTAAAATTACTTTTTTCAGAAATTGGGAAATATTTGAATTTTTTAGGCAAAATATTATGGTTTTAAACTTCAAATTTTTCATTTTTCTTGGTTTCTTAGAAAATGGACACACTGAGGAAAGCGTTTTTGGATATGAAAAAAATATATTGGAATTTGTTTTCAAAGATTCAGAGAACATAGAACACAAAAATTGGTTTATTTTTACAATTCAAGTACATCGCATGACTTTTTATACCCTATTTTTACACATTATTTACCTACACATGAAAAAATATTTTCCAAGACTCATTTATGTACTCCATCTCTCTATCTTTTCTCGCATCCCTTATCCTCGACCATCCTCCCCTCACACTCTGCAATATTATTCCAATCAAAAAACCCAAAACATATCGAACCATACCAACAAAAAAACCTAATACAGCGTAAAACAAACCCATCGCATCGTTAACAGCGTACAATATTAAAAACAAAACAAAACTTACTGCCAGCTTCCCAGCTCGTTAAACCGCACAACCAAACGTCGGTATCGCAATACCCCAAAAACCCCGAGCTCACTCTCGAAAAAAAAACCTCTCACGACCCCTTATCACCACCCTTCTCCGTTGGGGTTCTCGGTATAAAACTATAGACCCATACAGTACAATTTTAGCACCGGCGAGATAAATTATCGGTATTACATTTTACTTATCATTGTCGTTAACCAATTTGTCCGGTTAATGGGACCGATGATACGATGCCGGCGCAGCCTTAGGCAATTACTCATCTGTGGTACACGGTACATTTCTATCTTTATACGTTTCTCTGTTTCGATAAAATATATATCCAAGTACGACTTTTTTTTCACTTCTTTTCGTTAGGCTGGAAAAATCTGCGGCGTTAATTGGCTCCGCCTAGTTCACTTCGCCGATCGCCGACTGATTGGATATTTTTAAACGTATCCGAGGCTATTGGCGCTGCTTGTGAGCCGTCGCTGTCAAGGTTATTTGTAGCTTGGCGAAAGATGACATATATGTCAATCTGGTCTCCATAAAAACTCCCAACTCGTTTTATCCAACGCCAATTAAAAAAATCGACCAGCGTTTACCTGGTGAAAAGTGGAAAAAAAACGCGTCAATGACACGACGACGCGAAATTAAAATCAACCATTGCGCTCGTCGTTGGGCCGACGCTGCCATATATCGATTAAATCGTCTCTCCGCCGGTGTGTTAGCACCTTTTTCCTCACTTCGACGGTGTCGTTGGTCGTTTTCATCTACATACGCGATGGAAAAACCGTATCTGCGTGTAGAGATGAGAACAGAACGTGGAAACTGTTAAAAAGCCCGCCAGTGTGGGAGCCCGGCCGGAGGAGTGGGGGAATAGGAAGTATATAGTAAAAACAGTTCGTGACCCAAGTTTTGAGAAAACGACGTGCAAATTTTATTTTATTGGACATATATAGGTCTAGGTCTGAAATTACCAGATTTAAAACGGTGTTTATAGCACGATGGTCGGTGGTGGTGTTACGAAGGGATGTCTAGGATCTCATGAAACATTCATGAAATATGCAAAAGAGCTACCCTGCTTCACCTAGCGCAATAGCACCAGACTAATCCGCGAGATTGCTGCTTTACTTGTTTGTTTACGTGTTTCGTTTTGCTGCACTTTTTTTTCTCTTTCTCTCTGTCTCGTCTAGACGAATAATTTTAAAGTTTATATTTTCCATCAACTCGCGCGCCGCACAAACGGTACAAAGTTGTTTTCAATAATAATTTGTTCGCGGCAGCGACGTCGAGTGTTTCCGGGGGCGCGTCAATGTGTTTGTGCTTTTTTACAGATTTTTCCTAAAGGAAAAGTCGAGTACGAAATTGTTTATCATTGTTGAAATGAACGTCGGGACCAATTTTTTTTCACGTTTTCGGACCTCCTGAACGTGATAGAACCTATGTCCGGAATCGAGATTTCCTTATTGTGAGCCTGGATATGGAAACCACCCTTAGGTGTAAAAAATTGATTTCTGAGTTGACACTGATTTTGGGTGTTTCAGAAGGTATAGAATCAAAGGAGAACCTCCACTCAAACACCAACTTTTTACACCTAAGGGTGGTTTCTATATCCAGGCTCACATATAATATATATTAGGGTGGAGTGAAAAAAAAAACATATCTTGGATTTCGACCAAATTTGGTGGGGTGGTTTACTTTGAGTGGGAGATTACCCAAAAAAAATTTGAGCCCCCCAGGTGCAAGGGGAGGGGAGCAGGGGGTGCTCAAAGTGCACCTCCTTTTGAAAAAAACGCAGTTTTTTGTGTTTTTTAGAAAATCAAAATCGTGCGAGAAGCCGTCACAGCACTCAAAAGTTGCGATTTGAATTTCTACAACTCCCTGAACCATCGCCGTCCTCCTCCGATCAAAATTCAGACTGCTACCAGTGGGTCCAAAAGTTGCAGATTGCAATATTTCAATAATATGAATTTTTCACTAAGCTGGAATGATTTTTTTCATCAAGTAATTGAGCGAAATTTTTTTTTCGATCACTGAAAGTAAATTTTGAAAAAAAATTATGAAAATTTTATGCACCAGTGCAGCCAACAGCGAATCGTAAAATTCCAAAATACAGAATTTATGTCAACTTTGAATTGATTACTTTTTCGCTTGAAAATATTATGAATTTTTTTCACTCACTAGAAGTAAATTTCGAAAATTTTGTATATCAGTGTAGCCAGTTATAAATTCTACACTATGAAATTTACGTTAATTTCGAATTAATTTTTTTATTGTTTGAAAAATTCACAATAATTTTGTTTTCAGTCATCAGAAATGAAAATTTAAAAATTATTTTTTGAAAATTTTTACGTCAGTGCAGCCAGTAGCTATTTGTGCTAATATTACGAACTCGAATGCATTTTTTATTCATCAAGTAATTGGACCAATTTTTTCTCCCAATCGAAAAAAGTATGTTTTGAAAACATATCTTCACATCGGGATGCGCGGTCGTATAATATACCAGTTCCGTTTTTTTTTTCAATTTTCTAGCGTTCTCTTATGGAGCTGGCAGTCTACCAGCTTGGCTTCTCAACAATGGCTTCAAAATCAAAACATACTTCTATTGATCTGATTGAAAACAAAAATAATACTGTAAATTTTTCAAACGATAAAAAAATTAATTCGGGTTAAACGTGAATTCCATAGAGTAGAATTTACAACTGGCTACACTGATACACAAAATTTTCCGAAAATTTTTCGAAATTTACTTCTAGTGAGTGAAAAAAATTCATAATATTTTCAAGCGAAAAAGTAATCAATTCAAAGTCGGCATAAATTCTATATTTTGGAATTTTACGATTCGCTGTTGGCTGCACTGGTGCATAAGATTTTCATAATTTTTTTTTCAAAATTTACTTTCAGTGATCGAAAAAAAATTTTTGCTCAATTACTTGATGAAAAAAATCATTCTACCTTGGTGAAAAATTCATATTATTAAAATATTGCAATCTGCAACTTTTGGACCCCCTGGTAGCAGTCTGAATTTTAATTGGAGGAGAACGGCGATGGTTCAGGAAGTTGTAGAAACTCAAATTGCAACTTTTGAGTGCTGTGACGACTTCTCGCACGATTTTGATTTTCTATAAAACACAAAAAACTGCGTTTTTCTCAAAAGGAGGTGCACTTTGAGCACCCCTGCTCCCCTCCCCTTGCACCTGGAGGGCTCAAATTTTTTTGGGTAGTCTCCCACTCAAAGTAAACCACCCCACCAAATTTGGTCGAAATCCAAGATATGTTTTTTTTCACTCCACCCTATTATACATTAGGGAGGATGGAAAAAAAAATTACTTGGATTTTGACCAAATTTTCTTGGATGGTTTACTTTGAGTGGGAGACTTCACAAAAAAATTTTGAGCTCCCGAGGGGCAAGGGGAGGGGAGCAGGAGATACTCAAAGTGCACCTCCTTTTGAAAAAACCGCTGTTTTTTGCATTCTTTAGCCGATCAAAATTGTGTGAGAAGCCTTCGTAGGACTTAAATGATGCGATTTGAGTTTCTACATTTTCCTAAGCCATCGCCATCCTTCTCCGATCAAAACTCTGACTGCTACCAGGGGGTTGAAAAGTTGCTGGAAAATTTCAGAATTTTTTCAAGGGGTTTCATAACACCTCAAAATTTCTTTTAGTACCTTCAATTTTTTTAAAAAAAGTAACAGATGACTTTCTTGTGAAAATAGACTAAAGTAACCGCGAAGGTGGAAAGGTGACAAAATCTTAAGTTACTAAAAAAAGGCACACTGCAGTGACCTTTGTTCTCTCAAGAGTTCGAAAAAAAATCAATAATTACGAAATTTCACGACTTGAATGATGAAATTTGAACCTTACAGATTCACTTACACAGCACGAAGCTCAAAATTTCAATATTTAGGTAAGGGTACTTCATTTCTTCAAAACCTGAAAAAAATTACAAATTAAGGTGTATCCAAATAAATTCAGATTTTGAAATTTTCAAAATTCAGAACACGAATAAGTGAACATTTTTAAATTGAAAAAAAAAATGAAAATTTGAACTACGTCTGACCAAACAGGCCAAAATAAAAGCTTCCATTTGAAGATTAATATATTCGTGAGCCTGGATTCAGAAACCACAAAGTGTCAAAAATTGCTTTCTGAGTGGATACCGATTTTGGGTTTTTCAGAAAGAATAGGATGCTAGAGGAACCTCAACTTAATAATCATTTTTTGGCATCTATTGACAGTTTTTACATCCAGGCTCACATTTAAGAAAGATCTGTTCGAGTGAGGAGGTAGGGTGGGGTATAAAAAAATTAAGCTACCAGACATTCGTCCAAAACACGTACTAAGATCGCATGAGTACCTATCATTACCATCGATACCTGCACCTATTTATCCGTATACAAAAAAAAAATACAAAGCACGAAAAAGATACAGAAAAAAAGAGCAATAATATAAATGCATCAAATTTCCAAACGTCAGAATGAAAAATAATTTACTATAAATGAAGCCACAGCAGAAATTATTATTAACGAGAAGAAAAAGAAAAGAAATATTCAATATTCCATGGATTTTATACTTCTAAAATAATTACTTAAATTAGGTAGTACCAAAGTTTTTCCAAGTATGATACGAATGATAACGTGAATTCTAATTCAGATGTTGATATATCTTTAATTTTTAAAGTTGTTCAGATAAATTCGTAGATATCAAATTTACGATAAAGTCAAATAAAGAATGTAGGTACAAATCGTGTGATGAAATCAAATGAAATTATGAAAAATTGCAATTATCATTATCGTATTTCTATCTGATACGATGTTTTTCAATTTTACGTTTTATTCAAAATGATAGCACGTGAATTCTAATGTAATAAACCTTTTACATAAGATATTTACCGATATTTATCTTCAAGTTGTTCAAATAAGTAGGCACATATATATTAGATAGTAAATTTACGGTGAAGTTAAATGAAAAATACACCAATAGCATGATGAAATTTAATATTGAATTATGAAAAATTTCAATTATAATTTCTATCAAATGCCATATTTTTTAATTTCGCATTTTCTTTCAATGATCAACAACGTGTATTTGTACTACATCTTGAACATCATTATTGATTTTGGTGTAACTCGTACAGAAGGTTTTTTTTTCTAAATTTTTAGCAAATTTTACAAGAAGTAGAACATGCTGCTTAAGACATTTTTCATGTTCTCAAGTGTGTTTTTATTACAACCGAGATTGAATTTCGCTGGAAAAAAACACGAAACCTATAATGCAAGTAAGTAACCATAAAAATTATAATATTTATGGAAGAATATTTCAAAATTAATTTTGGTCATTATATTTTTAATTTTTTTCAAATGGTTTTCTTCATACCAAAATATCTTACCCAATTTTTAAATTTAATTTTCACGTTTTTCAGAAATTGGCAACTACTTAGATCCAAAACAAGATTATGTGTTTAAGAAAATATTTTCCGATTCTGCAACGTTACTGAAATTCATTAATGCAGCTTTGAAACAAGATGTTGTATCCTTATGCTACTTAAGTAACGAATCACTCAGAAGCGATATTAATAGCAAAGAGATATTTTATGACATTAACTGTCGAACTGAGAACAACATATCGATAATCGTTGAAATGCAGTTTTTGCCAGAAAATTGGTTTGTGAAACGCGGTCTCTTCTATGTATCGAATTCCTATGTTTCTCAACTACGAAGAAGTTCAGGAAAAAAACTTTATAGCGATCTTCAACCCGTTTATTTCATTGCGATTTGCGATTTTACTGTTTTTCCTGAAGAAGATGAATACATTTCAAGACACGCCATTCTCAATGAGGTCACTCATAAGAGACAAATCCAGGACTTCTATTTCGTTTTCATCGAGCTAGGGAAAATGAGGAAGATGAAGATAACGTATGACAAAGCTGCTTCAGATATCGAGCTCTTCGCATACTTTTTTTGGTTTGAAATTTCCCTGGATTCTTACAGAACTGGATTTAATCAAATGGTCCAGGATCATCCATTCATCATGAAAGCAGCCACCTGCTCTAATATGGCAGTGTGGTCCTCCAAGGAAATCAATGAGTATGAACAAATGCTATTGGCTGAAAGTAGGGTGTTTAGTGTGGTAGAAACAGCCAAAATCGAAGGCAAAATCGAAGGCAAAATCGAAGGAAAAATTGAAGGCAAAAACGAAGGCAAAAACGAAGAGAAAATAGAAACAGCAAAACGTTTGAAGGCAGAACATATATCAATTGAAAAAATAAAAAAATATACTGGTTTGAGTGAGGCTGAAATTAATGCTATAACAATTTAAGATGATGTTTAATTTTTACTAATTTTGAAACATTCAATTTTAATTGATTAAGTAAATTAAGGTTTTTCCTGTTCATTCATCAATTATTTATGTAAGAAGTACATCAATATATTTTTCATATTTTATTTTATTAAATCGTTAATTTTTCATACTGAATACTGTTACTCTTCTTATTAAATTATTGCTTTTTTAGTTGGAATTATTCTTTTATTTCACAATCAATTTTGGGTTATTTTGATTCTTGGTCAAATCGGGAGGAGAGAAGTCTCAAGGATAAATTTACAAAAAAAAATCTAGTTCAATTCCAACATTCCTAATTTACAGGGGGTTTTGGGGTTTTGTGAGAAAAAATTCTCGTTGCAAAATGTTTATCACTTACATAACTCGTATTTGATGTCTTCAATCGCTTTTGCTATTCTCAACATTCAACTCGTTGCCATTTTTTTTCTTCATCTCATTCAAAATGGCCATTTTTTAACATTTTCAAAAATTTTCAAAAGCTCTAAAAATGGCAAAAAAAATCAAAGCGTTTTTTACCTTAAGGTAAAAATCTTAGAACATGGATATGTCGAAATATATTTAAAGTGATTAGGGTTTTTTAATCGACAAGTTTTATCTGCTATTTTATTTGAAGATAATTTTAATAATAGGTCTGAACCAATAAATTCTGTACCTTCAGCAAATTTAAGAAGCATACAAATTCATTTTATCCATTTGTATTCACTTGCTCTCAAAGTAAGAAATATTGCTGGTTTGCCCAATTGCCGTATCATTGCAAAAACATCTTTTTTCCTCTGATTCCAATAAAATGTAGAATTAGGAATAGATTTCAAGAATGAAAAATTTCTCTCTATACCTACATCTTTCTACAAAATTTCTGTTTTCAATATCTGCTCTTGTTATTGTATTACTATTTGCTACGCTTTTGAAAGTAAGATATAAGCTATATCTACCAAATGTAATCACATGAGTTTCATTCCCATGTACAAAATATGTTCAGGTTTCACACCACGCCTATCTTTTCGACCTATCTCACTAGTAGCAATTATAAATGGAGTAACATTTTCAATAGAAAAATTCAGAGGTTCACCTAAATAAATACATACTTGTAAATGATAATTCTTCAACATGTTCATTATAAAGTAAACTAATTAGTTTTTGATACATTCCTAGCGCAATATCCAAATATTTTTCCTCAGACCACATCAAGGTGTGTTGTTTTACTAATAATAAATTATTTGCACTTTCTTCACTTTCAGCAATTTCTTCAATGATAGATTTACAACTTATTGAATCATTATTACATTTTTCATTTTCTGTAACTAGATAATATGTGTTACATACTTAACCAGTTACAGGTTATGGGTTATATAACGGTTATGTTAGATCAAGGCATAACCTTAATTCTTATTTTCCCTTCTACAATTTAATGAACATAATGTAATTATATATTTATATGTTAATCTCAATTCATTTCTAATCACTAGAC
Source organism: Pseudococcus viburni (assembly GCA_033439095.1). Lineage (NCBI taxonomy): Eukaryota > Metazoa > Arthropoda > Insecta > Hemiptera > Pseudococcidae > Pseudococcus > Pseudococcus viburni. The sequence goes on from JAVBJF010000257.1 coordinate 400,275, forward strand.
CGACATTTAAAAGACATCAGTTCTTTTCTCATCCACAGTAGACATCAATTCTTCTTATTATGTCTTCAACATATCGTGATATCCAGATCCAATAATCCAATTTTTAAGTTTCTTCATGTCCAACATAATGTCATTATGTCTCGATCTACCATTTTAGTCAACATAATATTATTATGTCCAAATATAATATTTCATTTTATTTCTAAGTTTTTTCAAGTTTAACATAATGTCATTATGCCTTAATCTAACATAACTGTTACGTAACTCATAACCCGTAACTTAACGATTTTCAAATTTTTACCCCCCCCCCCCCAGGCTTAAAGACATATCCATGTCTAAAATCAATCACACTAAAATTTCAACGAAATTGTTGATTTTCGCATGTAAAATCCGCTGAAAACCTCAATTTTTATTTTTGAAAATTTTTGACCCCCTCCCCCCACAATAGGGGAGGTTAGGGGCAATTTTCAAAATTTCGAATTTTTGCTCCGATACCATTGTCCGAATTGATGAGTAGATCCCAAGTACAAATTTTCAGCAAATTCTAACAAAACGTCTATTCTCCAGCCTTGTTGTAATCTTTGTCCAAGTTTAATAAAAACAGTGAATCCCGTCGGGGGGGTCTGGAACTCGGCGAGTTCTTTTCCTGCAATTTCCATTTTTGTTTTTTTTGAAAAGAGCTCGAAAAATTAAGAAACTTTTGTCTAAAACGTTTTTTAATTCAACGTTTCATTTCTGGAAAAAAAGAAATTGAAAACGCGAAAAAAAGGCTATTTATGGATTAGAGAATATAAGGTTCACGCTAGTACGTTGACATGACGTTTACGATTCTGACATGGAGGGGGCGTGGGGAATCACTAGCGCGATCCTTGATAAAAATCACCCAGTAAACTTTAAACAGCATTTTCCATGTCGACCTGTGTAATGCGTAAAGTTTTTTCTTATTTCGCCGTGCGAAAGGTCTGTTTCCATTTTGCTCTCAATTTCGATGTATTTTCACTTCATTTAGTCTCCGCAGCGTTGCGATTCGTATCCCGGTGTTTTTTCCATCCCTGGAAAGAAGTTGGAGGATCAAAGGCTCCCGAGGTCGAAACGCGATTTGATTTTTATCATGACGTAATGTACTTACACATTTCCAGCGATGGTCTGATAGACTTGTCACTATGTATATATGCGGACACATTAGACGCTAAGTGACTATAATCGCATTACCGTCACTGTTCGCTCGCCAAAATAAATAGGGAGATTGGTTATAATCGTATTGATGCTTGTATGGGTCCCTGATTCGGGCTGAATCCGCGACAACAGCAGCACCTGGGCCAGGGTGTGAACTTCGTGCATTGGTCCGATGATTAACGTCCCAAGGAGCGACGACTTAGATCTCCCTCGTGTACGAAATTTTTTTGCCAGCCTCGATGGTGATGATGGATCTATTCTAGTTTTTTCTCTCGGTGAATCAAAATCGCGTATTGGCGTCACCGTCGTCTTAGCTGGTATTTTCTTCATCGACGGGCTGAAAAATAACACGTCGGAGGCGTCGTTAATCATCTTCGACGAGCCGAAGTATGGGATTAAGGTGGGATTTTCAAAGGTTTGAAAAGTAGCTGCGGATGTACGAGAGGGTAGTGCAAGTTTCAAGATTTTCAAACGAACAGTGGAGCTTTTTATTGCGCCGAGAAGGGTGTTGGATCATGGCTAAAGCTCGAAAGTCATCAATTTGATCGGTATGATCAATATTCATTTTGATAGGTGTTCGCGTAGGCGGATGAAATATTTAGGAAGTGATGGGATGTGTAGTAAATGAAGTATTTTTAGGGATTTAGATGGGCTAGAAGATTAGGGGAAGTTTTCTTAATCGATTGGTTGGTTTTCGTGACGAAATTTCGTTTTAATAGTTTGAATATTATTAGCTTAAGGTTTCTTGGTATGATTCACCGGATCAAGTTCTTCCATTTGATTGAATGAACTCGAAGTAGAATTTAGATCTACATAAATACATATTCGAGGTTTTGAAATTGACGAGATAGTGTTGAAAATGAAAAAAACTGCACAAGAGGTCCTGTGTTTGGTTCAAAAGTTCTGTATTTTTTTATTAAAAATTCACTTTTCTGTAATTTTTTTTTTAGAATTAATAATTGAAGAGCTCTTTTCCAAATTGGGTCAAGTCCAAAATTCGTACATGAGAAAAAGGACTTTCATCCAAAAAATTTTTTATAGTCAAAATCTGAAAAAAAATTTACACTTAAGCTCCTTTTCTCATATACGGTTTTTGCACAACCCCATTTTGGAAAAGAGTTCTTCAATTAAATCGTTCTATTCGAGATGAAGTCAAGTACATATGTACATTGTTTAGAAAAATCATATTTTGCATGATCAACATCATATCAGATTAAAATACATAAATGTTGTGAAAAAATTAGATCGATTTTCAAAAATGAGACTTGATTTTTTTTTCACAGGGCCCAATTCAATTGAACTGTGAATCGTTTTGATCTCGTTCATCGGTTCGTTAATTTATAATTCGAGATGGTTTGCAATTCATTAGGTAGAGGTTACCTATTTCAATTTTGTTCGAGGGTGAATTTTGGAAAGGATTGGAATGGGAAAAAATTAATTTTATGACCAAAATTCCACAAAAAATTTTAAATAGTGCTGGAAAAGTACTGCACTTCGATTCAGAAATTTTGTTAGACATCTTGATATTTTTAAACTTATTTTGTGAGGTTTGAACCCCTTTTATCGCAACCTTAATACTGAAAATATTTTTATTAATAAGCAATCTTCAAGTAAAATTCAACTTCGGAGTAGAGGGTATTTTTTTTTCCAGCAAATGTATAGGGCCTAGAGATAAAATGTACAATTTTTAGATTCGAAGTGCAAATGTTTTTCTGAACAAAAAATGGAAAATCACTAGTTTTCCAAATTTTCTGGCTTGAAACTAATTTTCCTAAGCTAAAATAGGAGTTTTTTGTTATTGGGAGGTGGTCTCTCACTTTACATCTCTTCCCCTCGATTCGACTCTGAAAGAATAGGCAGAAAATGAAATTCAACATCAAAAGTTTCATAATTTTGATTATATGTACGTACCTTAATGAAGTATCAAGGAAAAAAGAATGGGAAAAAATTCGATTTTCCAACAACGCATACTTCCATTTTCTGAAAACTGTTCTTTCGTTGAATTAAAATTTTTTATTTCAAAATCAAATTGCCATTTATAATAAATTTCTAACATCCAAAATTCTTCGAGGTGTTGAATGAGCGAAAATATCGTGCAGAAAGGAAACTTCATCATCGTGATAGATAATTCTTCCATTCCTATGCTTTCGATGCTGGATTAGCGATTGGAATTGATCTGATGTTAGTTCTGCGCCAGGAGGCTCATTTACATCTTGAAAATTTTTAGAATAAGGGTATAAAATAGATTTGATGTTAGTTCTGCGCAAGAAAGCTTATTTCCATTATTAATTAATTTTTTGGGAAAATGTATTGAAATAAATGTGATGCCAGTTCTGCGCCAGGAGGCCTATTTACATCTTGAAAATTTTTAGAAAAAGTTTTCAAAATAGATTTGATATCAATTCTGCACCAGGAGGTTCATTTCCATTCTTGGATTCTGCGTCAGGAAGCTTATTTTCATTACCAAAATTTTTAGAATGAAGTATTGAAATGAAAGTGATGTCAGTTCTGCGCCAGGAGTCTCGTTTCCAGTGTTAGATTTAGCGCCAAGAGTCTTATTTCCTATTTTCATTTTTAAAATTTTCAGATGAAGATATTAAAATAGATTTATGGTCAATTCTGCGCCAGGAGTCTCACTTCTACTTTAAAATAAGCTTCTTGAATAGATCTCATGATAGTTCTGCGCCAGGAGTCTCCATTTCCATTCTTGGATTCTGCGACAGGAGGCGTGTTTTTATTTTCAAAATTTTTAAAATAAGCCATTATAGATTTGAAATCATTTCTGCGCCAGGAGGCAAATTTCCATTTTTAAATTTTGCGCCGGGAAAATCATCAACATTTATTTTTTTACTAAAATGTATCTGAAGTCAATTCTGCGCGAGGAGTCTCATTTCTATTCTTGGATTCTGCGCCAGGAGGCTCATTTTCATTTTTAATATTTTTAGAATATGTCATTATAGATCGGATGTCAATTCTGCGCCAGGAAGCAAATTTCTATTCTTAAATTCTGCACTAGGGAACTTTTTAGCATTTTTTTTTTCAAAGTATGGTATTAAAATATATTTGATGTTAATTCTGCGCCAGGAGTCTCATTTCCATTCTTAGATTCTGCGCCAGGAGGCAGATTTCTGGTCTTAGATTCTGCACCAGGAAACTTTTTAGCATTTATTTTTCTTTTCAAAATATGGTATTAAAATATATTTGATATTGATTCTGCGCCAGGAGTCTCATTTCCATTCTTAGATTCTACGTCAGGAGTCTCATTTTCATTCTTAGATTCTGCGCCAGGAGGCAGATTTCTGGTCTTAGATTCTGCACCAGGAAACTTTTTAGCATTTATTTTTCTTTTCAAAATATGGTATTAAAATATATTTGATGTCAATTCGGCGCCAGGAGTCTCATTTCCATTCTTAGATTCTGCGCCAGGAGGCAGATTTCTGGTCTTAGATTCTGCACCAGGAAACTTTTTAGCCTTCAGTTTTTTTTTTCAAAATATGGTATTAAAATATATTTGATGTTAATTCTGCACCAGGAGTCTTATTTTCATTCTTACATTCTGCGCCAGGAGTCTCATTTCCATTCTTAGATTCTGCGCCAGGAGGCAAATTTCTATTCTTAGATTCTGCACCAGGAAACTTTTTAGCATTTTTTTTTTTTTTGTCAAAATATGATATTAAAATATATTTTATGTTGATTCTGCGCCAGGAGTCTCATTTCCATTCTTAGATTCTGCGCCAGGAGGCTCATTTCCATTCTTAGATTCTGCGCCAGGAGGCTTATTTTCATTTTCAATATTTTTAGAATACGTCATTACAGATCTGATGTCAATTCTGCGCCAGAAGGTAAATTTCTATTCTTAGATTCTGCACCAGGAAACTTTTTAGCATTAATTTTTTTCAAAATATGGTATTAAAACATATTTGATGTTAATTCTGCCCTAGGAGGTTTATTTCTATTTTTTTTTTTTTTTATTTGAAATTAAAAAAGAAAATGGATTATTGAAATAGGTTCGATGCCAATACTGCACCAGGAGGCTCATTTCCATTTTTCAATTCTGCGCCAGGAGGGTTATTTGCATTTTTAAAAATTTTCATTATACGGTATTGAAATAGATTTGATGTCAATTCTGTGCCAGGAGGCTCAATTCCCTTTGTGTTGAAAAGTTTTTATGAGTTGGAATTGGATGAGATCGCCTAATACCTACCTAGGTTTTTTTTGAGAACCTCAACATTTGGAATGTCACAAATGCTTTAAAGTAGGCCATTTCGTGGTAAAATTTATTTTCTTAATTTTGAAAGATTTTACCAGAATCCGCATTGGTATATTTTTTGTTTTTCTAAAGAATGTTCAAAACTTCTGCCCTATTTCTTGAAATTTTCTAATGGATCAATACAGCTTTTGTATTTGCTGTTTGTTTATCGCTCAAACGATCCAAGTTGGGACACCTTGTGTGTTGCAAACTTTCTCTTGAAGACTCTCTTATAAACACAATTGTCTAATCTGTTATGTGTCTAATCTGTTATGAAAAATCTTCCAAAAATTAAAAAAATATTTAGGAGAAAGAGAGAAGGGGGATGTTAGAGCACACGCGATGAATCAAATCGAACTTTAAATTAAAAAATTTGACCCACAAGAAGATAAGTATACCAGAAGTATTCATATTCAGAGTCTGAGCCTCGGAGGTGAAAACAGGAAAAACATCCTCCTAGAAAAAAGAGCAAAAAATGAAAAAGTTTCAATATCTCGTCTCGAAAAAAAATGCGGAAAAAATTGCGAAAAAGTACTTATATCTAGTACGCCTATATTTCAGAATAGGTCGCCGTGGCGGTGTCGGCGACTCGCGTACGATTCCAGAATATATTCTTATATTCGCGTACATACGTATGAAAGCGGCAAGGCGACGAGAGGCGTACGTATTACGCGAAGAGTAGCGCGGAGTCTAGAAGAAAAGTTATATCTCGTTTATATTCCCGGATAATTCGGTAGGCACTTTTAAAAAGCGATAAATAGCTGTAAACACGCGAGCTTAAGAGTGTGAGAAAATTTACGAGGTTTGTATTGTTCGTGACAATAAGGTGTTTTTGCTTGAATTCGGCCGAGGCGCAGAGGCCTTCGGAGGGGGGCACTCGAAGGAGGGAGTAGAGTATACGACGAGCAAGAGTGAGACCGAACGAGCACGTTCTTGCGTAGTGTACTCGATAAGAAGGAAAATACGCGGCGCGAGAGGATGAGGAAAGTACTAGCGTAGAGTTGGGAGAGAAGAAGAAAAAAAAAGGAAGCGAAAGAGAAAAAAAGGGTACCCCACACACGACGCCATACTGATTTGCATTCGGCGCCATGATGTGCTACGCAGTAATCGATAGCTCTTCCATTAGGTTATAGCGTCGTCGTGATTCGACGCGACGTACCCCCCTGCAAAAGCTGCCGCCGCCGAGCCTTTGGCCGTCCTTGCGCCCGCAGCCCGCCGCCCGCAGCAAATGGAAAACGACGTCGACGACGTTTCTCTTGCGCATTCACATCTCGCACACTTAGCCCGCAACGCCACTTTATTAAATTAAGCGACTTTTTCGGGAAAATTCCCCATCTTTTGCCCGGCGCACGGCGCGGCACACCCCCTCGTCGAGCCTACACAGGCGTCCCTCCCCCGTCGCCCGCCGCCTCATCGCGTGGGCTGTCGCTTAGCTTTTTCTTTTGTTTCCTTGTTCCTTGTCAGCGTGACTGGAGCAATTTGAACAATTAGAGTTTTTTTCTCGGTCTCTCTTTCCTTTGCCCTGTGCTACGTCTTATGAGCATGCTGCCGAGAGGAAATTTTTTTACCAGCGTAGAAAACAGAGTCCCGACGACCCTGTAATGCCAGCGTCGTCGACGTCGTAGTCGTCGTCAACGATAAATGGAATTTTTCTTCCTGTACCAGAGCCTGTCACGAAACACTTTTAGTACTTATTGGACCTCGTAGGATTAATGCGAAACTTGGCCCGAGTTATTTATTAGCCAGACCGAGGTTTTATGTATTCTGCATGTATGCCCGTCTGTCTCTCTTTCTCTGTCTAGCTGACTTCGATCAATTGCGTACTACGTGGGCATATGTGACGAGATCCTAATAATAGGCGATTTTTAATCATATGTGCTTAATTTATGGTTTGGTCTAAATGTTGTTTTTTTTTTCTGTATGTTATAGGACGTTGATGGAGTTGCAGATGGATAAATTAGTCGATAATGGTGAGTGTTATTTTTAATTTTAATTTCACGATGTTTATGAGAATTTTTCATGGGGACGATTTTAAGAAAAAAGCCAAAGGAACCGATATTGTAATTTTGGAAGTACTTAGTTGTGCATTTTCATGAAAAATTGGACCAAATTTTTATTGAAGGGGAAAATCGTTGAAATCATAATATAGATAAGTTTATGAGAATTTGTCAAAGTTTTGAAAGAGTAATCTAAAAATGAATCCAAGTGTCTCTTTGATAATATAATAATCAAAGATGTGCTTTCAAAAGTGGCCCAATTCAATTTTTGAAAAAAATTACTTAGTCAATTTTGAAGGGTCATAGCTCGTAAAGATCAAATTTTTGGAGATCGAAACTTTCGCCACATTTTTGGCATACCACTGCACAATACATTTTTTTTGGTAGCAGAAAAAATACTTCAAAGGCATACAGTACAAACGTACTTTTCGTTTTCTGAAAATTATTTCTATTGTTTTGACTTAGGCCACTTTGGAAAGCACATCTTCAATTGCTTTCATAAAAATATTAAATTTGTAAAAAATTAAAGAGAGAATTATATCGAGGAGTTGAAGTATAAAATTTTGATAAAAAATGGAAAAGATTATAAAATTTTGAAGACTACGTCAAAATTTGACATTCTAATGAAAAAAAGTTTAGTGGATGAATTTCTGCAGTACAAAATACATATAATATCACGATTTGACTTTGAGAAAACTGCAGGTGACATGGGGAACGAGAAAACACTATTGAAAGTTGAAATTTTATATTTCTATATCTTCCTACTCCTCGTACATTCTGGCTCTTCGGCCTCAAAATCCAATGTTTTATGCACACTAAATTATCCAATGAAAAATTAAGTGATATTTTTCTCCTCAGAAATTTTTTTCCTCCAGTTTTTTTTTTAATTAACATGTCTAATATTATTCCTACTCGTACAAAAGCATCAAATTACAGGGAAATGAGCCTCCTGGCGCATAATTGACTCCTATGGAATGGACTATTTAATATGTGATACTGCAATTTCAAAGTCGCACCAGAGGATTATAAATGAAAATCGAGATTTTGGGGTTGCGATATTCGATTCTTTGGGGTTTTTCAAGTCGAATAAGCTATTTTTCAAAGATTTTTTGCCCTCAAGGAAGTTTAGCGAAAATTATTTGCAAATCGTAGGTCGAAAAAAAAACCAGGGAAGAATCTATTAATGAAAATATTTCAAATTGCTACTTTTGAGATAAAAGTTGTAATTTGATTCGAAGTTGTGTTCAAAGCCCCTAAATACATTTTTCGAGCTAATTTGACCTCAATTCAAAATCAGGACCCACAGAGGTGTCGGGGAGAGAGAAATGTGGTTGGAGTACAGAATTCTAACAAATTCTTGTTTCTGACCTTCCAAGTCAATTTCTTAGGTAATTTTCTCAAAAAAAACAAAAAACAAAAACAAAAAAAATCCTAAAAAGCGAGGTATTTTGAGTGCGGTATCAAAATAGATGTCTTTTGACCCCAAAAATCCGTTTTTGAGGTTATTTCTACACTTGGCTGAAATTGCGACTGCTTGGGGTCTCGGAGATGAGAAAGAGATCACAATCAAACATTTCTGATACTGAATCAAAGGAAATGTCAAATTTTAGGTATTGACCTCCAGAGTGTGTTTCTGGGGTCATTTTTGATTTTATTTACTATAAAACACTTAGGTACCTAAGCAAGAAAGGGTAAGAGATAAAATTGAAAAAATTCTTCAATGCGGTATCAAAATGCCTTTTTTTTTTTAATTTTCATTCACAGAATCCATTTTTATCACATTTGGCTCTGTCTCCCTAACTGAGGTAGTCGCTGATTGGGTCAGGATATAAAATAATTTTTAGAAAACGTTCATTTTGATATTTCGTTTGAAAGTTTTTCGATTTTGGTCTTTTATCACCACCCTCATTCTGGATTTCTTTGGGGAAATGATTTCAAAAATTGGCTCAGAAGGTCAAAAAACTTGGATATTGAAACTCAGCTCGATATTTCCGAAAAAAATTTCTTCAACTCTCCCTCTCATCTCTAATTCTACTTTAATTTGGGGTTTAAGATGATCTCGAAAATCGAAAGACTTGAAAATCGATTTAAAGACTTGAAAACCCATCTCAAGTACCTGCAATTTGCAGTTCCCTCTGATTCACATTCTTCCGGGGGAGGGGGTGGGTAGAAATATTGGAAATCGGCTGGCCTGACTTGACTCAAAAATTCACATCACTACCATAAATTTTAAAAGTGGAAAACCGATAACAAGATTCGTACCTACAGAGAACGTAATTTACAAAAACACAAAAATAGCATGGATTTTTAGAAAAAATGAACAGACCGAAATTTTGATGAAAATTGACGAATGGAAAATTTTTTTAGAATTCCTTCTTCGCTTATGTGAAACAAAATTCTCGATGAGGGATAGAGGATGAAAAAAGATATTGAATAATTCATAATTTTTCTTTTCCAAAAAAGAACATATTTTGATACATATGTACTTACTTCTTTCCTTTGCATTAAGTTTGACTTTTTTCGGAGGAATATCTCAGGTATGGTTGCAAGGGGGTATGGGGAAGTTAAACCTCCTCACGTCCAGAAGACCAGAGGACCTTTTTTTTTTGCTTCTCCAGTCGGAAATCCCCCCCCTCCAAGTGCGCTGAAACTCTTCCTGGAATACCTCGATAAGCTCAACCAAAATTTACAGAATGAAAAACTGTAATAACACCAGTGTTGGGCAAAATCCGGGTCAAAAGGATTTCAAATCTGAAATCCGGAATCCTCTGCAAAAATGGATTTTAAATCCAAAATCCTTTCAGAAAGCGGATTTTAAATCCAAAATCCCTTCAGAAAGCAGATTTTAAATCCAAAATCCCTTCAGAAAGCGGATTTAAAATTCAAAATCCAAAATCTAGGTAAAGATAATGAAAAAAATGAATGTTTAAAATTGTGTAATTTTGCTTTATTTCAATCTATACGATAGTATTACGTAACGGAATAAAGCAAATTTACATGTTTATGAACATTAAAACAATCGAAAAAAAAATTTCTGTCTACAAACTGGTGAAACTAGGGGGGGGGGGGATTTTTCAGACACGCGGTATAATTCGATATGACAGGACGACATGACTACAAAATGAAATGCTGTGATACCTAAACCTGAAGTTGAACACTGATCACCGGATCGTAAAACGAAAATTTTTGGATTTTAAAATAAAGGATTTTGAAAAAATATGATTTCAAATCCAAAATCCGAAATCCGTTGCAAAAACGGATTTCAATGCGAAATCCAAAATCCGTTATGAGAATGGATTTAAATCCAAAATCCGGATTTTGAGATTTTTTGGAATCCTGCCCAGCCCAGAATAACACCAACTATGCTGGTTTCCAATATTTTTCTCGAAATGATCTTAGGCGGTGATGGACCGTAATTTTTTTGACCGGGTGGGGGGGCTGAGCCCTAGGTTAAAAAAGAAACACAAAACAAAAATGTTAATTTTCGACACCCCTCCCCCTCCAAAAAAAGTTTTTCTACCCTAACCACCTTAACCATTATGTCATTTTTACTCAACCTTTTATCAATATGAAGAATCGATAGAAGGAAAGAGGGTTCATAGTCATACTGTCATTTTGAGAAAGAATTTTGTAAATTTATAGAGCCCGAGCGAAGCGAGGACATAATTTTTTCAAGAAAAAGGAATCCAAAAGTTAAATTTCTTCACTTTTCACATTCAATGTTTTAGTATTTTTCAGAAAGAAAATAATTCGTGTTTTAATAGTTTGTTATTTGAAAAAATTCCATTACTTTGGTGTGAAAATTTCGTGATTTTCGAAGTTTTTTACAAAATTTTGGGCTCTTTTCGTGTTTTTTTTAATGCTACACATATGGCAAAAATTTGTGCTTTTTTGTGCAAGTTTTCTGGAAAATTTTGGCAACAAGTTGACAAATTTCGTTGTAAATCAGTACACGGTATCATCAGCCATCTAACGTGGACTTGAAATAAAACCGCAAAGAATCTGTTTCAACAATCGATAACTGGGTAGTGCACGCCGTTTTCGATTGATCACATAAGCACCTAATTATTTTCTTCATTTAAGATTAAGGGACGATTTTAGTAGCTTGAAGAAACGAAATTCGTCTCATAAGTTTTGATAGTTTATCCCTTGAAAATTAAGTATTTGCGATTTTTTTTTTTTTGAGTGAAACGTACACACGAAAATTATTTGGGGGGACTAATTCAACATTGTGAGGGGGGCCTAAGCCTCTCATGCCCCCTATCTCCGCCTATGGAATTAATACCTGTATTTCACACTCTACATCCGCATACGATAAAATATGTACACGAAAAAAAACTCGTACAAGGCGACGAATAATCATACCCACGAGTCTATCTATGCACTGAATGGTCAAAAACGTGCAAAACGACTCCTTTACTCTGCTAACGGCGGTCTGGCGACAAATGGCAAATCCACGATGGAAAATCTGGGCGTTACGAGATCCAAAGCAGCATCGTGGATTCTCACCATCGTATAGGTACGCTAGATAATGCATAAAAACCAGATACACAGATCATTACCGATATTGCAGTATCTAGCATCTACCTGCCTGCATCCTGCGCCAGAACAAGAAGAAAACTAGGACGGCGACGACTTGGACGAAGATGCATGTCTCTTCGATGCATTCTACGTTACGGGGAGAGTTCAAAGCGAATATTTCAATTTGTTTATACACAAATACATCACGGTGTATATGGAATACGAGCGAGTACACACCACGATACACCGGATTGGAAAAAAAAACCATCGTACGAACAGACTACCGGATTCCACGTTGGAAGTGGCGACCGCCTGAGCCAGCTCCGTCGACTCTCGCAGTCGCCTAGATCGCGGATAAAATATGAATTTGGTATCACGATCCTCGGCATCGGTGGTACAGCACCGGACACGACCACCTCGGCTAATATATATTCATTGTTTAGAACTTGTAGTATATTTGAACGTTCCGCCGTTTCGATGCTTCTGCTGCTACCGCACACATATGTAAAGATTGGTCGAGAGTGTGTTCGTTTATCAATCGGTTCCGCGTATACTGATCTGTATATTGTACCGAGCTAGGAAAAAAAATGTAATCAAGATCGCGCCCATGTTACACACGCAGAAAAGCTGTGGCTTCCGAAGATCGTGTCTCTCTTTGGCGCACACATTCGTGACCGTTATACGCGATGGCCTACTAATTTTCCTCCTTATAAGTGAACATAACGTACTCCTGGTTCAAAAAAATACACATCGATCGTTTATCAGCTCGATCGATTAATATGCGTACGAATTGAGACATATGTACGTTTCAGAGATCATGTCAAGAGCGCCTATTTGCATAAATGCTCGATTTATACGAACTTGGCAGAGCTCAGAAGACGTTCGAACCGAAATACGAGTACACCCATTTCGCCAGCATGTTGGCAATTCTCCTTCCGTAGTATCATCGAAAACTTACGAAATGAATTAGCCTTTCTTTTTATCGGAAAATTCACGTTACTCGCACGTTTCCATTTCGACGTTCGTTCGTCGTAAACAAGTTTAAAAGTACTCTCACTTTCGGCGAAAGAAAAAAAAAACCTTATTTTTATATTCAATTCGCGCTTAAGCTGCCACAAAGTTTTACAGCGAACTGGTTCCGTGACTAATCTGCGAGATACGTGCGAGTATTGAGAATTTTTTTCCCATTGGCCCCCCCTCTCCGGTTATTTTTCTCGTTTGGCTCCGATCGCCGAACGTTTTTTCTACGATTCTAACTTCCATCAAAGTTGAAATAACGCGTAAATGTGTCGAAACACGTGATTTTCATTTAAGGTGTTTAGAGTTAGACTTTTGTTCGAGTGTGTGGAGGAAAAAAGACGCATCTCTTGGGGAGATTTTTGGGAGAAGAGGGAAGCAGGGTGGGAAGTTAGGTCAGATTGGTACGATGGCGTGGTCGAGATTCTTTCGACGATCTTGTTGAAGTTTCGTTTTGAATTTAGGTCAAATTGAAAGCTCGAGTGATTGGGGTTGAATGTCGATTGTGACGAAATTCTTAAGATCTGGGCGAAATTTTATGCTGGTTTCGTACAGTAAATCTTTCAATGAATTTTTTCGCCTCCTCCCTCCTCTTCCTCTTTTTTCTTATACCTTAAATAACACAGGGCGACAAAAATTTTTTTTTGCTCTGTTTCTGGGTTCTCATGCCGAAATTCTGTTTCTAGACATCAAAATACATCACCTTGCTCAATCCTGGCTTCCAGAGTTTGCTTTGGGGGGTGGGGGGCCAAAAAACTGATTTTTCGAGGTCAATAAGCCTGAGCATTACAAAAAAAATTGGAATTTTTTTTTTTGACTAATCTTGTAGGAAATTTCACGGCGAATCCAATGCCGCAAACCGCAGACCTCCGTCTCTTTTTAAAAAAAAGTTACAGCTCATTCTTTCCAAAAATTTGTGAAAAAATCGCATTTTTTTATTTTTTTTTCGCAAAGAAGTGAAATTTGAGAGAAAAGTAAGGGTTTTAAGGCCATAATGACCATGGTGAGAGTTGTAGGAAATTTCACGGCGAATCGAATGCCGCAAATCGCGGACCTTTATCTCTTATTGAAAAAAGTTACAGCTCATTCTTTACAAAATTCTGTGGAAAAATCACATTTTTTGTGCCTTTTTCGCGAAAAAGTGAAATTTGAGAGAAAACTAAGGGTTTTAAGGATGAGCTGTAACTTTTTTTCAATAAGAGATAGAGGTCCGCGATTTGCGGCATTCGATTCGCCGTGAAATTTCCTACAACTCTCACCATGGTCATTATGGCCTTAAAACCCTTACTTTTCTCTCAAATTTCACTTCTTTGCGAAAAAAAAATAAAAAAATGCGATTTTTTCACAAAATTTTGGAAAGAATGAGCTGTAACTTTTTTTAAAAAAGAGACGGAGGTCTGCGGTTTGCGGCATTGGATTCGCCGTGAAATTTCCTACAAGATTAGTCCAAAAAATTTTTTTTCAATTTTTTTGTAATGCGCAGGCTTATTGACCTTGAAAAATCAGTTTTTTGGCCCCCCCCCCCGGCCCCCAAAGCAAACTTTGGTCAAAAAAAATATTTTTTCCTTTATTAGTTACATAAAAGCAACCCAAATTTGGCAATGAGAACCCAAAAACAAAATTCGTGTCGCCCTGTGTAACTGAAGAACAAACAACAATATTCTTGAAAATGAAAATCGACTGCATTAATCAAAAGTTGATCAATATAGTTCAAGAAGACTAATTAAAAATGAATGAGATGTTGATAGAAGTTTGCCAAATGTTGAAATTGCCTTAAAAATATCTGAAAATTGAGATGGCAACCTTCGTCCAGCATGTGGTGCCAGTGAGAACACCCTGAAAGTGGCTAGCACCACTCTGAAAAAACTTGGCACTACCCTGAAAAATTTTCTGATTCTTTTTAAAATGGAGGTATTAATTATAAATTGGCATTATTTGTTGGCTGAACGAAACAGAGTCATTTGAGCAGCGAAATTGATGGAAATCGTTTTGAAGAAGTTGTTAGTTGTTATAATTGCATCTTGATTGGGGAAGTTTTTTCACTTTTCAAATTTTACCTAGTTTCTAAATTGTCAAAATTGACCCATCAAGATATAGAGCTGAAATGGAGCACCTGTCCCATTTTCTACTCTTACTAATCGATTGAAAGAGCTTTCGAGCCAATTAGGAGTCTCTAGAAAATTTACCAGTTTTTTCCTCTGTGTGTGTGTGTGTGTGTGTGTGTGTGTGTGTGTGTGTGTGTGTGTGTGTGTGTGTGTGTGTGTGTGTGTGTGTGTGTGTGGGGGGGGGGGGGGGGTCAAACTAACCATGGTCTTATTTTTTAGCAGGGTTGAACTCTGAAAATTATTCTGGAAACACTTTTAAAAAATCTAAGCTGTCACTACTGTTTGAAAAGCTCTCGACAATTTATAAAAATCCATATTTCAATAAAACTATTGCACCTGAAAATTCACGAAAATCTCATAAAAATTATATTCAATAATCTAGAAAAAATATCAAATTTTGAATAAATTCTGAATAAGTAATATAGGTACCTTTGAACACTTGAACAACCCCAAAACTTCTCACAAAAACCATAAAAGTTCATCACGTCTATTTGAAAGTTGAAAAAAGGGCATCAAAATTATGCAAAATATGACAAAAAATGTTTGAAAACGTCACCGAACTTATTGAAAATGCTAAATAAGTGATAAAAATCTTTGAAAAATTCTTAAAAATGATACTGTAATCGATGAAGTTTTAATGAAAGTATGAAAAAACCATTGAATAAGGTGTAAAATTTCCTGAAAAATGAGGGGAAAATTCTGAAATTGTCACAAAATTTTTTAAAAAATTGTAAATTTGAAAAAATAATATTAAAATGTTGAAAAAATTCCATATTTTTGCAATATTCCTTTGATTGTCACAACGTTTTAAATAATTTTGATTATATTTGACCGATTTTTACATTTTGAACGAATCCATAATCAAGTTTATGACTTTTAACATTGAATTAGTTTATTTTTGAGGTGAAAATTCTGAAAATGACGCAAAAATTGTTGAAAATTTTCTGTAAAAAATGTGGAAACTTAAAGAGATCAAAATATTGAAAAAATTTAACTTTTTGCAATATTCTGCTGATTGTCCTAACGTTTTGAATAATTTGAATGATATTTGACCGATTTTTACATTTTGAACGAATTCATAATCAAGTTTTTTTACTTTCTACATTAAATTAGTTTATTTTTGCAGTAAGTATTTTTTAAACAATTTTTGAAGGATTTTACACATGTTAAATAATATGTATTTTTAATTAATTTGGTGATCTTATCATTTTGAGCAAAAATTATCACTGTTTCCATTCTGTTTGGCCCTACTAATTTTTATGCTATTTTGAGGTTCCTTTCAAAGTGTTATTTGGTTTTGAAATTGAAAAAGTCATGGTAAAAATTAAAGAAGTGCTGAAAAAGTTTTGAATTTTGTTCAAAATGTCTGTATTTTTCGTTGATTTTTGTTCAGAATTACATTAGTTCTTACATGTTTTATACCGGGTGTCCAAAAAATTCTAACCCCCTGGGATTTTCATGTTAGATATTGTAGGTCAACTGCCCTGACTTAATAATAACAATTCAGTTGAATAATTATAATTTCACATTAAAAAGTAAAAACAAACGTAAATATTTCGTACATTCAAAGTACAATTTAACTTCGTTCGACTTATTTTGTCCGTATTTATCAGTATTTTTCAGGCACCCGGTATGAAGTAACTAAAATTAAATTTGTTTTATTACGTTTTTTTTTTTTTTCATCTTTTATTGTCCCTATGATGAATTTTTTTTATCAATGTGAACAAGTCTACAAAGCGTCAATATCATTTTGATTTTTTCCAAGTTTGAATTGTGAGGGGGGGAGGGGGATTTGTCGAAGGTCCTGCAAAATTTCAGAACGTATAACAGGTGGTGAAATTGGTGAAAAAGTAGTGATTTTTTTGGCAATTTTGTCCTAAAAGTAGTGGAAAAATTGAAAAATACAAAGCAACAATAAATTTCTCTCTCTGATAATTAAAATGGCGAAAAAATATGAATTTTTTTCAGGTTTTGGTGGCCTCTTTTTGCAAGAAATTATCGCCCTCGCTTCACTCAGCCTCAATAATTCAATACTTGAGTGGATTGACGTTTCTTAAAACTTATAATAACGCGAAAAAACATTCTCGTCGATTTTCTATTTAGCTGAACGAGTCAGAAAACTTCATGGTGTATACTGGTATCAAAAACAAGAAACCTCAGAAAATGGCAAGAATTTTCAACATTTTCCTCTTTCCTTGAATTTTTTAATAGAATGATTAAAAAAGGGGTTCTTTTTTGGGGGAAAATTTCAAGCAAAAGAAATGGCATAAAAATGGCAAGAATTTCATTTTTCTGATTCAATAGACTTCATGAACTAGGGGCTTGCTTAAAATTAACATCAATTTGAAACACCTGTTTTTTAAGAGATAAAGCAATAAATTGTAAGAAAAATTCAAAATTTTCAGTTAAAAAGCTTCAATTTTCATTCTCCAGTTTCGTAGACACCTTAACATAATTTATTTCGTTTTTCAAAATTTTTTATAATTTTGCTTTAAAATAATTTGTTTTCTGTGATGAATTCAAGTTTCCAACAACATATTTGTGTAGAGGAAAAAGAATCCAAAAATTATTAGAACTAAATTTGAATCGAATTTTCCATTTAATTTTGGGTGTCTAAACGAGAATTTCACTTCAGTACCTAGCAAGAAAATTCAGAGAATAACAAGAATTTTAATGATATTTCTGCATACAAAAATGATAGAAAGTGGGCTTTTTTGAGCGAATTTTCAGCACGGAAAATTACATGAAAATGGTCAGAAAAATCCAGAAGGTGGCAAGAATTTTCATTTTTCAGATCCAATAGACATATATTCTAATATTTGCTAGGCGACATTAGTGTTCACCTCATTCGAATTTTTTATTTTTTACTTAATCTCAATTATGCTAATTCTGGCTAATTTGAAGGGGAAAAATCGCAGATAGATACCTCATTCTAGATTTTCAATCTTTACGACCCTTTTTTACTCGACAATCTTGAGAATTCGCTCATATCGAACACAATCCATTTTTTGGACGTACCATATCTTCACTTCGCAAATATATCTTCGCGTTCCGGTTTGTCGTTTCCAGAACTCGAGCCACTTTTTATCACACACGCAGAAAAGCCGAGAACCATCCAACACCATCGATCAAACACAGTCCACGCTTCTGTTTTCAGTGTTTTGCCCCTCTCGAGCATACATTATCGCATTCGTATGGTACTCGGAGTAAAAAAGAAAAAACCTTCACCGCCGGGATACGAAAATTCGCTCTCAGTATTCGGTTGGCAAAAATACACACGGTATTATACCACGCCGGGCCGGAAAGGGAGCTGCAGGGGTACCCACGAACATCGAGGAAACGGCAATAAAATGGAAATATATCAATTCGCGGCGTTTTGTAACAATATCGTGGGCCGCGGTATAGTTTTTGATTTGTCATAGTCGTCAAATTAATCATATTTCGGTGGAGTTGCTGACGTCGTTACGTCCTGGTGGCGTCGTCGTTTTTCTCTCTCCGGTATCGAAACGTTGAACGGCGGTAGCTGGCACAGCCAGGGATCGGGGGATCGAGGGGGGTGGCTAAATAAGGGTACAGCGGCGGAAACTGTATCGCCCTTTGTGATACGATTCCGATTGTTGGCTCGGAGTAAAGTCGATCCAAAGTACCTATTGCGGGGGTGTTGGCTCGCGCGAAAAATTTCTTCATCAATCGGTGAAATCTGACGTTATATCATTCTTCATATTAATGTTAATTACCGACTCAGGGCCGGTTTCTTTTGAAATTGATGAATGTCCGGTGGCCGAGCTGCGGTGATTAATCGTACTTCGAGTACGTTGATTTTTATATAACCGCGCGAGAATTTCTGGACTTCGGGACGACGGCTGATGCTGATCGAAGAACCCATTCGATATGGCGAACTCGAATTTCGAGCCGAAGCTACGCTACCGGTGTTATTATTTCGGTATTATCGGAATTTCCTGTAAATGTATATCGTATACGTACAAACTGGCACTGAAAGACAGATAGAACGCGGCTTCCACCATTAAAAGGGGTTAAAGAGGGAAATAAAGGATTTAAAATATTTCCACAGTCAATTTCATTATAATGAATAGCGCCGAGGACAGAAGGGTTTAAAAGGAAAATTAATTTCTCTTTAAGCCAGATGAATAGGGAGTAAAGAAACGTGTGATAAAGTGGGATCATTGATAGGAGACGGTTGTGTGCGTGTACCGTGTTGACGGTAGTTGGTATTAGAATGAGTTTTTGCAAGGGTTAAAACGAGAAGAATAAGCACTGATAAAGTCATGTGTGCAAACAATGGTATGCTGCGTCGAAGGATGGGCGGCTATTTGTTAGCGGGTGTTCAAAAAAGATATTTCCAATGAGCCTTAAAAAGTAGTATATTTAACCCCGAGCCGCCACCCGGGCCTTGCCCGTGCAGCCGCAGTCAATCACGCGCCGCTGGAAGGGGTGTGCGAACGGCAGGGCGGCGCGTGCCGTTGTTGGTGCGGTAATAATTAATTGATACTTTGGCGATTGTTCTGATATGTGATGTGAGATTTGTACTAGTGTGTTTTTGATTTTTGATTTTTTTTCTTCGGTTGGTATGGAAATTCTGGGGTTTCTTTTCTGGCCTTTGGTTGATTTTCGGGTGATTTTAAGGGTTCGGGGAAAATAACGATACATGCATGATCGCCCGCAGGATTTTCTGATGAGGTAGCAAGAGAAAATGCTGAGCATAAGTCAACTCTTGAATGCATTTTGAAAAGCTTTACTCCCCTCCACCTCGCCCTTACTTCGCCAATGAATTCGATGAAAAATTGCAAGCAAGAAGTTAAAAGCATTAAATTTTTTGGAAAATTCAAATAAGGTCCAAAATTGTGAAACTTCATTTTTGATTGAATTTACTGAATCTTGAAGTTGAAGAAATATTATAGTTGAAAAAAATGCTTCAACTTTGATTAAAATTATCTCGTTAAGGAAGAAAAATATTGGTTTTATTGCGGAGGGATCTAAAATTTGAAAAATGCTCATTTTATTGGTATGTATTTTTCCTAATTTTGCTATCAGTCTTTTTGAATTAGAGGAATAGAGCCAGGCTGTCCACGGTTCTGCTTGGTATAACCTCAAATTTTCTTGTTTTTTGTGAGTGTTTAGTATTCATTTTTCAAAATTGATTTTTTTCTTCAATTTCCTTGCATTTCTTGGAGGAAGGGCAAAATAAGCATTGACAGTACTAATAATTCAAAAAATGAAAAAAATTGAGGTTTGGGCTGTATTTAGGTATAAAATTGAGAAATTGCGTTCATTCAGACTGATTTTTCAAAATTTAGAATTATGTCATAAGGGAGAAATTGGAGTGCATATCGCCTTTCACAAGCTCTTTAAAACCTCTTAGGAGGAGGAAATCCTCCCCCCCCATTTCAGCGATACCCACGCTTGACAGACTTTTTCAATCGAAAATTTCCAAATTTTCATCACTTCTAAACTTTGTTTCCTATCACCTTAAAATTAGGTCTTTTTTTGAAAAATGGTAAGTGCTAATAATGCACAAAAACAAAAAAAAACGAAAAATCGATTATCTACCTTCGCTACCCTCTGAAGGCGGGCATGGATACATGGTAGACAGGGTGTTTACTTTCTGGAAAACCTGTAAACGGGAATTTTGATGGTCGGAAAAATTCAGGGAAATTCCAGAGAATTTTGTAATTTTCTCTGGAATTTTTTAAAAAACCAAAAGAATGGATAAATCATTTAAAAAAATGTTTCATAGCTTATTTTATTGCAAATTTTTCAAAAAATTTCACCCTCGTTCCACTGGGGCCAAACTGATTTTTTTATTCATCATTTTTTTGTTGATCGTGATTTTCAAAAAAAATGACATATGTACGTATTTGTCCATTAAATCATGAATTTTTCAAAAAAATTCTCTCTCTACGCTTGGGAGTACCTTACGATCTTTCTTTCTACAGAATTCATTTAAAATCGAACCGGAAATTATTGTTCACGTTTTGAAAAACCTCAATGAGAGAAAAATGATGAATTTTCAACTTTTGAAGGTATTTTTTCGCAAAAATTTTCTCCCTCGTGTTGTTTTGGGCTCAACACATTGATATCTCTGAATAATATTGATATTTCGCCCCTCATCGATTTTTTATTTACTGGGACAGACCGAAAAGATTGCAGGAGCTTGCGTGGAATTTATAAATTTCAACCACATGTTTTTTAATTAATTTTTGGATGGGGGAGGGAAGAGAAGCAATGAGTTGTAAATTTATTTTTAATTTTCAGTCCAGAAAAATCCGAATTTTCATTTGCATGATATGGTGAACACCTTAATATAATTTGTTTCAATTTTCAAAACTTCATAATTTTGTTTTAAAACAGTGTTATCCCTTTTATTGTAATTTTTTTCTGTAATGAATTCAAGTTCTTGAGTTTTTATGCAAGGGATTGGGGGGGGGGGGTGTCGAATTTTTTAAAATTCAATTAGAGTCGTTTTTGTTGCCGGAAAAGGGGCATTAAGAAATCTCGTAAAAAGTAGTGGTTTTTGAAAAATAATCATTGGACAGCATGCGAAAAAACTACCCTCTCCTCTATGCATCATGAATAAATATCATACCGTGACATTGGGTTTCCTTTGGCCCAGTGCAGAAGGTACTGCATTCAGTCTTATATGAAAAATAAGGGCTGGGCCAAAGTTACCCCCCGAGGGCCAAGGAAAACCTGGAAAAGTCAGGAAAATTATTTCTGAAATATTGGAGACACCTTGGTAGACTAAAATTTGCATTTTTTAAGATAATTTTTCGCTCTATTGAATCAACAACCGGTCATAATGAAGGGAGCTTTACTTTACACGTGCAGATGATTTCATTTTACAAAAAGGTGCTCCGAAAAATTGATTTCTGGTTCGATTACAAGTATTATTCGATTTCTATATGTGTGTATCATGCCTCCAAACACCTCCAAAAATACTCCTTGCCCCAAAAATTTTTAAAATTTAATTTCCTTTTTCAAAATTTCAAAATTTTTGATTTTAGGGGCCTTTTTAGACTATTTGGGAACATGATACAGGCTCCTAACCTATTTTTCAGATTCTCCGCGAAATTTCGAACTGCAATTGAAATCAAAAACAAAAATCCAAATTTTACAATTTTACGAGTTTGAGGTTTATTTTGGAAGTTTGAGGTATGATATGACCCTCAAACCAACGTTTTCGAATTTTTATTGAAATTTATCATTAGAATTACTAATAAAGGTGTTTTTGCACACCTATGTTTAGAGCATCTGAAAGGTAAACTCCGGCCTCTAAACCAGTTTTTTTTTAAATTTTCAGCCAATATCCTGAACGAATTTTGAAAAATAAATGAGAATTGTATCTTGCAACTTGCCCATTTTCCCCCTCTCCTTCTCTGTTTCTTAAGACCTCGTCTCATAGGCTGTCTAGATCTACTAACAATATTTTACTGATTCATGTTCATAATTACTAAAGTTGTGGTTACCAAAAGCGACGTTGTCAGATTGATTTAAAACGCACACTGTTGCCAAGACAAAATATTACTTTGCATGCCAAATTCATCACTTGAAAATAATTTTTTATGACATCTTCAACCACATAATGTACCTCCATATCGAAAGGGCCCACTTTGTCGATTCAGAATTCGGAAAAAAATTTAGTGTTTTGTGTACCTAAAGGGCTGGTCTATCAGCTGGTTTTGAAAATTTTTTGATTTCGGGGTTTTATCGCAAGATATCGCGTAAAACATTGCGGATGAGAAAAGGCCCACTTTGTCCATACTCAGTTTACCTACTTCATTTAAAAAAAATAAAAAATCTTCGTTTCAATTTTATAACTGCTCCTACGGACACCTTCTCTGGACCACTTTACATCAAAATAGCTAAATTTCATTGAAAACCAAAAATGTTAATAAGAAATCGTTTTTCCCCCAAAAAAGGTTTCTCAAACTTTAATCGCGTTTTTCTCGATATTTTGATTTTTAAAACTTTCATTTCAACAATTTTCAAAAATTTCTAAAAAATCGAGATTTTTACTTAGAGACTTCCGGTTTGCGTCATTGTGACCGAAATTCATCCTACTATGGCCACATGGTCTTAACTCCATACCGACAAAGTGGGCCTTTTCGATATGAAGGTACACATCATATTCATCTATTTTGAGGAAATGAATTCTATAAATGATGTTTTTCTGAACCGACGTTGCCAAATTTAACTATCCAGGGTCCGAAATTTCAGTATTTTTTGACATTAACACTCATATCGACTTATTCAATAAAAACTGTGTATCATTTAGGAATATTCATTTCAAGAAAAATTGAGTCACAAATGGATCCTGAGAGAGAGAGAGATCCAAAATCCGAAATGTCCAATTTACAGTGTTGTCACATCTCTCAAATATACCTTGCAAATTCCAATGCCAGCCTCAAAATCACTCACCTAGGCGAATTAATCCAATAAATCTGAACCACAATAAGATCCATAAATTGAATTATCCAATCTGCTACTCCTTTCAAATATCTCAAAAATCACCCACCCACTCGAACTCCCCTCCCACCGCAATTCAGAATCACTTCATTAGACCGATTCCTCCAAACCGTTCACCTCAGCCGCATAAAATTGCTGCGCTACTTTCCACCGCGACATCGTCACCGGGCACCGCACATATCATCGCAACTTGCACCCGTTCAATAGCATTTTCCGCCTGAACAACGCTCTATTATGACACGACAGGAAAAATTCCTGGTCACCCTGTTATATTTGTATATATTAAAAAAGGGGTAAAGCCGGGCGCAGGGGTTGATATAATGTGTCGTGCTACCCTCACTATGGCCCGCTAAAGAGTTATTTAGCACGCCGCACACCGTCGTGTTTAGTCCGAACCATTGACTTTACACGGCCGTTCCGCCCGGTTCCGTCGTCGTTGCGTAGTTTGTTGCGTATTTAAAATAGCGTGCTCTGATTCACCCGTTTTCCAGCCTATGCTACGTATTTAGCGTCTTTTTTATTTTCGGCCCCTTGGCTCTTCTTGGGTTCTTTTCTGTCTAGTTTTGTTGAACAAACTTCCAATAAAAACCTCGTTATGTGTGATCTCGTTTTTCGGCCGTGCAATGTGAGTCCTTTTTCTTCCCAAAGGATTTTTTTTTCAATATGAGAAAATATACGCCTTCTTATTTTCGAAGAGGAAAATTAATCGAGTGGCACGTGCACCCTGCAGGTATGTGGTCAATTTTCACTCGTCGAGATGTCATTAAATACGAGCTGTCAAAAAAAACAGAAATGTTTTTGGAGAAAAGGTATACCAAAAAAAAAAGAAATAACATTTTACGAGGCGTAAAAAAATGCCACCGTTGAAAGCAGGTAGTGGATTTCTTTTCCAAATTTCTCTCTTATTTTAAATGGAAAACAAGGGAGACTCGAAGGTACCAATTTTCCAAACAACTCCACAGTGGGCTCAATTGACAATTTAGGCGGAAAAAAGTCCCTTTCATCAATAAACCTGAAATATGATTTTGAAATTTTTCAAAAAATTGGTCAAGTTGACTTTTAAAAAATAGGATGTGGCTTGGAAAAACCCCAACTGCAGCAAAATGTTACTTGAGGTAAAGGCTTTCGAAATATTTTTTTTCAATTTTCCGCTGGGCTTTAATTAATTTTCAGCTTTGTAGGTCAAAAAATATTTAAAAAAAGAGACAAAAGTTATTTTCTTCATCCAATTTTTATACCAATCAAAAATTGTTTTGAGAAGACGTTTTTGGGCTCTAAAAACGCAGAATTACCTCCTTAATTCAGAAAAAATTGATTTTTTTTCTTCCCGTAAGGGTGTAAAAAAATTTTTCCTTCCTAATTACATGGCAATGGATTGTTTTATGATCGCACTCTTTTCACAGTTTTCGATTTTTAAACAGAGAATTGGACTAGGGTGCGATGGTTTTGGTATTAAAAGTTTCAGAATTACACTCCCTTTGAAAATATAAAGCCCCTAACTCAATCGATCGACCACCCCCTCCGAGGGGGGAGTATCAGTCCATAATTTGGATGGAAAAAAGTCCTTTCGACGGAATTGAAACTTTCAAGCTCTGATGATACGTAATTTTCAACACTGAATCCAAATTTGTTATTAGTTTTGCACCCAGACCCTCGGGAAGGGGTGAGCAGGGGATGGAAGGGGTCAAAAAAGTTGATATGGGTGTCCAAATTTACATTTTCAAAGGTGCTACATTCAAATTTGATATTATTTTTGTACCAAGACTATCGAAGAAGATGGTGAGGGGAAAGGGGGGGGGTCAAAAAGATGAAATCGGGTATAAAGTTAACATTAAGGATCAAAATCTGCATATTCAAAGATGCTGAATTCAGATTTAATATCATTTTTTTTACCTGGAGCCTTGGGAGAGAGGTCAAGGGGTCAAAATAAGTTATTGTGCAAAAATAATATCTTATTTGTTTTCAGCACTCTTTAAAATGTAGATTTGGATACCCATATCAACTTTAGACCCCATTTTATATTTTTCACCCCTATCACTCCCTCCCCTAAGGTCCTAGTGCAAAAATAATATCATATTCGTTTTCAGCACTCTTGAAAATGTAGATTTGGATACCCATATCAACTTCACCCCCCCCCCCCCCCCCCCTTCACATTTTCCACTCCCTCCCCCAAGGGTCCTGCCGAGCGTCTAGTTTCATTGGAGAGTTTTTGGAAATGTGGCGGCACAATTTTTTTCCAAGTTCTTATCACGAAACGACACACATTCTGTCTCTGAGTCCCTAGTCCAGATTCCAGAATATTTTCATTTTTCAAAAACAGTTTTAAATCTGAACACTTTTTCCAAGTCCAAATTTTCATCATATTTTTCTCAACTCAGTTTTTTTCAGAAGTAATTTTCTCAACTTAATTTTTTTTTCTTCCAATTTTTCCAACTCAAATTTTTTTCTGCCAATTTTCTCAACCAACTTTTTCTTCTTCAAATTTTCTCAACTCAAATTTTTTCAGATGTAATTTTCTCAACTCAATTTTTTTCTTCCAATTTTCTCTACCAACTTTTTCTTTACATTTTCTCAACTCAAATTTTTTCTTCTAATTTTCTCAACTCAAATTTTTTCAGACGTAATTTTCTCAACTCAATTTTTTTCTTTCAATTTTCTCAACTAAATTTTTTTCTTCTTATAACTTGTGTCATTACGTGATAAGAACTCGAAAAATAAATTGTGCCGATGCTGCAAAATTTGAGTTGAGAAAATTACGTCTAAAAAAGTTAAGTTGAAAAAATTTGAAGAAAAAAAATTGAATTGAGAAATTACGTTTGAAAAAAGTTGAGTTGAGAAAATTTGAAGAAGAGAAAGTTGGTTGAAAAAATTGGAAGAAAAAAATTGAGTTGAGAAAATCACCATCACGTTTGAAAAAATTTGAGTTGGGAAAATTGAAAGAAAAAAATTAAGTCAAGAAAATGAAGAAAATTCGAGTTGAGAAAATGATGTCTAAAAAAATTTGAGTTGAGAAAATTTGGAGAAAAAAAATTGAGTTGAGAAAATTGAAAGAAAAAATTTAATTTGAGAAAATTGAAAAAAATCGAGTTGAGAAAATTGAAATAAAAAAATTTGTGTTGAAAAAACTGACTGAAAAAAAACTTGAGGTGAGAAAAAAATGAAAAAAATTTGGACTAGGAAAAAATGTTCAGAAAATCTCAAACACTTCGCCAAAACGACGAAAAAAAAATTGTGCCGTCACATTTCCAACAACTCTCCAATGAAACTAGACGCTCGTAGGGTCACGATGCAAAAATAAAATAAAATTTAGATTCAGCGTTAAAAATTACGTATGTTCCGTCCGAAAAAAATTTGAATCAACTTCATGGGACTTTTTCCGCCTAAATTACCAATTGAGCCCACTGTGAACCCCCCTAAAAATCATATCCATCGCAATAGATATTCTGTCTCTTTTTCCAGCAAAGAAATTCGTCTAAAAACGACCAAAACATACCGAGGATTACTTATCCAATAGCGAATTTTAAATTACTCGATAACAGGGTTGGAAAGAGCAGGTACAATTGCGAAAGAGGCGGATAGGGCGAAGACCAAACCGATTGTTACCTGCAGTAAGTCTTTTCAAGGCGAGAGCTTTTCCCTTCGAGGTGTAAGTTTTTTCTTTATGGAACTTATAATAGGGTACGATTTTCGTATCGGTGCGGTAATAGTTTTTTTTCCTGGTTAGCGCATTTTCCAACATTCGAGCTGGAAATTAATTCGAAGCTCGTATCGACTGGTGTGGCGATATCGCGTACGCTGTACTCGTATTTTACACCAACACACCCATACAGCCTTTCGTATTGCCGTATACAACGGTAACGTTTTAAATCTCATTTGAAGCTGGTCGGTTGTTGCACTCGTGTGTGCTGACGATGGCGACGGCGAATTCCGCGTCGATCGGGGGATAATTAAAGGGCCACCGAATAAAATGTTTCCAAGAGCAGAGCTTTAATTACATCAGTTAGTAGGGCCATTTATTACATCGACGAGAGCAAGATAAGCGTATATCGTATACCACGTCGCCTCGTATTCGGAGCTCAACGTATTACTAATTTACTAACAGACTATAGACGATAATCCATCGTTGGCGAGATGTAATTTTCACGCAAGAGCTTTTCAATTTGGTTTACCAGGCGGATGCCCGACGTGGGCGTGTGTTTGTTGTTTTTTCATACGAAATTTCGGCGATGAAAAATATACTTTTTGTGGTGTATTTCAAAGGGGAGGTGGAGGGATATATTTTGGTTGAATTTCGTTTCAACGACCCTTGAAATCTATTGGCGACGATTTTCAGGCTAATTAAAATGGTTGATTGAAATTTCCAAAAGCCCGAGCTGAAATTTTCCATTGAAAAAATGAGAAGAATTTATGTGGAGGTTTTCAACTCTCTCAATTGTCATTTATTTCGACTAATTTCCCTCTTCGATTCCCCAAAAGTGCTCTTTTCAGAATTAAAATTTTTTCTCTCAAGTTTGAGTAAATTCGAATTTTTTTGAATTTAAGAAAAGGACTTTCAATTTTGAATTGAGAATGAAGGGAGATATCCCAGCACAAAGTAAAATTTTGAGCCAAAACAAAAATAAATTGAAAGTACATCATAAAAGAACCCCTAATGAGTATCCAAAATTTCAGGTGCTAAAGTTCATTTCTAAAATTTTAGAAAATTTTTTAAATTTCAAAATTTTTTCATTGTTTTGCAAAATGTGAAAATTTGACCTAATCAATGAAAAATGCTGAAAGTTGGTAAATATCCTATTTTTGACCTCCCAAATCCATTGGAAACGGTTTCAAGACGTTTTGGAACCTTCAGAAAATTTTGGAATTTTCCTGCACTGCAGAAAACCCCATAAAAATATGGTCCGGCCAGTTTCGATTTGCGAACCAGTCTATTGTTATACCTCTCCCTTTGTTACATTGATTAATGACAAAATGTCATAAAGTACTCTCTCATTCTGAATCAGTGAAAAGTCACAATCAGCAAAATTCACTGATTTTCAGCGACTTTTCGCTAATTTTTCAAAGATTTTCACTGATTTTTCAGCAAATTTGATAAATTTTACTGACTTTTTCAGTGAATTTTCACTGATTTTCCAGTGATTTTTTTCACGGATTTGTGTTCAGTGATAAAATTTTACTGATTTTCTCCTGTACTGCAATTCTGACTGTTTCTCAGTGATTTTCGATAATTTTCCCTGATTTATAATTGAGAGAGTAACGGATTTGCAAACCAACGAGGTTCAGAATCAAAAATGAACTATGAGCGAACGAATGATTCACATTTAGGACAAATAGCAAGTAGCATGTTTGCGAACCAACATCAGCTGATTATCAAGACCCTGTGTCCCAGGCAGCGTTGCCAACTCTAAGGAAAATACCCTGAAGTTTAAATTTTGAGATTTGTTAAAGTTTTAAGGAATTTTTTGTGGAATTTTCAAGGAATTTCGAAAAAAATATGGAAAATGAGCAAAAAACACACATGATTTAGGTCAAAGTCCCTTTTTTCAAATTTTTGTGCAATTTTGGCCCAAAAATGAAGAATTTTTTTTTAATTTCTAAAATTCAAATTAGTACCCCTCCCCAATCCCAAATGGCACTCTAAATCTTTGCCTACGTTCTTTGTATAAATTTGTAAAGATCTTTAAAAAAATGTAATTTGAAGTAAAAATTATTGAATTTGTACGTTTTTATTTCATTTTTTTCAGAATTAGATGCCTGATAACGTTATAAATGACGTCATTTGTAAAAAAAAAAAAAAAGGGGTCAAAGAATTTTTTAGAAATTCTTACCGAAAAGATTTTAGCTGTCCAAGGAATTTTCGGAATTTTTGTTGGCAACGCTGTATATAGTAATGTAAGATTAGATTCGTATTTCGGACATGAAAATGAGAAATTGTAAAAACAGGCTGGTTCTCAAAAGAGATAGTTTTGAATTGGAGTGTATGAGCAGAATGATTCTTTACTTTCAGTTATTTTTTCTATTGTGGTTTAAAAAATAGTTATTTTTTACCTGTCAAAGCCCCTATTGTGGTTCGCAAATCTAATACTCCCAAATGGTCCATATGAATTTTAGCACCTATAATCGCGAATTATCCATATTGGTGACCTCTTCAATTGATTTAAACCCGAGTTCAAATCCATTTTTTAGCAGAAAATTTTCCTGGAAAAAATTTAAAAATTCAAGAAAAATCTGAATGTTTGTAGATACCCTACGGGAATCATAGCGGGTCACTTTTTTAGGGCGTTTGTCACTTTTTTCGACTTCAGTCACTTTTGGTTATTTTTCACATTTAAAAGGTCCCTTTGATTACTTTTTTCCCCTCAAAAGTCACTTTTTCTTCGCCTTTCCAGGCAAAACTCAAATTTTCACGTAAAAATTGCTATTTTTCAAAATTCTTCAAGAAAAAAATAAAAAACTGATTTTTGCTAGTTTGTTTGTTTTTTTGATGAAGGAATTTAATGAATGAAATTATTCACGTCTTTTCAGTTGATTTATCTTTGAAATGTTTGCAGAAATGAATTTTTTGGTTACTTTTGGTTACCTTTTGGCCATTTTTTGGTCACTTTTTGCTCAAAAAAAGTTACTGAAAGACACTTTTTTTCTTCAGAAATTTCGTTATGATGCCTGTATCCTATTTTCTACCTCGACCACCAATATAATTGATCCGCGATTGTAGGTGCTGAATTTCGTATGGGCCATTTTCATGAGCTTTTCTCCATTGCTGGGAAATTCCAAAATTTTCTGAAGGCTCCAAACCGTCTTGGAACCGCTTCCAATCGATTCAGAGGGTCGAAAATAGGGCATATGCCAAATTTCAGTTCTTTTCATTGATAAGTTCAAATTTTCATATTTTTAGGGCAATAAGCTACGAGTAATTTTAAAATTTCAAAAATTTGCCTAAATTCGAAAAACGAACTTTAGAATCTGAAATTTTGTGTATGAAGTTCTCTTATGGTGTACTTTCGATTCTCTTTTGGTTGAACTCAAAATTTTACTTCGAGTTTGGATACCTCCCTTGTAAGCTGAAATTTTCCATTGAAAAAATGAAAAGAATTGATGTAAGGTCTTCCAACCCTTTCAATTGTCATTTTTTTCGTCTTCTTTTCTTATTTTTTTCTCAAATTTGAATAATTTAGATTTTCTTCAGTAAAAGCCAGGAGCCTTCAATTTTGAATTGAGGATGAATAATTAAATAAACCTTTAAATAGTTCCAACTTGTGAAAACTTCAAAAAATGCTCCTTTTCACATCTACCACAACCAAATTCCATACAATTACCAAATTCCATGGCATTTTCACACCGAGGAAAAAAAACAAACACCTATTTTTTCCACCACCAGCAACACCATTCGAAATAAACCGGCCATCGACTCGGAACCACGCACGATACAGGCAAAACGCGCGATATTATTGCTTCACAATAAACCAATATCAAAGTGAAATATCTCGCTTGGGGGAACTTTTCACCCTCTTTGGGTAAATTCGCTGCTCGCCCCCGATTCTCATCCCATCTCTGTTGCTCGCTAGTCTGCACCTACTGAATATGCATGACGAGTGACATCACCGACCACCTCGCTATCCTTCGTCCTCCGTTTACGGTTTTGGTTTTAGTTTTTTTTCCTCTAACCATCGTTGTCGTCATCGTTCTATCTGTCTTCGTTCAACTTACTCTCGCGGCCACGGTTTCGGATGCATTTTCGTCTATATCTGTCGCTCTCGTGTACGCAAATTCGCCTATATACCGGGTCGTTGAATTACGTCGGCGACGCGGCTTCTCTGCTTGCATTTATTGTGTATACCAGAACGTTAAACACGTAACGCGAAACCGCAATACAGAAACAAAAATTGCAAATCGATTGTACCGAAAAAATGAAAAAGGTTTATCGACTTTTTAAACGGTCTTTTGTTAACGTTGCCGAAGGGGACGCGATTTACGTGAGTGTAATGCGCGTACCTTTATCGAGCTAAAATCAGAAATTGACCTGTGCGGTGCAAAGTTACCAGGGGATAAAAAACGGAATTGTAGGTATTTACGATCGTAAGTTTTGAGAAAAAAAATCTTCGAGTTTGCTTTTTTTGAAGAAATTTTGAACCAATTTTTTCATCTTTTGTAATCATTGCTTGAGGAGGTTTATCTAAGTAGTTGTTTTATTTATTTGTGTTTTATACTAGTACAAGGTGCCTGAGGCCATAAACATGTTAATTCTGCACGAAAATGTTCGGAAAGTTTGTATGCATTTTTATTCGAGAAATTATCTCGATATTTTTTTATTATTAATGAATAAGTATATGAAGTGGAAGAAATATTCTACTTTTTCTAACCATTCTAGGCACCTTTTGGAGACATTCCAAAACAATGAAGAAAATCAAAATTATTTTGGAGGTTTCAAATTGGCAGGAAATGATCAAATTCGGATGGAGGAGAGGTCGATATTTGGTAGAAAATTCATTTTTATCAACTCTAGTAAAAAAGTATTTTCGAAAAAAGATTGCATTTCAGCTAAAAAAATTCAATTTTCAAAAATTCTACGAAAACCAAGACATTAAATTGAACAGCTGAAATTTTTGCTGCGGAGGTTTCATAACGTAGTATTTCCAAAAATTGGACTCTTTTGCCAATTAGAGACAGTCATCCCAAGAGATTTCCTCGTAGAAAATTTTGTAAAATTTTAATCATCATTATAAAAAATTGAAATCTTTTGGCGAATATGTGAAAACAGATCACCAAAATTTTTAAAAATTATTGAAAAAGGACAGAAACCATAAATCAGACTCAATAAACTGCATACCACTTTAGAAATAATTTTCCCTGACTTTTCCAGGTTTTCCAGACCAATATTTCGAAATTTTCCAGCGAATTATTTTTTTCAAAAATCACTACTTCTAACAAACAAAAACGACACAAATTCAATCCTAGAAATTTTCGACCCCTCCCCCCCCCGGACACAAAAACTTGAGAACTTGAATTTATAACAGAAAAAAATTCAAATAAAAACTTAATTTTCAAGCGAAATTGTATAAAGTTTTGAAAAATGAGGATCTCTCTCGCCATTTCAAAAACAATCACTGCAAAAATCATTTTGCTTTTGCTCAACGACAAAAAACTTGTAAATCTCTCAACATATTTTGAATAAAAAAAGGAAGATCAAAAAAAAATTGACACCACGTTGAACTATCACAACCGATCCAACGCCATTGTTTAATCATACAAACCAACCAGAGTCCTTGGAAATATTCCCGAACGTCGAAATGAAAAAAAACAACAGCAGAACCATCATATGATAACAGAAACTGATACAGGCCGCCGCCGCCGGTCACAGTTCAGCAAACACATGTACTATGTCTCGGTAATTAATCCGACAAATGACCAGTTACCTATGGTATCAAAACACCATCGAGCCTTCGCCATTGCATCTTTATTATACATCGACATCGACGTATCGTCATCCACATTGCGGGAGATCATTAGCTCGAGAGGTGAAAAATGCACATTGTTGGTCGTTAGCATCATCAGCAGCTAATGTACCATGGGCTACGATGGCTGAGATGGCATTTGGGCGTTACTTAATAATACACAGGATGGTAGATGCAGGTACATTGATGTAACAGTGATCGTTGTGTTTACTGGATCTGAAAAATGAAAATTTTTGTCATTTCCTGGTTTTTCCTTGTCATTTTCGTGCTACATATTTTCTTTGCTTTAAATTTACTCAAAAAAAAGATCTCTCACTTACAAATACTCGTTTTGTACTCTCTTAATTTGAATCAGTCAAATTGACTGATTAAAAAAGGCAAAATTGAGTCACTGAAGAAATCAGTGAAAAATTTACTGATTCAATTAGTGAATTTTCATTTTTGAATCAGTAATTTTTTTCTCAACTACTGAAATTTTCACTGATTTATTTCAGTAGTCAAGGAAAAAATTACTGATTCAAAAATTAAAATTCACTAATTGAATCAGTAATTTTTCACTGATTGGGAGTGAGCTTCACAGATCAACAGTAGAATCAGTGGAATTTCACTGCCAATCAATGACTCAATTTTGTCAATTTCAATCAGTCAATCTTCAGTTTTTGACTGATTCAAATTAAAAGAGTTGAGAATTTCAATCCCTTTCTTGTTGGCGATTTTATGAAGGTGTATGGGACACTGAAGGATCAAATCAAAAAAATTGGCAAATATTCAAACGGCGTTTTTTTTTTTGTTAAATCGAACTGTTTGAGTGAGAGAGTAAACAAATGGGACATGCTCAAATGAGAAACTGGAACATGACCAGATGGAACAATTAGGACATCAGGTCCAGGTTAGTCCCAGCGGTTAGCTCAGGCATACCTACTACTGCACTTTTTAAACGAGTTGAAAATTGGTTTTTATTTTAGTATGACCCGAAATAAAATTTTGGAGAAGTAGATCCATAAAAAATTTTCTTTAGGAGGGGAGAGGGAAGTACTCTGATTTTTCCATGTAAAGGGGTCGGGGTAATCCATCAAAAATTTCCTTTAGGAGGGGAGGGGGGAGTACCCTGATTTTTCCATGTAAAGAGGTCGGGTAAATTTGGTGTCATTTTCATATAATTCGACCCTAATTTGTGATTAGTTTTCCGATTGTGTCGCAAAAATGGCCAATTTTGAGAAAAAAGAGGTCAAATTTGCGATTTCTTTTCATCTTGTGACGATTAATGTTGATAAAGTAGGGTTTGAAACCAGTTTTTAATGTAATTCGAACCTTGTGAATCCGAATTTGTTATTGGTTTCCCGATAAGAAGTGGAATATCTTTTTGATCGTCGCTTTTTGGTAGCAAATAACAGCCAATTTTCTTGAAATCGACTCAAATTCGCAATTTCCCATTTTCTCGAACTAATACCTCAACTAATCCTGGTATGAAACCACCTCCTGAACATGAAAATTTGGTTAATTTCCGACGTGGAAGCAGAGAATTCTCTCAATCGTGCAATTGGTGTAGCGTAAAATGCCTAATTTTTGCCATAATTGACATAAATTGCAATTTTTAATTTTCCAAAATCCTATTAGTCCTGCCAATTTGTGGTATAAAATAATTTTTTCGCCAGATTCAAACTTTTTGCACACAAGGAATTCACAAACAAAATTTTTAGCTTCTTACTACTTCAGGGCGCTGACTTCAAGAGGCTGAATCAAATTTTTTTCAAGTCACTGCTTTGAAAAGCCATGACTCAGCCTCCTGGAGTACTGAGAAGCTAAAAATTTAGTTTATGCATTTTCTGTGCTCAAAAAGTTCGAATCTGACGAAAAGGTGATTTTATACCATAATTGGCAGGGTCGATTTTTAGCGAAAATCTGCTGTTTTTCGCTACCAAAATTCGACGATCATTATCAAGTAGGTATTCCACTTCCTATCGAGAAACCAATAACAAATTCTGACTTAGAAGGTTCGAATTATATTGAAAAATGGTTTCAAACCCTACTTGATTAACATTACTCGTCCCAAGATGGAAAAATCACATTTTTACCTTTTTTCTTCAAAATTGGCCACTTTTTGCGACACAAATTGTACGATTGTGCGAATTTTACACTTTTCATCGGAATACTAATCACAGATTCGAGTTTAGGAGGGTCGAATTATACGAAAATGACACCAAATTTACCCCAACCCCTTCATGTGAAAAAATATGGGTAAAACTCCCCCTCCCTCCACTCCTAAGGGAAAATTTTTACGTCTTCACATTTCGAAAATTTTCTTTTGGGTCATACTAAAATAAAAACCACATTTCAATTCGTCTTTGAAAAGTGCAGT
Organism: Pseudococcus viburni; assembly: GCA_033439095.1. Taxonomy (NCBI): domain Eukaryota; kingdom Metazoa; phylum Arthropoda; class Insecta; order Hemiptera; family Pseudococcidae; genus Pseudococcus; species Pseudococcus viburni. The sequence goes on from JAVBJF010000257.1 coordinate 435,632, forward strand.
ATTCTCTCGTCTAGGTAGGAAAATTGGGACGATGTACTTAACTACTTACCCAGATTGAGAAATCAACTTCAGATTCACTTTTTCACAGTGATGGAAGAGCCTTGCTCAGAGTACTTCCACGATTGCTCGTTCATTTTCTCTCTGTCATTTTAGGCTTGTATGTTTGGTCGCCAAGTTGAGATGTAAATCTGGCCTACTGAGCTTCATAAGTTTTCTAGCCCACTCCTCTCCACTCCTCTAATGTTAATTGTTGATTTCTGATTTTTGTTACGCCTTCTTTACTATTGTTTCTGTTGTTTTTGTTCTTGTATTTTTACCTTACTGTTATTCATTTATATATCTACTTATTTATTTTTGTTTTTTTTTTTATTTTTGTTTTTATATTTTTATATTTTGTAATGGTTGAAGAGAGAGCCGGTTCCCCGCTCACCCAGTTTTGGGTATAGGGGAGCCGTGATCTAAAAATTGTACCATTTTGTCGATCATAAGAAAATAAACTCTGTCTGTCTGTCTGTCTGTCTTTCACTCTTCACTCGGTCTTGAAAAATTCAATCATGAGTGTCCTCGTTCTATATCCAGGGTTGGTAAGTCAGCTTTAAGCTTTGAGCTTTAATCCGTTAAACCGATGATTTTGTTAGAAATAAGCCTAAACTTTATTTTGAAAATTTCAAGCTCCAAGTTTAAGTTTGGTTTTCATTTTTTTTGAGCTTAAAATTTAACATTTTTTGCTCCATCTTTCTATTTTCATTCAATTTTTTCAATTTTTTTTGAACTATCAACTTTTTTTATCTCTTCCTAACCTTGAAATTTTTTCCCATTTTTTTCACTTTAAGATAAAACATTTTTTTCAAATTCAAATTATTTTCAACCCTGAAATTTTTCTTGAAACATTTTTCTACATTCTTGAAATTTTTTCAATCTGAAATTTCCTTAGATATTTTATCAACTTGTTTTCTAATCGCTTTTCAACTCAAAATTTTTTCCAGTCTACAATTTGTTGACATTTTTTATAGATCTCATTTTTCCATATACATAATCATTTTTCCATTCTCCAAAAAAAAATTCAATAAATAGGAAACAATTTCATGATGTGACTAGGGTAGGTGTGCAACATGAGACATTAATTTTTACTTTTGAATTCCAGAATTCAGAATATGAAAAAATATTAGGATTGGATATAAAAATTGAGTTGAAAAAATGTTGAGAAAAAATCGGAGTTGAAAAAATTTTAAGATACGAAATTGAGTTTGAAAAAGTTTCAGAATTCAGAAGCAATTTTGGGTTTTAAAATATTTGATTAGAAAAATTTGGTTTGAAAACATTGTAAGCCAATGATTTTTGGCCCTTCAGCTTTATGTTCAAGTTTTAAAAAATTTGGTTTCAAGCTCCAAGTGTAGGTTTAAGTTTTATTTATAAAAATTTATTTCAAGGTTTAAGCTCAAGTTTAAGTTTTATTGATTGGCTTACCACCCCTGTCTATATCTTTTTCATTTTGTAAAATGATTCTTGCTCTTCGCTCCTGGCTCGTTCTTCAAATTTTTCCGCTCTCACTCCCACTCCTGGCTCTTCATCAAAATTTAAAATTTTGATATTTAAACACAGAATGGCAAATGCTCTATTCGTGATGGGATCATGAGATATGATAAGAATGACTGAAAAATCGGCCCAAGAAAATTAAAATCACGAATCAAAAATTTTCATTCAAAGTTGTCTCAAAAGATATTCTTTTCTTCCTCATTTTTCACTATTTTTGCATTTTCAGTCTTCACAAACCCACTAACACAAAAAAAATAAAGAAAAGCGAGAGCCGGCGAAAATTTCCTGGCTCTCACTTCGCTCCCGCTTTTCTCAGGTTAATCACTCTTTATGGCGAATGCTCTTCAAATGAGTTGGTGGATTTTTTTCAGGATAAGATTTCAATTTTTTTGCTGTTTACTCTCCACTCTCACTCTCAAAAACTACCGCACTCTTCAAGTTCCTGTTCTCGCTCGCTTCCAGCTCTTCCATCACTACTTTTTCATCACACGTAGCAAATAAGGCACCACCAAAATGTACTTATGTACTTCCATCGAATAAAAATCACTCCTCAAAAAAAAACCTCCGAAAAATGCAGCTGAAAATCACGCAATATAAGAAAGGAAAAAGTCATCGCATCAATTTATCAATCGTCTCTGGTGTTCTTTTATACGTGTCGGTTGTAAAAGCGATATTTAATTTATTAGCTATTAAAGCTGCTTTTCAAGAGCAACATGTAGGATGAATAAAATTTGAATACTTAGCAGCTATTAAATTGGGACAAGTTGTTCGGAAACGTTTTCTATAAAATTTCCCCCTTATATGCGCCGTGCATTCTATAGCGCCATATTCTACATACAGTGGCGCCACAATAATACATATACCACGGCCCATATCTACTCATCGTGTCTTCTTTAATACGGTATAATGTACTGTATCTGTATGTATAATTCAAAGTGGAGGAAAAAAACATACATTCGCTTATTTTTTTCTCTCATTTCTCTTTACACTTAATTTAAGCCATTCGTGAATGTCGAGCTTGAGCCTAGACATAAATAAAGATGGCGAAAGTATGCTCGTTTGTTGAAATTTCGTGCAGAAAGTTTCCTCAGTTGGACAGGATGAGGAAAATGATCGAGGAAATTTCCACAACCGTGATAGGCCTACGCTGGAACTTATGACAGAATGGATGATTAAGGAGAAACCGAGAACCCCCAGATATCTTTGTTTTTTCGGTTTGTCATCGATGTTGCCCATGGTTTTTTTTCTCAGTGACCCCGATGGGACTCGGGAAGGGCTGTGCGATATCGGCGCGATCGCATTAAAGTCTAACGGACGCACGATGCGGACGTGTGTATGTGTTATGTTTTGTCGACCGCAGGAACAGGCTCTCGGTGGTACTTTGACTGTCAGGACGCGTTTATGTCAACCCGGCAGTCCCGACGGGCCGACCAGTAACTCGACAAGTGTGAAAGGAAGTGCGAAAAAAGCTTTCTAGGCATGGGCGGCGCGGCGGTTATGCTTTTGCCTTTTGTACAGCCGCCCCATTCGAGGAAAAGTGAGGAGTAGGTGCGAAAGCCCGCAGGGCACACCCTTGCTGGAGCTCTATGTGCTCGTTGTGTTGTAACAAATTTTATTTTCTGGTCTTACACTCCGCACGCCAAAGCACTTGGCTCCCTGCTCCGCACTTTTGAGTACATGGCTGGCATAGGGCATTTTTTTCTCCTCCTCGCTACGGCAGATTATCTCATCATCGTTATACGTACTCTGTCTCTTAACGCAGTGTACATTGCTCTCCCGCAGTTTCTTTGATATTTTAACCAAATTATATCCCAATCAATTTTTACCAGCTGGATGTGACGGTGTGTTTTTCAACGCTTCGCCCGACGTGTCACGTCCCCCGTTTCCAGCCCTGACTGAAAAGGACAAGGGCGAAGGTATTATATCCGAATTAGCCATCTAATAACCTCGGGCAACGTTCAGCTTTTGTTGTGATTCGTTATATACGGTTGGGTTTTTTTTCTCTCGCTCTGTCGCCTCTATACTCCCCTTCAGCCTCACCCTGCCGCCCTAAACTTTCTGCGTGTTATAAGCTATGTTCTATACTCTTGTACGCGCCAAAAAAGCTAATATAATTCTGGCTCGCGCACCACCCCTTCCCCTCCAACCACTCCGAGAGTTTTTTTTTCTTTAAATATTCAATTTAAAACCCGAAGAATACGTTGGTAATTTTACATTCATGTGATGTCGTTTGAAAATATTCAATTTAAATGTAATTCGAAATTTATACTTTATAAAGAAATATAAACGCTGGCGCGAATTTTTTTTTTCAGCCTCGATCGAAATTGTACACCGGTACCGGAGTCGACACCTCCCCTCCGGCTAAGTCGTAACTTTTACTTTTTTTCTCTCTTTTACTCGCTATTTTACACGGTCTCGTATCGTACCGTTTTTAACGTGTTGAAATATTAAGACCGGAGCGAGTAATCGAGCGGGGGAAGGAGAAAAATACTCGAGAGATTTTTTTAATATTCCAAAATTAGCGAGAAAAAGAGTATGCTGAGATAAGGCAAGGGGATGAACGGGGAAGCATCGCGAAACGAGTTTGAAAATTTAATTTTCTCCGTCGAAGCGTTGATTTATAAACGTTTTTTCGGATTTTTTTTCTCAAAGCGAGCCGGAGTAAAGGCGATGTTTTTACCTGTAGGTTGAGAGAAATTTTACTCTTTCATTTTGAATCAGTGAAAAGTCACTGGTGAATAGTCAGAATTGCAGCTCAGGGAAAATTATCAAAATTCTTCAATTATCAGCGTATCGATGATTTTTCAACAAATTTCGGAGATTTTACCGATTTTTCAGTGAATTTTCACTGATTTTCCAGCAATTTTTTCACTGTTTGCTTTTAGTGAAACTTTTTTTATTGATTTATTGCTGTGCTGCGATTCTAACTGTTTTTCGGTGATTTTCGATAATTTTCACTGATTTATAAATAAGTGAAAAGTCACTGAGAAATAGTTTGAATTTCAGCACATAAGGAAAATCATCAAAATTTCTTGATTTTCAGCGTAGTTTTGATGATTTTTCAAAGAACTTCGCTGATTTTTCAGTAAATTTCAGAGATTTCACTGACTTCCCAGTGAATTTTCACTAATTATCCAGCAATTTTTTTCATTGCTCGCTTTCAGTGAAATGTTTTCACTGATTCATTACTGTGCTGCAATTCTGACTGTTTCTAGTGATTTTTGAATTTTCACTGATTTATGAACGAGAGAGAAGGGAATATCAGCAAAATTTTTTGATTTTCAGCGGATTTGGCTGGTTTTTTATAGTATATTATGCAACAAGGGAGATAAAGTGATTTTCGACGAATTTTGAGGTTTATTGCCCGAGCGAAGCGAGGGAAATAACTCAAAATCGTCGAAAATCATTTATCTCCCGAGTTGCATACGATATTTTTCATTGTAGAGGGAGTAAAAGTCGAGTTTGAGCACTCGAGCGATTCGCGAGAGGGAGTAAAAGTAGACTTTTACTCCCTCTACAATGAAAAAGAATTTTACTGATTTTTCAGCGAATTTAAGAGATTTTACCGACTGCTCAGTGAATTTTCACTGATTTCCCAGAATTTTTTTCGCTGATTCATTACTGTGCTGCAATTTTGTCTGTTTTCCAGTGATTTTCGATAATAAAAGTAATTAAAATTCATAATTCTGAAAATAAATACAAAAATATTGTACGAAAAATCGTAAAATATCGTAAAAATTGTGAAAAATTCTTCATTACATCGTAGAAATTGTAAGAAAAATTGGAACTTGGAACTAAGTATCCAAAATGTAAAAATTTATGACAATTTTACAGAATTGAAAAAATAACTCCGAAGAAAAAGCACGAATAAAATATAGTACAATTCGCTCCACATAGGTAAATCTTATGAAAATCGTTTTTAAAAAATACCGAAAATGTTAAATAAATCGTCCATAAATTCTGAACATATTGTTCAAAATGTCATAAAATTATGTCGAAATATCATAAAATCATGAAAATATTTAGAAAAAACTGTAAAAAATTTCAAATGAATTATTAAAAATGTTTTGAAGAATATTCAACATGTCCAAACAATACAAATATGATCAAATTAATGGGTAAAAGTCTCGTAAAAATCATGAAAATTCGATTACCATCATACATTATCCTGAATCCACTTTCCCAAAAAACACTTATTCCCTGAGTGAAAAAATCCCGAAATTTTTCATTTTTTTACTCGAATCCAATAACTTGAATATTTTTAACCCCAATTTTTACTTCGAAGGCTTTTATTTCGAACGTGTATATCGTAAATGTGGTTTTTAATTAATTTTACCAGTGGTGCACTTGTTTTTTTTCAAATCCAAAATTTAATTTTATTGAAAAATTTTTCCAATTTTTGAACTTGAAAAATAATCAATTTTTCAAACTGTTGCAATATCTTTAAAATATTTCTCACCCCCCCCCCATTCTCCAATTTTTACACTTCTTTCAAAACAATTTTCAAGTTGAATTTTCCTCCATCAGAAGGATTTTCGGGGGAGGGGCGAAAAAGAGCATTCGTTCGACGTTCGCTCTGTCGCCTGAGATAATTTATACAACTGTAATTTTGTTCATTCTCGAGCGAAGCTTTTAAAAAATTTGATTGTAATACCTAAAAAAATCATTTTTTACGTGTTAATGCTTTGAAAATCTCTATTTGATGTAATGGGGGGGGGGGGCAAATGATACTTTTCACTCCACCAGAATTTAGGAGGTACAACGCACCCCTTGTACCCCCCCCCCCCCTTGAAACGTCGAAAAACTGATACTACTCACCTACCTTATTATTTTTAGATTCAATTTTTTTTGGCGTTTTTTCTTTTATAGCTAAAAAAAAACTTGGAAAAAATAGATATGTAATTTTGAAAAAAATTGAACTTGGAAATATTTTTAAACGAATTAAAAAAATTGTAAAACTCGAATAAAAGAAAATTTGGACATGGTAAAATATTTTAAGGGAATTGGAAAAATTTAAATACTTGAAAAAATCGGAATTGAAAAATTTTTATAACCTAATTCTGTAAATTTTCGGGTGTTTGTATCACGTAAAAATATTATTCGGGTTATTGGATATCGATAAAATAAATTCGGTATTTTTTCATTCGGGGAAATATCTTTCGAGAAAGTAAATTCGGAAAAATGAACGGATACCTAAAATTCTCATACCTATGTAATACCTACGTATAAAAAAATGTTAAAATTCAACGAAATTTGTATACAACGTCATAAAAATTGATGTAAAAGACAACATTTTTTCATTTTTAAAAAGTTATGACAAAATTTTTAGAAAATTTTGCAGCATTTCCAACAATTTTACAAACATTTCCAATAAATTTCACCAGATTCGAACAATTTTTACAACTTTGTTGATCTTTTTTGTGACATTTGGCACCATCCTTTATATTGGTAGGTTTTTTGATGTTTTTTTGTACTGAATTTTCAACAGATTCTATAACCAATTCTAAAATATTTTACAAAATTTAGTACATGATGTTGATTTTAACAAAAATTTTTATAATTTTTACGATATTTTTAACAATTTTTCTGATTTTAAAACAAAATTTACGAAATTTTGAAAATTCCAACGATTTAAAATACACACATTCAGGGGCGCGGGCGCACCCAAGGTGGGGCTCATGGGGCTCGAGCCCCCCCCCCCATCCCAGCAAAGAGATTTTTTATCATAAAAATGTCAAAGAAGAGTATGATGGTTTTTTTAAATTCGCCCTCGCTTCGCTCGGGCAGTATTTTAGTACTTATTTCTTAATTGAACATATCACTCTTTAAATTTGAATCAGTTTAATTTGCAAAAATTTTGTCTTTTTTAATCAGTAAAATAATTTTCATTGAAAATTATTGATTTTTCACTGATTTTTCGGTCAAAAATTACTAATTTCTCAGTCAATGTCTCATTGATCAGAAAAAATCAGTAATTTTGACTAAAAAAAAATCAATAAATCTCCCCATTTTTCAATTTTTCTTCGCTCAAATCTGTAGGTATATATTATTTGCCTACTGAAAATACCCCAACTACTCTAGCCCCACTGAAATAACAAGTTACTTCATTTTTTCATTGAATTTTGACCCCCTCTATTTTTTCTCAAAATCTGAGTCTCCCCTCACTCCCCTTACACAATTTCTGGGTGCGCCTATGCACAAATTCGCATCGTGCAAGTCTTCGCAAACAATGCTCTAGTACTCTTGTGCACAGTAATTCAAACACCTCACACGATTAAGCTAGGAACGAGATTAGCCAAACGGAAATTGAAAAGTTTATTTTCGTCGCGTCTTTCGCCAAGAGTTAATTTATTATTGATACGAAAAAGTAAAAAAAATTACTCTCAGCTCCTGCAGCTCACAAAAACTACGCAACAAATCGAAGCAAAATCTACCTACTACGGTTGCGGAAAATGACCCCCCGAAAAGTACCACCACCGCACCATCGGCCACACTGGAATTGAGCTCCGTTCGCCATCAGCGTTACATTTACGCCGTATAAAAAATACGGCTTCTCCGGCTAATTTAGAAAGCGTTTCTTTTGAAAAAGCGAATTTTACAATTAAAAGTTTTCCTTTTGCGCCGCGTCGAGATGAAAAAAAGCCACGAAGCGATGAGAACCTTTGAAATATTAAGTTGGCGGCTTTGCTAATTCCACCGCTGCGTTCGTTCTCGCCAAAGAAGAAAGTTTAATTAAAAATCTTCGATAAGTCGATGATTTTTTTTATACTGTGGTCGGATCGAGGGAGCTTGTATTCCTCCAAAAACCTTCATTAACTGCGAACTTGCGGATAAATCAATGTAATTAGTATACGAATATACTCGAGTAAGGAAGTTGCTCTTGGAGGGTGTTTTTTCGCAGCTCTGTTTTCGGTACTGGCAAATTTTGAGTTTACGAGATCGTGTTACGAATCGACGAAGGAATTAGCGAAACTCCGTTTGTAAATTTTATTATCGCGAGTCGAGCAGCTTTTTTGGCGATGTTTGCCTCGGTTGATACCCGGAACGAATTCCGATGCTTTTAAGGAATAAATACCACCATCGCTGGGGCTTCTTCGTATTGAATTTCTTCTCGTTTTTTTCCATAGTCTATGCCTACGCCTTTTCGACTTCCTCTCGTGTACCTCTGATGTATGTACTTGTGTCAGAGACATAGTAAACTTACCCGAAATGGGGGGGAGGGGGGTATACGCTAAATAAATACAACGCGGACGAAGAAGTACTCACTTGGCCACCGAGCGGAGGCAGAGAGAAGAGAAAACAACGCAGAAATACGATAAAAAGCGGAAACGAAGAGGAAAAAGTTGGCGTGTAGGAAAAAAATATCACGGGCGTCGAGTTGCTAAACACGCGAATAGCAGGGGCTCAGCAGCAAAGGAGGAGTTATAAACGAGCAGGCGGCGGCGGCATAAAGGAAAAAATAAAGTTTCGGATTATGAAAAATTTTTACCAACGTAATTCTCGGCGGAGAAGAAAGCGACGGAAGTTTTTCTCCGTTTTTTTTTTATGCTCGTCGCGAATGAGAAAAATACCCAGGAATAGAGTAGGTTGAAAGTAGCTCGACGAGTTACGGGGGTATAAATTAAAAATACGAGAAGAAAAAAACCGCTGAGAAGTGCAGTTTATCAGGAAAATCCAGCTGGATGCTAATTAGAAACGAAATTCGAGTGACGGAATGCCGAAGCGAGGAGGTTGAAAAGGCGGAGTACCCTTGCAGGGGCTCGTCGCGTCGTCGACGAAACCTAAAAACGCACCAGGAAGCGGAATACCTACGGAACGACGAAACGATGATGTATTTTCCATAAAGCGTGTCGACGAAGTTGATAGAGAGTTGACGATATAGAGTCTAACGAACGAGCAAAAGCTCGCCTGGTACCGACCCCCTGCTCCCCGGATACGATATATGGCAAAGCTTCGATAAATTACATTCGCCGGAGCCGCAGTAGCACTGCCAGATACACCGATGCTGCGACGAAACAGCCAACCGCAGATCATTTTCGAAATATGGTCCCCGGATGAAGGTGGCAGCGGAGTGGGTTTCGACGAAGCGTGTAGCTTTTGACAGAGATGTTCAACCCTTTGATACTCGGCTGGTACATTTTCGCGCCGACAGAAATAAGTTACCCTTCGTTAAGCAAAGCGCAGCGTAAGTTTTTATAGAAATTTTCACCTCCCCCTGCCATCTTCTTTGTGGTGCTGGATGCTGGCTCTGGTGAAACCATCTTCGTTTCGGCCTACGATATCGTTTAATTTACCAAAACGTACACGCAAGCAGTGGGAAGCTTATTACTAATAAATAAACAAGTAAATGTTGATCTGCTGCTGTTGCTGTTTCTCACCAGCCAGTTTAAAACACCCCCTCACTATGTTCAACGCTTTGCCACCCTTCTTTTTTTTTCACGTAAACGTGTAGTTGTGTTTGGACAAATTGACATTAACGAGGATTCATTTGTTGTTTGTTGAAGAGATATTTTATCCATGAAAATATATCCTATCTGCTTGATGTAATACAGATCTGATATGAAAAAATATGTCATCTTTGATCTGCATAAGTGCATAATGTCTATTGACATGAAAAATAAAAAAATAAAAACAAAAAACATAAAATAGCAAGAATTTTTACATCGGTACTAGCAAGAAAAACACAAGTCAACACGATTTTTGTGTTTGGGTTCCGATTCCAAAATTTGGGTTGCTTTTATGTATCTAATGAAGGGAAAAATAATATTTTTGTCCAAAGTTTGCTTTGGGGGGTGGGGGAGCCAGAAATGTGATTTTTCAAGAACAACACTCACGGCTTTTGGAAAAATTTAACGAAAATTTGAAAAAAAATTGGTCCATTCTTATAGAAAATTTTACGCTGAATCATCGAATGCCGCAAACCGTAGACTTCTATCTCTTTTAGAAAAAAAGTTACTGTTAAAACTTTTCTAAATTACGTGAAAAAAATCGTTTTTTTTCGCCTTGCTCACCGAAAAGTGAGATTTCTGAGAAATCTAAGCGTTCTACGACCATAATGACCATGACAAAAGTTGTAGAAAATTAAATTTTCTATCGGATAAGTGCATTCAGATTTTTCCGGGAGGCGTAGTTTTTGAGATATTCTCGAGTAAAGTTGAACATTACTTGAGGCAATTGAGAAAAAAAGAGAAATGAAGCAATTTTTGGCTGTCAAAAGTGTTACAGCGAAAAATTATGGAAGGTGACTAACCTTTAGGAGTTACCAAGACCTCCCACAATTTTTCGCTGTAACACTTTTGACAGCCAAAAATGGCTTCATTTCTCTTTTTTTCTCAATTGCCCCAACTAATGTTCAACTTTACTCGAGAATATCTCGAACACTACGCCTCCTGGAAAAATCTGAACGCACCTATCCGATAGGAAATTTAATTCTCTACAATTTTTGTCATGACCATTATGGTCGTTGAACGCTTAGATTTTTCAGAAATCTCACTTTTCGGTGAGCAAGGCGAAAAAAAGTGATTTTTTTCACATAATTTAGGAAAGTTTTAGCTGTAACTTTTTTTCTAAAATACATAGAGGTCTGCGGTTTGCGGCGTTCGATTCAGCGCAAAATTTTCTGTGAGATTGGTTCAAAAATTTTTTTTCAAATTTTTCTCAAATCTGTGTGTTTTGTTTTTGAAAAATCACATTTTTGCCCCCTCCCCCATCACCCCAAGCAAACTTTGGAAGCCACGAATGAGCATATTGGTGTATTTTGATGTCTAGAATCAGAATTTGGCCATGAGAACAGAAACACGGAACTTTTTTTTTTGTTGACTTGTGTAATTCCTCTTTTATCAATTATTAGTCCGGTCTCAATTGTAGGTACAAAAAAGGCTTCCGCACGGGTTTTCTGTTAAAATTGATTTTATGGTTGTTTCTTGTTCTGAACACTAAAACAAATAAATTTCACTTGTATGCCTATTTTTCCTCTTCCCCCTTTTCCCAGGGTCCACCCTGCAACATTTCAAACGTGTGTAGCGCTTAATCTATGGGTCGTAATGAAAAAATGTTCAAACAAAAGTTATTCCTCAACACCTAATGTACATTTCCATTCCTCATCAAAATCCAGTTTGGAGCAACTCCTGTCGCCCAAATTTGGAAATGAAAAGTTTTTTGAAAAAACCTCAAAATCACGTTTTCTTCATTTTCAACGGAGACACGGGGAAATTTGTAACCACCAAAAGTATTCAGAATTAAATTTCCTTTCCAATGAACTGTTTCACGACCATTTTCCTCAACTTTTCCTGACAGAGTGGACCTCTCTCCCTCCCTCGTATCTCAAAAGTTGAACCTATGAGAAAAAAATTTGAAGGATTTTTGTTCTTCAATATTTGGTGTACAATTTCACTTGGTATCGGAATTCATTTTGGAGCAAATTTGTTTGGTGGGTCTAACTTTTGAGGTAATGGGAAGGGGGAGAGGTCCACTCTTGTCGAAAACGTTGAGGAAAATGGTCGTGAAACAGTTCATTAGAAAAGAAATTCAGCTCTGAATACTTTTGGTGGTTACAAATTTTCCTGTATCTCCGAAACTTTCATTGAAAATAAAGAAAACGTGATTTTAAAGTTTTCTCAAAAAAAAACTTTTCATTTCCAAATTTGGGCGGCAGGAGTTGCTCCAAAATAGATTTTGATGAGGAATGAAAATGTACATTAGGTGTTGAGGAACAACTTTTGTTTGAACATTTTTTCATTACGACCCATAAATTAGGCGGTACACACGGTTGAAATGTTGGAGGTGGACCCTGGGAAACGGCTCAGATCATAAGTTAATTTTTACAGACGATAAAAAAATTGATATGGGCTGTGGTTCAATTCATAACATTTTTTCCTTTCAAGTTCATGGTGTACTTATTCAAACGAGTGATTTTTTTTCGACGACAAACAAAGATGTCAGCACGAAGAGTACGACTGGAAAATGGATTCTCGACTGTAAAAGGCTTACTCATACGAAAAAAACTTTTCAAACGATGAAAGAATTTAGTGGACGACAAATAAAAAAAATCACGATAAAGAATGGGATAGAAGATGACCACATCAAAATTTTCTCATTAGTCGTCAATGTTGTTGATTTTTATGAACAACTGAACTAAAGTGAAGTAACCGGAACTGAAACCGGAAACCTCGATATGTCGGCACCTTGATACCTCGATACATCGATAAAAATTTCATTGGGCCCATTTTTTTGAAAAAATCAGTGCTTTCTTCATACATGAACTGTAGTAGAAGAAATTAAAAGATCTATAAACCATCTATTTTTTCAAAAAAAAACTTGTGCTGTTTGTTCTAGATAGTCACTAAATAAGCTCTTTGAATTTTTTATAATTTTTAAAGAATTAAAGGCTCTTGCGCAATCGGAAAATATTAATCGATTTTGAATTGTTTTCCCCGTCTCCCCACCCTCTTTTTTTCGCGGTGTTCTGAACTTCCGATTCAAAAATAAAGAAGTTTAGTTATTCGCCCCTCCCATTAAGTGGACATATTGTCCCATTTGGACATATTGTCCCATTTGGACATATTGCCCCATTTGGACATATTGTCCCATATGGACATATCGTTCTATTTGGACATATCTAGACATATCGTTTTATTTTGACATATCTGAACATATTGTCCCATCTGGACATATTGTCCTATATTGTCCCATCTGGACATATTGTCCCATCTGGACATACTGTCCCATCTAGACATATCGTTCTATTTGGACATATCGTTCTATTTGGACATATCTGAACATATTAACCCATCTGGACATATTGTCCTATCTGGACATATCGTTCTATTTGGGCATATTGTCCCATCTGGACATACTGTCCCATCTAGACATATCGTTCTATTTGGACATATCTGAACATATTATCCCATCTGGACATATTATCCCATTTGTACATATTGTCCCATCTGGACATATCGTTCTATTTGGACATATCTGAACATATTAACCCATCTGGACATATTGTCCTATCTGGACATATCGTTCTATTTGGGCATATTGTCCCATCTGGACATACTGTCCCATCTAGACATATCGTTCTATTTGGACATATCTGAACATATTGTCCCATCTGGACATATCGTTCTATTTGGACATATCTGAACATATTAACCCATCTGGACATATTTTCCCATCTGGGCATATCGTTCTATTTGGACATATCTGAACATATTGTCCCATCTGGACATATCGTTCTATTTGGACATATCTGAACATATTAACCCATCTGGACATATTGTCCCATCTGGGCATATCGTTCTATTTGGACATATCTGAACATTTTGTCCGATCTGGACATCATGTCCAATCTGGACATGATGTTCCATTCTAATTCTAAAAATTCATCCACGCATGTAAAATTCGTGTTTGCAGAAATTAAAGACCATAAGTAAGTAATTTTTTGTCCATAGTGTACCTAATTTTATTGAAAGCTATGTCAGGTGTTAGTGAAAAATTTAATACTTGTGAAATTCATGGTAATCGGAGTATTTTAGTGTTGGTTCATTTTGGACAAAATTTGTGTTGATCAATTTTTAATGTCATTGCAGCCCAAATTTTTTTGGCAAAAATTAGTTCTACAGTTGAACTCTTGGTGCTGGTCAAGATTTTAATAATTTTTGTCGCTTCTTTAAATGCTTTCACGGTGCTTATACTAATTCAATTTTTCCTTTTTTATTTTTTCATTTGAATTACTTTTTTCCTTTCATTAAAACCGTTTGGATACCTTTTCACCTCGTTATACGCTCTCAATATTATCAATTTTCCCACACACACACGAAAACAAATACCTGCTTATGGAAAAAAATCCACCTATTGCCAACAATTTATGCATATTCTCGTTCATCGCATTGCTCTATAAGCTTTCAAAAAGCCCATATTCCATATTATAGGGGAAAAATCTAACACGATGCACTCCGTAACCAGGAAGACCATCAAGCTACACGAATTAGCGACCACGTTGGTTAATCTTTTTCGATTTTCGACTCGCATACGTAAAAGCGAACAATCCTGGCGGAGATAGAAAACCCATATCTGGAACCCGCATCCATGTAAATTTCTGTTGAAAAAAATTTTCACTTCACGTTCGGATAATGGGTAGAAAAAAAAAATGCAATGAAAACACATCGTTAAACTATATATCTTTTACATTAAAGTTCGTTTTTTTTTCGAAAAAAAAAAAGAGTATAGTTATTGTGGCAGGTTGAAAGTGCCAATCAATACCCATATGAAAGGGAGGTATTAAATGTAGAAAAGAGGAGGAAAATAAGGGGAGAGAGAGTTGATGGTAACGGAACGAGTCCAGAATACATAATGATGTAGATATCTTTCCCGTTCGCGTCCGTTTTCTCTCCGTCGCACTCTCTCTATCTATACGTTTCTCTTTCTCTCGCACGCGCGTTTGTTGTCAATATAAGTAAATTTATCTACACAGTCGGTATATAGCGAACATCGATCCGAAAATAAGAAATACTGCGAAAGATTTTTAGCTTTTAAGAGCGTACCGAAGAAAGAAAAACTCGGTATTCGGTGGCGTACTAAATATGCCGGCGATTGCCAAGCTTTTTAGTTTTTATACTTAGCGGCAGGTAAAAGCTTACGATCGGAAGTTTTTCGAGCGTGGTATTGTACGCGTAAAAATCACGCAGCGCGTTAAGTACGTACTTAATAGTGAGGTGCTTGTGTTAAACGGGGTCCTCGAAGATTTAACGATAAGTGTATATAGTCGAATTAACAATCATAAAGGCGACTTTTGTCAACGTAAGCGGATAGCTTTAGGGTAATTGGCGATGTGTTCGAATTAGCGGTCGTAGGGGGTCGATCTTCTCACCCCCTCGAATTGTACAAATGCACCTGTATAAGTACCACAAGATCTCTGCGAAAAATTGCAGGGTGTCGAGTGATTTCGGATTGTGAAATTTTTCCAGTTTCGTGTTCTCAATTTTCCATCCCACTGACTGAAAATTATCAAATTTTTGGTCATTTTTTGAACTTAATTCCACACAAAAAAATATTCCAACGAAAGAGAGAAACCCAATAAATGAGATTTTTTATTATTCAACATCTCGAGGAAAGAAATCCGGAATTGCAGGGTGTCGAGTGATTTCGGAATTGTGAAATTTTTCCAGTCTCGAGTCCTCAATTTTCCATTACCCTGACTGAAAATTTTCAACTTTTTTGGTCATTTTTTGGACTTAATTCCACACGCAGAAATATTCCAACGAAAGAGAGAAACCCAATAAAAGAGATTTTTTTAAATTCAACATCTCGAGGAAAGAAACTCGGAATTGCAGAGTGTCGAGTGATTTCGGAATTGTGAAATTTTTCCAGTCTCGAGTCCTCAATTTTTCATCCCACTGGCTGAAAAATTTCAAATTTTTGGTCATTTTTTGGACCTAGGTAATTCCACACGCAAAAATATTCCAACGAAAGAGAGAGAAACCCAATAAAGGAGATTTTTTTATTATTCAACATCTCGGTGGAAAGAAACCCGGGAAGAAAAAATAGCACTCCAGAACTTCGCATATATATTTCACCGCCCCAACTTCTAAGTGGTTTTTTTCAAAGGAATTTTTCCGCTGTTTGGCTAAGAAGAGAAAAAATGACGCTGTATAAAAGATTCCTTTCGGAATAGGCACGAGGCTATTTAAGTCACCATTCATACGTTATTTTTACCGTCTTTATAGGCTGACGTATAACAGATGTCCCGCGACTTTAAGGTGACTTTAGCCATTGTTTTGCTATCCATATTTCTCGCAGTCCGAACTACCTTTCACATACCGTACCTCTTTTATTACTTCGGAATTCTTTTCTTTTTAGAACTCACTACAAATCTTATATACAACGAGACCTTGCACCGGTCCTCTCCTTCTGTCTATCTGGCCCTATGACGATGTTCTCTTCTTCGGCTACGTACGTCGCGTCTTTTAAATATTTCTTCTTATACCGATTTTTTTCTTCTTTTTTTTATTATTTATTTAAATGTCAAATGTGTTCTTTGAGACGGGGTCTGTTCTCTCGAGGTATACAATTAGGAGTATTTCTGGTAATTACTTACTCGACTCGTGTTGGGTTGCTTGGGTCCCTGAGTGGTGGTATGTGCGACATCGATGGTGTCGAGTTGATCGGAGAATAAGAGGGAACGGTGGCATCGAAGGTGAATAAAGGCCAAATCTTACGACTGTCTCAAAATCATAAAGTGAGTTGGGTTTGAATGGATTTAAAAAAATATTTCAAAAAATCTCGACATTTTCAGTACCTATGAATTTGAATTGGAAAAAAACGAGGGGGGAGAGGAGGAGTTCTATGTCGCAGGAAAGAAGAAGTAACAAATTACTTTTGAAATTTTTGTTTCGTGAAAAAAAAATGTTTCATAAAACAAATGAGAAATTTGTGGAATCGATTTACTTTCTTTTTTCAAAATTTCACGTCACATTACAAAATAAATTTTTTTGATTTCAATTTCGAGTAACTAGATTCCTAATTCAGTTTCAAAAATAATTTCTTATTGCACTCGTTCAACTTTGTTTGGAAATTTCATTTTCAATTATTTCAAAATCTTGATTTTTTTTTGAAAATTAAAAAAAATTGTTAATACTTACCGTTTTTTGTACTTTTATCGTTCTACAAAGGCTAACTATTTACTAAAAATTGTGGTTTCAATTTTTTGTTCATGTGGCAAAAATTTTACCTCATTAGCAATAAAACCAGAAAATAGCAAGAATTTTAACGATTATAACTGCAAAAAAAAACAAGAATTTTCAACATGAGGTTTTTTTTAGCCAAATTTAAAGCAAGAGAACTGGAATGAAAATGACAAGAAAAGTACAGAGAACTTTCATTTTTTAGATCCAGTAAACATCACGTATGATGGTTTACAAATCTTCTAGAAAAAATAATGTTTGCTTGTGGTTGAAGTGAAGTTGAATTTGGACTGAGATAATCATGAAATAAGTTCTCAAAACGTTGTTGGACTATTTCTGTAAATATTGTTGGAATTGAATTTTCAGAAAAAATTGTTGAACTGGTATATATTTTTACTAAATATTTTAGGACTGCAATATCCATTGAAAGTTGTAGGGCTGCAATTTCATTTATTAATCACTAAATAGTATATTTTCATTAAAAAATTTTGTCTGCCATTTTCACCAAAAATTTCGTTGAAATGCAATTTTCACTAGGAATGTTAATCGTAAAATTTTTAGTAAGAATTGTAGGATTGAAATTTTATTAAAAGTGATTAAACTTCTGCAATTTATCCCAAAAATTGTACCAAAATTGAATTTTCACCGAAAAATTTCCAGTGGCAATTTTAACAACGAATTTTGACCGAAAATTTTCTCTAAAAATTGTAGAATTGGATTTTAAATAGCATTGTTGGTTTTCCAATTTCACAAAAAATCATCAACTGTATTTTCATTGAAATATTTGCCTGCAATTTATACTAAAAATTGTAGAACTGAAATTTCGTTAAATATTATCGCATTGAAATTTTCACTAAAAGTTGCCAGATTACAATTTTCACCATAAAATTGTGGACTACGATCTTCACCAAAAAATTTTGGACTACAATTTTCACCAAAGAATTATGAACTAGATCTTCACCAAAAAATTGTGGCTTCAGTTTTCACCAACAAATTCTGGACTACAATTTTCACCAAAAATTCTGGAATACAATTTTTACCAAAAAATTGGGACTACAATTTCTTATCAATAAAATTCAGACTACAATTTTTACCAGAAATTTTTGGACTACAATTCTTATTAGAAAATTATGGACTAGATTTTCACCAAAAAACTCTGGCTTCAGTTTTCACCAACAAATTCTGGACTACAAATTTTTACCAAAAAATTCTGGACTTTCACCAAAAAATTTTGGACTACAATTTTTACCAAAAAATTTGGGATTACAATTTTCACTAAAAAATTTGGGAGTAAGTACAATTTTTACCAAAAAATTTGAAACTACAATTTTTATCAAAAATTTTAGACCGCCATTTTTATTTAAAAAAAATTGGACTACAATTTTTATCAAAAACATTCGGACTACAATTTTCACCGAAAAATTCAGGGATACAATATTTTACCAGAAATTTTTGGACTACAATTTTTATCAAAAAGTTTTGGACTACAATTTTCATCAAAAAATTCGCACCACAATTTTTGCCAAAAATTTTGGACTGCAACTTTATTGAAACTTTTAGTTTGTAGTATCCATCGAAAATTAAAGGGCTAAAATTTCAGCGGTTTTGCCAATTTTTGCCAAAAAGTTTTGAAGTACAATTTTTTTTTAAATTTTGGAATGCAATAATTACTGAAAAAAGAACGTAGGTATCACATTTTAAATAACACATTTTGAATTACATTTTCATCGAAATTTGCAGAAATGAAATCTAAATTTATCGCCAAAAGAAGACATTGTTTAAATTTTCAAAAATCAGTAAAAATCGGAAAAATCAACTTGGGAAGCTGAAATTCTCAATTCAGAGGTTTGGAAAATATTTCCAAAAGGTTGTACTTTCGTTGAAATCACCTCAAATGATTCCCAGGAAGAAACCAAACAAAGGTGGCCTATTGAAGGGGAGAAATTCGAATTTTTCCAAATTTTCCTGCTTAGTTACGTTTCTCGCATTTTACTCATTCATAATGAAAATTTCTTTCAAAAAAGGTTGTTCAATTCAGTCTTAATTTCAAATTTTTCAACCATAAAATACAACTTTACCATTATTGCTGGGCAAGCTGCTTTCTCTGACCCTCGTTTGGTACGATCCTGGCGATTTTCTCTTAAGTGCAGTTTCACCAAAGTACTCTCTCATTATGAATCAGTGAAAAGTCACTGATAAATAGTCAGAATTGCAGCACAGGAAAAATCAGCAAAATTCACTGATTTTCAGCGAATTTTTGCTGATTTTTCAAAGATTTTCACTAATTTTTCAGCAAATTTCATAAATTTTACTGACTTTTCAGTGATTTTCTACTGATTTGTTTTCAGTAAATAAATTTTCACTGATTTTCTCCTGTGCTACAATTCTGACTGTTTCTCAGTGATTTTCAATCATTTTCACTGTAGTGTTCATCACTGAAAATCAGTAACAGTAGTAACAATATCTAAATAAATTCTGCAACAGACATTCATTCATCCAATTGACATTTTGTCAGAAAATCAAATGACTTTTTATTAAAAATTAGCCCAAAAGTTTCCTGAAAATGTTAGCTCGTTTCACTGAAATATAATTTGAAACTTTTTCATCGAAAATTGGCTCAAAGTTGTAAATCGTTGGTTTCCGAGCATTCATTTTTTCTAATTTTTTTTACAAAAAATTGACCCCATATCGCCAGAAATTACCCCTCTCCTTCTCCAAAATGACGAGCTAAGGTATTTTATGAATTGGAGCTTGGAAAATTGATCATTTCCAGTAGCATTTCACAGGCCTTTGAATAAGTCGTCTTACCTTTCGGTTGCCTGTACAGTCGAAATTGATGCGAAAATAAAGGCCAAGGCGACGTGTAATTTAACCGGCGAGATATGTTGGACCCGGTTATACTTTGGAACTACGCACGGCGCTTTTTTCGCTCACCGCTGCCTAAATCAATTACCCTCGTTTTGATAAAGATGCCTGCGAGAAAATAGGAGAGGGATTAAAGCTATACTGCTGAGGCAAGAACAATACCGGCGTGTACGTGTAAAACGTATATGGCGAAAAAAGAAGAAAAAAAAGCTACGCCGAGCAATAAAAAACGAATATATCATCTCTGGCGGTGTGTACACCGAACAGTGAAGAGAAAGAGAGACGACAACGGTATTATACGTAAGCGTTGTAGTACTGCGATGAATCCCGCATAAAACGAAATGTTATTTCATTCAATAAAATGTAATTTAGACGTTGTACAGTAACGACAGCACATAGCGAACGAGCGAGCGCGAAAAAAAAACCAACGGCAACGGGTATATAGATAAAGGAATATTAATTTCCATTGACGAAATAATGAACAGTCGGGGTTAGTATTCTTTACACACACTGTTTCGCTGGCGTACGTAAGTTACCATAGAGAAAGACAGAGATATCGGACCGAGACCATAAAAAGCAAGAGAGAATCGACTCTAGCGAGCGGGCGGAGAAGCGTGCGCGATAAAAAGCTCAGCAGGACGCGCCAAAATATGGGGGCGCCGAACAAAACGCCCGTTAATATCGGGCCAATTTGTCTAAAATGTACGCCGTTGGCTATACGTTATACTCGTTCACTCGATTTGTATCTCCCCAATTCGTTCCGATTGCCAATTGCACTTCCGCATATTCTCCAAGCACAGCATCGGTTTAACTCGTAACAATTAATCGAATTATGCTGAAAGATGGCTATGGAATTTGGATGGTTTTTTCGCCAGTTGAGTGGTATGAGGGAGAAGCAGAAAGATTAGGGGGTTTATTATGTTGGCGAGTTTGGTATTAATTTTTTTCTGTTCGGTCTGTTTTTAGGATTCGAAGGTGAAATGAAAATGGAAGATTTTCATGTTCCAGACCTACGACCAGCACGAAGACCATTTGAATGTGCGCCAATGTGACCGGACAGGTGAGCTTTTTTATGATATTTAGGCCAAAGACGAGCCTTTGTAGTGGAATTAGATGTCGTTCATAGATTAGAACTTGGTCTAAGGGTTCATCCCAAAAAATCGGAATAAATTTTTTCACCATTTGCCTGACAAATAATTGTTAAAGCAGTGAAAAATGAATGAATGTCATGACTTGTGTGATTTACAATTCAAAGGCCGAAAAGTTACTAAAATGGTTGTTTGCCTGTTGCAAAATTGTGACATTTTGATTCCGAGATGGTCAAAAAGAGAACGATTTTCGTCGATCTTTGCGAGGCTCGAGCAAGAAAACAATTTTTTTCGAAGTAAATATAATGGCAATAACCAGAGAAAAATTTTTTGAATTTTTTTTCATTTTTCAGTGCTATTTAAGCAAAGAAATACTGGAGAAAAGAACATCAAATACTTAGTTCTCGAAAAATTACTAGTGACCATTTTTGGAAAATACCACTCTCTCATTTCTGAATCAGTGAAATCTATCAAAAATCACTGAAAAACAGTCACAATTGCAGCACAGTAATAAATCAGTGAAAATTTTTTCCCTAGAAGCAAGTCAGTGAAAGAAAATTACTGGAAATCAGTGAAAATTCACTGAAAACTCAGTGATATTTATAAAATTCAATGAAAAATCTGGGAAATTCTTTGAATAATCAGTGAAAAATCACTGAAAATCAGTGAATTTCCCTGATTTATCCTGTACTGCAATTTTGACTGTTTATCACTGATTTTTCACTGATTCGAAATGAGAGAGCAGAAAAAGAGAAAAGTGCCAATGGTGCCCAATGTATTTCTGTTTGTTGATCTTCTCACACAGTTTCGATCATTTTTGGATCGTTTTTCATCAATCGATTTTTGCAGGTTACGAAATTCACTTTGTTATGATTTTCGTCCAAAGTTCTGATTCAATTTTTCAAAAATTGTTTGAAAATTGTGACATTTACTTCTAAATTTTCAATAAGTTTACGAGACACTGAAGGAAATGACCATTTTTCGAAACCAGGTTCCTGAAAATTAAAGAGGTCTCTTCCAGTGGCATAGCCAGAAATTTCTTATGGAGAGGGTCCGAAATTTCATAATTTTTTTTTAGGAATTCTGAGCCCCCCCCCCCATCAAATTTCTTTTTTCTATAAAAATACTAAATTCAAACTTTGTAAAGTTCTCATGTGATTTGCATAGCACATTTAGGGAAACAAACTGATGAAAATGTAATTTTGGAACAAACAACTTACATGAGTACTAATTATTATTTTGGCCTTGAAAACCAATAAAAATACCTAACAAATCTAAGAATTGGCATCAGAAGCTTTTTTTTGGGAGGGTGCAGAGTGGGTATGCTCCCCCCCCCCCGGGTAGCTACGCCCTTCGTCTCTTTACATCGTCTCGATCTTGTATTTCTCGATTTTTTGATTTTGAGTCATAGAAGTTTTAGTTAAATGAATATTTTTTCGAAAGTACCCGAAAATATAAAGTCTTTTTAGGGAAGAGGGGCAAAAATCAAAATTTTCCGATTGAAATCGAATTGCTTTTAATTATTTATAATCAGAATGTAATTTTTCTCATTTTTTTCGATCTGAAACGAAAAAAGAAGATTTTTCCCCAACAAATGCCTCGTCATTTTTGCAAAATTTTCGATTCGAACGTAATTCTGCAGAGTAAAATTGAAACAATCTTGGTGTCTACTTGCAAGAAAATCAAGAAGAACTAGAAAATAACCAGAATTTCACCTTGCAATTAGTGGCAAGAAAACCAGAAAGAAACAAGAATTCTAATAATTTTTCTGTAAAAAGCTAGAACTTTTAACATTTTTGTCTTTTCTTGAAGCTTTTAATCAAAAGATAAAAATAGGGTTTAGTTTTGGGGAAATTTAAAGCAAAAAATGGCATAAAAATAGTGAACAAATCTAGAAAATAGCAAAAAATGTCATTTCTTAAATCCAGTAAACATACCACGAATAATACATTGTGGAGGAAGGACAAACTTCAGCGTGGTTCCTTGTAAAAAAATTTCTAGATTACTTTTTTTTGGTTTTTTCTGCAGAAAATTTCAAAAAAAATTATATTTTCTCCTCCTTCACTGATTTAAAATTATTGGGAGCAATTTTTTTTTTAATTGTAACTTTAGCCAAAAAAGTAATTTCTTCGTTTCTAACACATTTTTCCCAATCAAATGTAAAATTGAACTATAGTGTAACAATTTTTCAAAATTTTAGGAATTTTGTCCAAATATGACATAATATTGCAAAATTTGAGTGTATGAAAAATCACTTGAAAGAATTACAAAAAAACTTATGGATGGAGGGTGTGGTGAGAAAGAAGGAGGTTCAATCTGAAAAATATGTACTATTTTTTCAAAATATTGGTTTACAAAAATTTTCTAACCTTCGTATGGACTATGGATGTTTCAAATACGCATTTTCTGTCAGAAAAAACTTGAAAAAGAGATTTGATTAAAAATTTTCTAAAAGTACTTGATGACATTTTTTTTTGAAAAATTGCAGTTCAAGTCAAAAAAATTAGGAAAAATTGTAAAAAGTAGGTAAATTTTACCGGTGAAAATTCTCAATTTTTTGCTCCTTACCGATTGTGCAAAAGATTGAAATATTACTTTTTTTTGAATTTTTCGATAGAGCTATAGAATATAAAATTGTAGGTACTTGAACTTGGAGAAAAAATGTTGAATTTTTCTTCTTACTTTTTTTTTGAGGAATGGGAAAATTTTCACCCTCTATTGAGAATTTCTGGAAATGGAGTACGAAATTTTTAAGGTTGGTATGCACATTAAAATTGCGAGCATTTTTTTTTAAATTTTTAGATGAGTATTGGAATCCAGACCTGTGCAAGTTTTTTTCAGGGACCCTCAAAGGGCTCGTTAAGGCTAAAAAATGTTCTTCTCTGTGAGAGTCCTCAAATAAAAAATATGGCTTAACCACTTCGTATCGACGTTCGAAAGACCTTTTTTTTGCTTTTACATTTTTTTCTTTTGGGTCCAGATTTTCTCTGCATGGCCTTGTTGGAACCTAGAAAATTTTTCAACTGAATTTCGCTGGGAAATTAGGCTGAAACTAGCCCCATTCCCCCTCCCCAAAAAAAGTATGAAAGATTGGCGATAACAAAACAATCTGAGAAAGAAAGAAATATGAAACGACCAAAAGTTTATTGAAACAATTTGCAAAATCGAATAAATTTTAGGCAAAATATTCGTTTTAAAAAATAACTGGCGCTTTCTCAGTATTGCTGATATCTTTTCAACTTGATACACTTTCGTTTTTCACCATCAAGGTCGAAGCTCTGAGCTAATTATCCGAGCACAATACACCCGAGCAGATTAGTATGCGCATCTTTAACCAGCAGGCCACCAGGTACACCTATATAAACTGCATAAAATTCACGAAATACCTTCACACGATACCTAAGACCATAGCACTATGGATATTAACCAAGACGAAGTACCGAAGAAGGGGGCAAGCAACGCAGAGAATCCGACATAATTGTAACAGTGCATTACTCGATGCTGCGATGCTATTTCCTTAGCACGTGTTCGAAATGATCATCGCGTCGTTTGTCTCGATCTTTGATATAACTCCCGCGTCTCGTTACGATGAAAAATATGAAAAATGCGAAAAATTTACGATATTCGCACGTAGCACGGCGCAATAGGTAAAGAATTATTTGTTAAGATGCGAGAAGACTGGAGGGGGAGGACGATCAAACGTGGAAGTTTTTTTTGCTCGGATGGCGTTGACGTTTTATTTCTTAACACAGCGCCGTGCATACGTACACATACACGCATCGCAGAAAGATGAAGAAAGAATTCGTTAAAAAATTTCAGTCATTAAGTAGACGTAAGGATGTATTTTTATTTTGCACAACGCATAGGTACACATTGTTCGATGGGTAAGTCATTAGAAATACAGCTCACGAAGCTAATCATTTCCTGTCGATATCCACCCCTCGACTCTTCCATATTCTGGGTTCTGCCATCAGCGACGTAGTGTCTCTTCTATCTTTTTCTCGAATGTATGTGTGTGAATCTTGGACGAGCGAAGACGCGAGTACACGTCGAAAACTTCCACCACAATGGCATACAGAAAGATACAGATTGCCGAGTACCTACGAACGACATATACGTGAAGAGAAATAACACACGGTGAAGGGGGCAAGGTGGCGAGGAGGGGAGAAAGACCGTTGACGAATGAAGTTCACTAAGTCTAGACTTAAACTAGCTTAAGCCTACAACCGACATTTAACAAGCTGTTGATGATTACATGGCTTTGACATTCCCAGGACGTACCTAATCAAACTGCGTTCTGAATACTAAATTCGCTGGATGTTCTGTTTTTGGTAACGTATTTGCCGGAGTGCCCGGCACGTCGCCGCGCCCCTGGCCCAGCCGATTCTTCGTCGTCGTACACCCTGGTCCCGAATTACCTTCGTCGACCTAACTTCACGGAGATGGCGATGTTTGGCGTACGATCATTACGATGATTATGCATATGCATTGGAAGAAATATGGAATTGTGATGATTATGTAGTATTATTTCCTCGTTATGTAATCTCTAAACCTATTTTTGCTTTTTGAGGGGGGGGGATTAAATTGATTGTGAAAAAATCACGAACTACTATTCAAAGTTTCTATGTACTATGTTAGTCCCCCTCCAGCTCCATCTCTCTACAACCACCAAAATAGAAAATTTTACTGAATTAGATAGGTAAGTGCAAAAAAATACATTTAGACCAAAATCTGAAGACCCCCCCCCCCGAAATTGAGTTACGAACTTCTTTACTCCGTTTTATCTGAATTTATGATTATTAATTTTGAATTTGATAATTACTTATTATTTGAAAAAATACAGAACTCCATCAACAGGAACGTTCTCAAATTGGATTCTTAGAAGGCACAGAATTCAAGATTTGAATTTTTTCTGATTTAAGATGTGATATTCTTTAATGTGACCCTGCCAGAAAGAAGGACACTTGTGTACAAAAATCAATTTTTTTGAACCTTTTTGGCGTTTTTCTTGTGCTTTTCTATCTGGCAGGGTCACCGATGATGTGAAAATTTTTCTAAAATTGCATAAATTATCTCAATTCAAGGTATAGTAACAATTTTTCTATTTTCAAGATCTCTTCGTAGTCCACTGGGTCCAAAAATAAAAAAATTACAAAATTTTGTGATTTCAAATGTACGAAAAAACTACGAAATTTGGCTGAAATTTATTTCAAGTCCGAAATTTTGCTGAAATTTATTTCAATCCGAAATGTTCTTACTTTATTTCCTTTGCATAATTCACTTTTTCTTTCTAAATAATCGAAATAATAAGAATTACGTAATGCATCATAAATTACTCGCTCTAGTAATGAAATGATGGAAAAAATGATGGAATTTCAGCTTTTGATTGTGTTTTTTTAAAACACTGTTTGTTCTTGCTTCGCTTAGATTCAAAAAATTTTACCTGTCGAGGTAACCGAGCTTGGGTTCAAAAAATTTAAATCGTGATTGTGAATTTGTGATGGATTCTGATAGTTTTTGACATGCAGACTCCAGTTCGCGAACGATTCATTTCGTTATTAATCTAGGGTCAATTTTGAGGGGAAGTAGAGAAATTGTCAAAAAAATTGATTTTTTGGTATGTTTGAGGTTGAGGGTACTTAACTACTTACATAGTGTCCTTGTACCAATTTTCAGCTCAATTCGGTCACTTTTATATGAGTTATTGCTGTTTTTACTATAAAAAATAAAGAAGGAAAATTTCAAGTAAATTAGCATTTTTGGTTGGTATCTCTGATTTGAGCCAAAAAACTATGCTGATTTAACTTGAGTCTTCCTACCTACTAAATATGTCCCAAAAATCATCACTTTCATACCATTGGTTGGTCAACACTTCAGTTTGAAACTTTAAATTGCTCTCCTGTAAAAGTAACCTTTTGAATCTAAGCTAGGTTTTCTTATGACAGGTCACAAATTCACATATCTCAAAAAACTGTTTGATTTTTTCCTAAACTTTATAAGCTGTTATTTCGTGACACCCCAACCCCTCCAACCCCCTTATTTCGCCCTTATTTATTCTCTTTTTATTGGGGCAATCAGAGAAAATTGCAGGTGCATGTGAGAAATGTATTGATTTTTAAAACACATAAATTTAATTTGTGGTGGGGAGGAGGAGAGTGAGTTGAGCAATTGATAGTGAAAAAAAATTGAAACTTTCAGTTCGAAAAAGGTTTGAATATATTTAGTTCGAATTTTCATTTTTACAGTTTACTAGACACTAATATTTTTGTTTAAAATTATTGAAAATTTGAAATTTTTCGTCAAAGAGTATAAAAATGATGAAAAGTAAAAGAAATGACTTTGAAATTGCAAAAATTATCAAACCTTGATAAAAAACAGTAGAAATGTTGCAAAAATTACGTAAAAATCATCATAGGAATTATTTTTAAATAAATACATGAAGATTTGTCATAAAAAGTCCCAAAAAGTAACGTAATAATTAAACAAATAGCTAAAAAGCCAAAACAATATTGTTGGCAGTTTTTTGAAAATGATTGAAAAATAAAGCAATTTGCATTTTAAAATATTAAAAAAATATCGATTAATCCAGAAATTTTGATTAATTTTAGCAATACTGTGAACTACTTTAAATAACATTTTAAAAGAAATTTCAGCAACTTTTTTGTCATTTGTAAAAAATTTACCACAAGGAGGTAATTTATACCACATTTTGAACAATTTAAACTGCATTTTACAAATTTTTATAAAATCTCGATGAAATTTTCAAAAATTTAACATTTTTTCGATGTTTTTAAAAACTTTTGAGGTGATAATTTTAGATTTTATTGATATACTTAAAATATCCAGCTCACTGCAATTACCAATTAGTGGTTTTTTTTTAAATTGACAAATTCTCAAAAATTGAATGAATTTTTTGAAAATGATCAAATAATTAAATATCTATTTATCTCCCTGAGACAATGAACTGGCAAATTCCGAATTTTTCTGAGCTGTTGGTCAGCCAATTTCTCGTTTTTGTCTCGTTCCAAATTTTTGAAACCAGAAACAGTTAGGTAGGTATGTCTTTGCTCTCTCATTTCTGAATCAGTGAAATTTATCAAAAATCACTGAAACACAGTCAGAATTGCAGCACAGTAATAAATCAGTGAAAAAATTTCACTGAAAGCAAGCCAATAAAAAAAATCACCGGTAATCAGTGAAAATTCACTAAAAACTGAGTAATGTTTATGAAATTCACTGAAAAATCAATGAAAACCAGTGATTTTAACTGATTTTTGCTGTGCTGCAATTCTGTTTATCAGTGACTTTTCACCGATTCAAAATGAGAGAGTGAATTACTGAAATTTTGTTATTTTAATGTGTATTATATCATCTTCAAAGGGTTCAAATTCATAGCCAATTTAATTAAAGACCCCGAAATTACAGAACATGAAGAAACAACTAAGAAACTTAGATTCAAGAAAATTA
Organism: Pseudococcus viburni; assembly: GCA_033439095.1. Taxonomy (NCBI): domain Eukaryota; kingdom Metazoa; phylum Arthropoda; class Insecta; order Hemiptera; family Pseudococcidae; genus Pseudococcus; species Pseudococcus viburni. The sequence continues at coordinate 464,268 of JAVBJF010000257.1, forward strand.
TTTGAGACGTTTTCTTTTTCTACAGATTTAAAATATTTAGAGAAACTGCTTTATGAAAAGCATCACCTCTTCGATTCAAAAAGACCACATCGAAGCTTACACGTCCAAAAATAGTAATTTTTGTCTTCGTAGACCTCTAATTCTGAAAATAAATATTCGTCTCTTTTTATCTTTCACTCCGAAGTCCGAAAAATTAAGGAAAGGCGACAAAATAAACCGATGAAAAAATGTTCAATTCTGATTCCATTCATTCAACGTTTTGATAAAATTTCGAGGCCTAAATAATGAAACGTCCAATATCCACTTCCGCTCCAGGGAAAATCTGCATAAGGCACTAGGCACCCAACGTCATCAAAAATTAACACCACTATTCTTCGCATTCGGGCTTAAACGCATTCCGAGCCGCATCTTGCATCCGAATCTCGTTCGTACTCGGGATTTACTCGAATCGAAAAGGGAACCTCGACATCATCAAAGTAAAGGGGTAAAAAAGCTCGGCTAGGGTTAGATTTGGACTCGAACGGTGCGAATAATGAAGTAGTGAAATTCATAAGCCAAAAGTTTCATCACTTTCAATTTCCATTAGCCCGAGCGAAAGCGAAAACGAGGGAACGATTAAGTACGTCGATATAAATCATTTAATCGCATCTGTGTCCGCGTTCGAGTATAACTCGTCATCGGTATCTGTGCTATTTCGGTGTAGATATTTAGCATCTCTTGATCGTTTTCAACTCATAGACTCATCACGAGGGTAATATTTTTTCTCGACGCTGGAAAATCCATCCGAGTAACTTTGTTCGTGTTGCGGATATGCAAGTATTCAAAACACGACCACAGTGGGATGTAAAATTTTCTAGGTGGCCAAAAATCAAAAATACTTGAAAAATCAACATCCATGAAAAGATGCGAAATCAATCATAAGGTGTTCTTCTACCCTCAGGGCATCTAAATTTCATATTTTCATCGATCGCGAAGCGGTATTGTCGCCATGAAGATCCGCGAAACATCGCAGTTTGAATGAGGACTGGTTTGTAGATAAGGCACATGTTTTTCAATTACCTGCTGTTGTGAGAAGATTTCACTGTGTGGTGGTATGTGGTACGTTTTTTAATAGTATTTTTTGTTGCGAATTCAGTGGTGTGTGTATTTTTGCGTTTTGACAATTACCAACGAAGTTATTGGACTTACAAAATATGTACATTTATGCCCTTATAACTATACAAAATTCAACTTTGAGTACCTAGTTTTATAAAACGCATGCCGACCCATGCCGAAAAACGCTTTCTGCAGTTTTTTTCCTTAAAATGTATACTATCAATGGTCCTTATCAGTTTTTGCCAATATTTGCCATTTTTAGGTTCAGCGGCATTTATGTAATTCACCAATGTTGTCCAAAATCTTAAAAAATATAAAAAGTGAAATAACATATCGATTTATATTAATTCGAAGGCGCTGAGTTCAAATATGCACTCGGTTTTTTCATTCGACCCCTTCTGCCCCCCTCCCTACCATAAGGTCAAAATACAAAAAAAAGAAAAATAACGTGTTATATGTCGTTTATTGGGTTTTTGAAGGCGCTGAGTTCGAATATGCGCTCAGTTTTTTCATCCAGCCCTTCTGAACCCCCCTATCAGCCCCTTTGATAAAGTCAAAATTCAAAAAAATGAAAAATAACGTGTTACGTGTCGTTTGTTAGGTTTTTGAAGGCATTGAGTTCGAATATGCACTCGGTTTTTTCATCCGACCCCTCTGAACCCCCCTAGCAGCCCCCTTGATGAGCTTAAAATTTGAAAAAATGAAAAATAACATGTTATATGCCCCTGGTCAGGTTTTTGAGGACACTGACAGGGTGTCTAACAAGTCCTTCCGGTCCTTATATTGGCTGAAGGGTCCTTCCGAAGTCCTTATATTGAGTAAAAAGTCCTTCCCATTTCAAATTTTGAGACTCACCCGCCAAAAGCTAAAATAAATCACTAATATTTGAAATGTCGCCTAGTGGCCACTTTGTGTGAGATGATGAAAGATGATATGGGTGCCTGAAAAAAGTTCAGCTTTTGAATGCTCTTTTCTCCAAAAAATTTCGCCCTCGCTCCGCTCGGCCTCAGTACATTTACACAATTTTATTTTCAAAATAATGATATGAAACTTCTTCCTTTCCCAGCCTAGGCAATTAATATTTTCAAGTGAAAAAATTGTCCTTCTCACTTATCAAAAAAAGTAACGATCTCGATTTCAAATTTCAAAAATGTTTTGATTTTTTGGAAGGAAATCAGGAACGGGTCCATAGATATTGTTTTTTTTTGAAAGTCTAAACAAAACACGGAAAAACCCACAAATTAAACCTAATGAAGAAATTTTTAGATTCTGGATGCCCTTTTTTTTCAAAAAATTTCGCCTTCGCTTCGCTTAGGCTCAGTGAATTTACTTTTTTTTTCGAAATCATGATAAAAACTCGTCTCTTCCATCTTAAACAATGAAATATTTTGAAACAGAAAACATTTGTCCTCCTGAAATGAGTTTGAATTTTTTTTTTGGGGGGGGGGGGGGTACAATATTAATTTTGAAAAGGTCATGCTGAAAGTCCTTCCAAGGTCCTTCTAAAGTCCTTCTTTTGGGGTTTGAGATTTTGTTAGACACCCCGAATACAGTAAAATTGACGAAGGTCACAGCAATGAAGATGAAAAGAAGATATGAACTATTTATCTTGAATATCAGTGTTGTTTTTTTTTAAAAACATCTCAAATAATCAGAATATAGGCCAAATAACACAATAATTTCTAGTATTTTTTTTATTCAACCTTCGGATATCTGTAGAAAAAATTACTGCAGAATCAAATTTTGGAGGCTAAAAAATGTATATTTTGATATCTCACTTAAATAATTCAAATCATTCAATTCGTATCCCCTTGCCCCACTCCCCTTTGAAATTTTTTGAAAAAATAATGCCAAAATCGAATTCTGGAGGTAAAAACGTATATTTTGATACCTCACTTGAAAAATTCAAAGAATTCGAGATTTTAACCCCTCCCCCTCCCGTTTGAACTTTTTTAAAAATAATAATGCCAAAATCGAATTCAGGAGGCAAAAAAACCTATATTTTGATACCCCACTCGAAAAATTCCAAAAATTTGATTTTCAAGCTCCACCCCTTTTGACTTTTGAGGTCAAAAAAATTTTAAAAATGGATCCAGCGCACCCAAAATCTCCCGATTACCCGGTTTATGATTTTTGGCCACCTAGAAAATTTTACATCCCACTGCGACGGTTTTCTGCCAGCAGCACATTTGCGCGTGCAATTGCGAGACGAAGGTGCAGCGCCGTGCTGCGACTGGGATGATGAGACAAGCCGGCAGAACTCGTTTCGTATACCTATACCAGTCTAATGATAGTGTAACGCGAACCGATGTTTTTTCTTAATTAATTTATCAAGTACTTTTATTATCTGGAATAAATTATCGGCGGTATTCCATCTCTCTCGGGAGTGCAGCATTATGCAGATGCAGTTGTTAAATTTCAGTCGACATTTTTCATTTGATTAGTACCTCGTCGTCGTCGCAGTCGGTAATCTAAATACATCTTCTTTTTCATTGTATACAGTCTGCTATGTTGTTGCCTTACACGAAGATGCGATTTTCTCCCTTTAGTTGTCGCCAGCGCCAGGTTAGTGCGAAATGAATTCGAGCGGGGGCAGAGTACCAGGGCAAAAAAGAACACAAACACCGAACCTGGTAATTTTATTAAACATCTTAGCTCGAAAGTTATTACTCGACGTAACATTTGCATATTTTTTCAACTCGTTCGTAGGTTTTTTTCCACCTTCTCCTCACATACGTTCACGTCAGCGAAAATTTCCTCCTCGAAAACGTTATACCACGTCGTGGAACACGTATCGACCAACTTTTCGGCGTATTTTTTTTTTACCAATCGTAATCGCGCACCAAAGGGGAAGAAAAAAGTTAAAAGATTTTTTAAACGTGACCGTAAAATGAAATGAAAAAACCTCCGAACATACCAACGCCGAACGCGCGACAGCAGCGAAATGGTCGGGTTGATTGAATCCCAAAGGAGTAAACTTAAAACGTGTGCTTGACAGCTGTCAAATGCTCTTCAACTGTGTAATGAACCAATATTTTGAATTCGAACGGCGCGAAACATTCGTGACTTTTAAAGAAAATATCTAACTGGAACGTATTAACTCATTAAGTATTGTTTGTTGAAAATTTTCACGGTTAATTTTCGATCATTTTTTTTTCACCTTCGATGCCTCGCCTCACTCGTAACTCTTCGCTCGGTAAACTCGAGATTGTAACCCTGCGAGACGGTCGTGGTGTTTCTTTATTCGACGAATTTACCGCAACGTGTATACGCTTTTCACGTACAAATAAATGACAAATTGAACGCGACGCCGACGAGGTTTTTTCTTCATCTTGCCGCCGCGGTGTACGAAGTATTGTCAGGTCGCGGTCATCCAAAAGATCCGAAATGTGTGGAACAATATATGAATTTTTACTAATTACCCTTCTATAGAGTAGACGTGTTATGGCGAATTCAAAAAAAAAAGAGGGAAATAGAAACCTGAAGTGAATTACCTCGAAAGCTACAGCAATCTTGGGTTACGTGTTGATGATTTTGCATAATCTGTACGCCGTAAATAAATGCCTTTGGAGTTTGGAGTAGGTTCGTTCCGTATTCATTCGTTTAGGTCATTGACCAGGTATCTCAACTGGTCACTTTTTCTATTAAAAGGTCAAAATATCGAGTGTGGTATCAAAATCCATGTTTTTTACCCGCAGAGACCGTTTCCAATATCATTTCATCGAAAAACCCAAAAAGGACCCATTGAGGGGAGAAGGGGGGCCAATTTCGAAATTTTTCATAGTTTTCAAGTAGGATATCAAATGCATGTATGTACCCATTTTGGAGGCCTCACCCCCCCATTCACCCCCTCCCCCCCCCAATGGAGTCCGGGATCCTCTTTGAATATTGTTTGGTATACTGTCCTGAGTCAATTAGGCCAAAAAACCCCTTTGAAAGAGAATTATTTCCGTAATTTGCCATTTTTTTGTTTAATTGCATTGGACCAATAGTTGTGAATAAATGGCACTTAATTTGACAGTGTGTCTAATAGGTCATGTTGGTCCTGTTTTGGGCTGAATGGTCCTGTTAGTCCTGTTTTGGTCCTGTTTTGAGGCATTTTTAGAGAAATGCCCGGTTTTGTAACAATTTTGAGATCCGGCCGCCAAAATAAATAGCTAATATTTGAACTTTTTCAAAAATTGTTTTTTTTTTAGTATTATTATTGTTCGTTTTTGTTTTTTATATACTTAGTCCAGTCATTTTAGGTCTGAACCTCCAAAAAATTCTTACGCAGCTGAATTTCACATTATTTATGCAGAATGACCTCCCAAACAACATACTAATACTTGCACCTTACAAGTGTCCGGCTACCCCCGCAATAGGGTAAAAACCACCCTCAAAACCAGTTTTTCGCGTTTTGTGCTAAAATAACAGCTTAAATCAAAAAATCTGAAGAGTAAAAGTTTTTTCTGGCTCATTCTATGTCAACTCGACCAGGTTTTGACCTTGGGTCTTCCGATTTCGCTCAAAATTTTTTACGAACTCTCCTCGATGGTCTAATGAAGGAATCGCCGTCATTCCTATCCTAATCCTTCAGGGGGCGGGAGGGTGGTCTTTGTAATTTTCGTATAATTGGAATTTTTTGCTAAATTGCTTAACTTTGAAGGAGCATATCTCGAGATTGGTTCGGTCTAAGATAAATCTGTTCATGCTGTTTTGTAGAGAATTGAAAGGAGATTCAAAATTGATAATCACTTTTTGAAAAGTAGCTCAACTTTTATGATAAGTACAAAAGATGAAGGGCCCCGTTAAAAAATCTGAAAAAATTACTATGAAGAGAACTATTAATGTATTTTTCCACTAATTACTTTTCAAGATGGGATCTCAATACCCCTGGGGGGCACAGGGGTCCAAAATTTTGATCAAAATTCAAAAAAATTGAAAAAGTGAAGTAATATATCGATTTCTACTAATTCGAAGGCGCTGAGTTCGAATATGTGCTTAGTTTTTTCATTTGACCCCTCTGAACCCCCTATCAGCGGTCAAAATTCAAAAAAATGAAAAATTACGTATGACGAGTCGTTTGTAGGGTTTTTGAGGGCGCTGAGTTCGAATATTTGCTTATTTTTGGGATTCGACCCTTTAGTGCCCCCCGCCCCCAATTTTGAAAAAAACACATGCAAAAAATCGGAAATAGCATGTGTCATATCGATTTCTACTAATTCGAGGGTGCTGAGCTCGATTATCAACTTACTTTCTCGATCCGCCTCCTTCGTTCTCTACACTGACTCCAAAATTACTAAATCATTTAAAAAATCAATGTGTTTTTTTAAAATTGGGGGCTAGGGGGGCACTAAAGGGTCGAATCCCAAAAATAAGCAAATATTCGAACTCAGCGCCCTCAAAAACCCTACAAACGACACGTCATACGTTATTTTTCATTTTTTTGAATTTTGACCTTATTAGGAAGCTGATAGGGGGGTTCCGAGGGGTCAAATGAAAAAACTAATCACATATTCGAACTCAGCGCCTTCGAATTAGTAGAAATCGATATATTACTTCACGTTTTCCATTTTTTTTAATTTTGAGCAAAATTTTGGGCCCCTGTGTCCTCCAGGGGTATTGAGATCCCATCTTGAAAAGTAATTAGTTGAAAAATACATTAAAAGTTCTCTTCATAGTAATTTTTTCAGATTTTTTAACGGGCCCTTCATCTTTTGTACTTATCATAAAAGTTGAGCTTCCATCACAAAAGCTCAACTTTGAACTTTTCAAAAAGTGGTTATTAATTTTGAATCTCCTTTCAATTCTCTACAAAACAGCATGAACAGATTTATCTTAGACCGAACCAATCTCGAGATATGCTCCTTCAAAGTTAAGCAATTTAGTAAAAAATCCCAATTATACGAAAATTACAAAGACCACCCCCGCCCCCTGAAGGATTAGGATCGGAATGACGGTGATTCCTTCATTAGACCATCAAGGAGAACTCGTAAAAAAAATTTGAGCGAAATCGGAAGACCCAAGGTCAAAACCTGGTCGAGTTGACATAAGATGAGCCTTCTACGTTAAAGGGTATAGCAGGTTAAGTATGGTGTTTTGGCCTTGGAAAGGGATTTTGATGAAACCTACCCCAAAAGTTGAGTCATGATGAGAAAAAATTCTGACAAAAATTTTGGACCCCCAGAGCAAGTATTTTCGGGGGGAGGGGCCAAAATGTGTTTTTTAAACTTTATTTTTTCGTTTTTCACAAAATGTAGATAAAAATTTCGTGTTTTTTTAAATTGAATCTAGAGGGTTAGAGGAACCCTAAAAAAAATTTTTCAAAATTTTTGACCCATTTTTTGTCGAGTTATGGCGTTTTAAAAACTTTGAGCGGCCATTTTGGAAAGAAGTTTCAGAGGTACAGTCACCATTTTTTTTTAGAAAATGTGTTATTTAGTGTTGATTATACCACATAAGTTTCAATGAGTTTGAGTTGGTGCAACATTGTCAAAAAAAATAAAAACTGACCACCGGTCATGCGGAGCCCGAACGTTCATGTCAATTTCCCACGGCGTTCTGGTGGAAAGCACAGTGCTCGCGCTCGCTATTTTTGACAAATGCCATTCTAATCCAGAGGCAGATCACATTTTTTCAAATATGAACGCAAATGGTGATGTAGGTATAAAATTTGGCATAGCGAAGAAGGATACCATACAAAATTTTTTGAGCCAGGAGAATCATCGCCAAATCTCATTGGAGGGGGAGGGGGAAGATCCATAGGGGGTTCGGCTCTTTCAGTTTTCAAAATTGAGCTATCGGTTTTTTTTTCGTGTTTACATCCAAAAACGCGGTTGAGAGATACCACCAATATTATCACAATCAAAACTGAAACGAAATATTACGTAGGTAGTTTATGGCACAGAACGTGAAAAATTGGTTCAATTTCATCAAATTCCTCCATTCATTCAGCTTAGAGGTACGAGAATTTGTGAAAAGTCAATTATACGTATGTATGGTACCGCAGATTTCGAAAAATGTAAAAAAAATATAATTTGGGATTTAGGCAGGTTCTACAAAATAGATAACATATTCGAGGAAAATGTGAAAATTTGAAATGAAAAATCCGAAATTTGAGGAACTTCTCTCCCTGCAATTCCAAATGTAATGTCATTTTTGAACTCAGCAGAATTCCATCGTATAGAAATTACACGAAAAAAAAACCGACAGCTCAATTTTGAAAACTGAAAGAGCCGAACCCCCTCTGGATCTTCCCCCTCCCCCTCCAATGAGATTTGGCGATGATTCTCCTGGCTCAAAAAATTTTGTATGGTATCCTTCTTCGCTATGCCAAATTTTATACCTACATCACCATTTGCGTTCATATTTGAAAAAATGTAATCTGCCTCTGGATTAGAATGGCATTTGTCAAACATAGCGAGCGCGAGCACTGTGCTTTAAACCAGAACGCCGTGGGAAATTGACATGAACGTTCGGGCTCCGCATGACCGGTGGTCAGTTTTTATTTTTTTTGACAATGTTGCACCAACTCAAACTCATTGAAACTTATGTGGTATAATCAACACTAAATAACACATTTTCTAAAAAAAAATGGTGACTGTACCTCGGAAACTTCTTTCCAAAATGGCCGCTCAAAGTTTTTAAAACGCCATAACTAGACGAAAAATGGGTCAAAAATTTTGAAAAAATTTTTTTAGGGTTCCTCTAACCCTCTAGATTCAATTAAAAAAAACACGAAATTTTTATCTACATTTTGTGAAAAACGAAAAAATAAAGTTTAAAAAACACATTTTGGCCCCTCCCCCCGAAAATACTTGCTCTGGGGGTCCAAAATTTTTGTCAGAATTTTTTCTCATCATGACTCAACTTTTGGGGTAGGTTTCATCAAAATCCCTTCCCAAGGCCAAAACACCATAGTTAACCTGCTATACCCAAATTTCCTATAGAAGTACAGGGTGGGGCATTAACAACGCAACCGAAAGTTTAAATCGCCATCAACGCAACCCAAATGACCCAAAACATTCGATTCCACCGAAAATTGTGAATTTGGTCTTTTCAAAAACGTATAAAACCATCGCCATCGAAATCTGAAGAGAATTTTCGTCATGAGAGAGCAAAGAGTAGGAAGAGAACGTGCTTTACATTTGAACATAAACATGTTAAGTATATCAGAAAAGCAAAGAATGTCAATTTCAAACACTTATTCTAACTCCGTCGCACTTTTTTTTGATGGGGCTACCTAAAAGATAGAGTTTTCTCAACTGCTCCACAAAATTTGGATGAATTACTTGCTAGAATTTCGGAAAAAATCAACAATATTAGTGTAATAACTTCAAGATAAGTTTTTCGTTTTTTGTGACATAATTATTGTATTAATGCTCATAGATGCCATTTTCAACACTCATTCTGACTTTTTTTTACTTTCTAACCTATATTCTAAAATTATTTGAAAAAAAAAATCAATTTTCATTCATAGTTTGAATTTTGTGATAACACGGTTGCGTTGTTAATGCCCCACCCTGTACTACAAAACTTTTCCGATAATTTTCATTTCTAGGCCATTTTTGAAGGGGTGAAAATAGTGATTTTTCAAAATTCGCAATTTCTTTCATTTTACAAGGTTATACGGTATTTTTAGAGAAAAATCATAAGATACGAAATTATTTTACATTGAATTTTCAATGGAGGACTTCCCTCAGTTTTTACTGGCGGTCAAGGCTGCTCCGAGGAACATGGTAAGGGATGAAAGAGGTTATTTTTCATGGAAATAACAATGGTGGTAGGACTAAGTAATTAAGTAGAGTGGAGCAAAAAAAAAAAATACCCTGAATTTTGACCAAGTTCACAGGGATGGTTTGTTTGGAGTTGGAAACTTACCATAAAAAATTTCAGCGCCTTAGCTCAAGGTGGGAGTGAAGCCAGGGGTTCATAAAATAGGAGCTTTTTGAAAAATTCGCAGTTTTTCTTTGGTAAACTCCAACTAAAATGAGGTAGACAAGAGGGAAGGGGCGCTAAAAAAGTACAATTTGACGTACTTGAACTATTTTGATATAAAAATGGAAAATTTTGCATTTCAGTGCTGCCATTACGATAGTAAAAATAAATTTTTGGAATAAAAATTGGAAAATGTGAGCAAAAAATTTTTTTTCAAGTTGGAACCACAAAAATGATGAATTGTCACAAAATGGTTTTTACGTCAATTTTTTAATGTTGGTTGAATTTTGGTGATCAGACGAACGTCATTTCATTTTTTAGATAACATAAAACCACAATTTTTCAACGATCTGTAACTTTTGAATTTGCAGAGGAAATCCTAAAAGTGGTTTCGAATCAAGGCGCCAATGGCTCGAGGAGGTGTAGTAACTCAAATTGTACTTTTTCAGCGTCCCTTCCTCCCTTTTCTACGTCAAAGATTTGTTTGTATTCTACCTTCCTTATTCTTGAATTTGAAATAGTATATTATGCAACTAGGGAAATAAAGTGATTTTCGACGAATTTCGAGGTTTATTGCCCGAGCGAAGCGAGGGAAATAACTCAAAATTGTCAAAAATAAGTTATTTTCCGAGTTGCATACTATATTTTTCGTTTTAGAGGAAGAAAAACGCGAATTGAAGCACCGCGAGAGGGAATAAAGTAACGTTTTTCTCCCTCTACAACGAAAAATAAATTTACACTCATTTCTAACAATTATTGATTTTTTTTTCAAAAATGTTTTCATAATAGGTTTAATTTTTTTTTTTTTGGGGGGGTTTACAAAATTTATCAGTACCTATTTTCAAAAAGTGCTGTTGAAGGTCCTGTTTTGGAGCTTGGCATGTTTGTTAGACGCTCTGGTATGTACCCATTTTTGAGGCCTTACCCCTCCCCCTCCTCCTCATTCATCCTCCCTCCAATGGAGTCCGGGGTCCTCTGTGAATATTGTTCGGTATACTGTCCTGAGTCAATTAGGCCAAAAAACCCCTTTGAAAGAGAATTATTTTCGTAATTTGCCATTTTTTTGTTTAATTGCATTGGACCAATAGTTGTGGATAAATGGCACTTAATTTGAGGAAATGAATCACATTGCACCTTTGACTCTTCATTACAAAAAAGGAGGTTCAAAATTTTCAAAAGAGCGTAACTCAGCGAAAAGTTACACAAAAATTTTGAAAAAAAATTCTTAAAATTCCTTCAACTCCTAAAATTTATCGAAAAAACTCAAAACTTCCATCTGTAATCGGCAAAAAATAAGAAAATCATGAAAAAATTCTCATTTTTGGCCCCTTTCCTCAAAAAAATGCTTGAGTTGGAGGTCCGAAATCGTTTGCCAGAATATGAGACCTTTTTGGGGTAGATGCGGTCAAAATCGGTTCCAAAGGCAATTCACCATATTTACTCCTGTGCCTCTATTTATTGGTCAGAATTAGAATACGAAAACAAAGCACTCAACCTCACAGGACACATACATTTAAAAAATTGAAGATCATTCTAAAAATTCCGTTTCGACACCACCTAAGAACCTCGATCCACGCGAGTACTTAATTAAACCACGTCATATATTCATTCGCGCGAATCGACCACACAATTCGGTATTTTGACGGTTTATCAACGTTCCATTCGTCGCATCTGTTACCTAACTTTTTCCTCTTTCTCTCTCGACACCACCACGACAACACGAAGACTTCCAGCATCTCGCAGACCTTTTCCTCTTATTCGCGAGCAAGGGTCGGCCTCGTACCGTAATTTTAGCGCCATTATTAAAGCCGACATCCAAGACCAATATGTTGGGCCAGATTTTGACGGATTTACTTCAATTAAAAACCGCAACATATTGCGCCACAGCGCAGCCGCCTCCACCTCGGTTTCCATTCTGTGTATTGAATTATAGTTTCAATCCCTTTTTAAAACTTAAGATCATTGTAAACGACACCGCGTGCTACTGAGAGATATTACTTCGCCAACAACGTATTCTCCTCCTGCCTCTGCATCCGGCAAAAGCTGCGGCTCGATTAAATGTCAAAAAGTCGAATCGATCTTATTAGACGTGTTCGATTTATAACCGCAGCTTTAGTTGGAGCTGCATTTGGTGCAGTAGTCTTAATTATAATGTCGTTTTCTACTGTGTAATTAAAACAGCCCCTCGTTTTTCGTCTGCGGTGGTCGAACGCCAGTTCTTTATTCAATTGAACTGGGTGTATTTTGTATCGCGCTATTGTGCGAGAAAGGTCCCTGGAGAGTGAGATAGTCCTGTATTCAAATGAAGCGTGAGCTAAGAATCGAAACGGAAGGGTTTGGATTACTTGGGATGGAAATTAAACCCGAGAAATTGCATCTTCGCACAAAAAGTCGTCCAAAAGTTCCAGTTCCAAGTCAAACGAGTCGAGGAAAAGTTTGGAGAAAGAAACAGATTACATTTAGTTCAATCCAAGAAGTTTGATAAGGCAGGGTGTCTAACGGTCAGTATAAGTCAGCCCGATCAGTATAAGTCAGTATTTTTTTTAAGTGGTCAGTCTGGTTAGTATAAGTCAGTATTTTTGACTAAAAGGTCCTTCTTTTTTTCAAAAATTCCAAAAAAAATCCCACTTACCCTTGATAAATTGAAAAAAAATGAAAAAGTTTCTTTAATATAAATTTAATTTGTTTGCGAAAATTAAGTTTGCAATTTGCATAAATAGCTATTAAAAATTGTTTCTTATTAATTTTCCATTAAATAGCTACAGCGGAGTGTCTGGGTCGCAAAAGTCGCAAAATTGGATCAAAATTCATCGAAAGTCCCAATTTTTTCCAAAATTACTTGAATTTTTTTTCGCCTTGTACAAAACTGAAAAAGTAAAGAAATTCCAGTTTTTGCACATTTTTCGTAAAAATAACATATTTATCTTCTTTAACATAAAATAACTCACTTTTAGAAAATTTTTGTGAAAAATTGCCTTTTTCAAAATTAAAGATGTATTTTCTTCCATGTATGAAAATTTTCTATAATAAATTTGATTTCGTTGATTTTTTGGGTGGGGGGGAGGTCAAATTGAGAGATAGATAGATGCCTTGGAAAAAAGTCACAAAATTTGATTTTGAAAAATCGGATAGACACCCTGAACAGGCATATTAGTGATGTATCGATTTTTTGGTGGGGGGGGGGATGGTGGTAGTACCGACATGCATTTGTTCAGGCACACAGATGCATAAATTTTTTTTGGGGGGGGGCGGGTGGCCTTCAGAAAAATCATGCAAAAAGTCATTCCAAAAAGTTAGTATAAGTCAGTATTATTTGCTCAACAAATTTTGTTAGACACCCTGTAAGGTTTTGGTCGTCATTTTCGAGGATTCTAAATACCTGCCTGCTGATAATTTGTCTGGGACATTAAATTACAAGTCCTACAGAATTGATATCTTTGCTTCCCAAAAAAAATGTTTTGTGGAGGAAAGAACATACTCAGGGTGCGATAAAAAACGTCTTGAGGGCTCACATGGTGTTTAACAAAATTTTCTGAAACTAATTTGTAATTTTTTCAATAAAGTTTTCTGTGTTTTTAGCAAATAAAATGAATAATCTCTCCCCCCCCCCCTCACTTACACATACACAAATTTTTCCTCATTAATTAAAATAATGACAAATTATTTTCTTACTTATTGAATAATTTCTTGATTTTATGAACTTCTGGGAGTCATTTTTGAGTTAATTTTATGACTTTTTCTTGACTTTTCATAATTTTTATGACCATCGTCCTACAAAAATGGGGAATTTTGATACATTTTTGTACTTCTTTTTCAACATTTTAAAACAATTATGAAAGTTTTAACATTTTTTTTGCCAAAATTTTAGAAATTTGACAGGGAATTTTTTATTTTTCAGGTCAGTGCCCATGTAGGTAATTTCTGTCACATTTTGAATTAATTCAACTTCCTTTTAACAATTTTTACAAAATTTGAACGGAATTTTGAACATGGTGTGAAACAAAGTTTTTTGAGCAAAAAGCTCGACTTATCGTTACCTTGACCTTTTTGCATGATTTTTTGATTTCTTTATGGACTATCCCCTCTCTAAAAAAAAGTGAATTCTTACAAAAAAAAACTTCAAAAAAATCACAATAAACTCTTTTTTATTTAAATTATTTATCAAGGTTTTGAAAAAGAACTTGACCTCTGAGCCAAAAAAGCTTGAGTTTATTCACGTCTTTTCAGTTGATTTATCTTTGAAATGTTTGCAGAAAACTTCAAAAAATTGCCCCCTCTCTTCAGAAAACTGTAAAAAAATTGCCCCCGAAAAAAATTGAATTTTTGGTTACTTTTGGTTACTTTTTGGTCACTTTTTGCTCAAAAAAAAGTTACTGGAAGTTACTTCTTTCTTCAAAATTTCGCTATGATGTCTGGTTTGAGGCCAGAATAACCCCGGAAATGAATTCAGCAGCTCTGAATGCCCTTTGGAACCTAATTAGGTATTAATCAATTTTTGAATTCCTTCAGAAAAAAAATCACAAAAAATACAAAAAATGATCGTATCGGCTCAGAATTTTAGGGGGTGGTGGAGGAAAGATCAATGTATTTTTTAAGCCATTTCTGACGTTTCTACCTCAATAAGTCTTTGATTGGTAGAAGTTTGAAAAAAAGTGGTCGAAATATGGCACCCTTACCCTTGATAAAACATTTTTTTCAGAAAAAAAAGTATTTTCAGCACTATCGGAGAGAGAGAAACAGTTTGAATTATGATTTTTTTTTTGGGGGGGGGGGGTATTTATTTATGAAAAAAATTGGAAAATTTGTCACTTTTTTCGAAAAATAGGTCACTCTTTGCCTCAAAAAAGTCACTAAAGTCACTATTTTCCCCCAATATCTGCGTGGCATGCCTGAATTTAAATTATTTTTCTCCCAGAAAATCTATTTGAAATCTGTTGATAAAATGTTGCCTTGCTACTGAAGTGTTTTTTTGACAAATTTTCGCTTCTTCAAAATCTTCGAAATTTTTGTGGTGTACTTGTGGAAAAATACGACTTGATTTGAAGAAAAAAAATTATTGCACCTGCCCCTCCCCCCCCCCCCATTTGTAATGAAGAGTCAAAAGTGCAATATTTTTTTTTCTTCAAATCAAGTCCTTCAAAATTTTTAAAAAGGCTCAACTCAGCGAAAAATTACGCAAAAATGTTGAAAAAATTTTTAAAAAAATATCTTCAAGAATTTATCTGAAAACAAACACGAAATTCTTATCTGTATTTGGTGAAAAAATGAAAAAAGAAACAAAAAATCAAGAAAAACAAACACTTTTGGCCCCTCTCACCGAAAATACTTGTGCTAGGAATCTAAAGTTTTTGTTGGAATGTTTTCTCATCATGGCTGATGTTTTGGAGTACCTACATAGGTTCGATCAAATTCGGTTTCAAGGGCAGATTCACCATACTTGGAAAATGGTGAAAACTCTTTGAATACGATTCCAAAGATGATTGTGAACTATTTAAAATTTGAAAAACGTTTGTTTGTTTAATTTTTTGCTCCATCAATTTCTTAACTAATCAAAAAATTTTTTCTAGTCGAAAAAATTAGCGAATCTTTTAATTTGTTTTTTAGAAAAATAAACTGCATTTCTGAACGTTAAAACTCGGATATAAAATTTTATTATGAATGACTCATGTTATAACGTAAATTTTTCCGAACATAATCATCCACTTAGCAGTGATTAAGACTTGAAATGAATCATAATCGATGCTTACCTATTGTTTTTGTCATGGGAAAGCTTAATTCATTTCAATAATTTTCTTTTTTTTTTCAACCGACAGTTACCTACATTTATTGCATGATGCTGTTGATTTGTGATAAAATTTTTCTAAAAAGTGAAATTTTCTATTGAAATGAAAATTTTCAACCATATTTCCATTTAAATATTGGACCCTCACTCCTCATCCAGTAGTCCATGAGCACTCGTACGTATTTAATCCGAAGAAAAAGATCACATCGCGTATATAAATGTGAAGTGGATTAACTGCTGAAGGTAAAAAAAAATGAAAACATTCTTCTAAACTATGTATGACATTATACCTACATACACAGTCTGCTGCTACTTTTCCGTACACTATACGAAGAGTAAAAAGTGTTAACTGTTGAGGTTCCATTACTACCGCGCAAAATAGTAAGATGATTCCAACATAACTAATATAATCCATTATTCTTCTGGATTCTTACACGTGCAGAATGTTATCCAGTCGCAAAACAAGGCAATACAAAAAGATCATAAATCAAACCATCAGACATAGCAGACTGGATCGGTCTTCCTAATGGAAAAAGGAATAAGATTCAAAATAAAACGCAATCCCTCTACAGAGAATTGCATTAGGAAAAAAAATAAGCGAAAAAAAACTTTACCTTCCTTTTATTGATTTTTAGAGCAATGACAAGAATATATCGCGTCTTGTGCTTCCTATTTTAGCAAAACAAGTTGTTTTTTCTTCTTTTTACTTTTTTGCAGCTACCGTATACCTGCACCAAACGTGATCCGCGAACGAATTGCTCGGTCTGGAGTGAATCGTCGTTTACGTGTAAGAGGCTGCGAGTTACCGAATTGTGTGGATAGATTGAGTGGTACTACTAATTGCGGTAATTAGGATGGAAAAAAGGGGATTGGTAGGTGTGAGGTGGAATAATGTGGGGAAAGGGGAAAATTTGAAAGAAGTTTAAAATGAAATTAACCACACAGCCTGCGTATCTTGTTTCATTACAATTGGAGCAAGTCGTAATATATTTAATTTTATATTTTGAGAATGTGGGAGAAAATTGTTTCAGATTTTATAGTCAGAATCGTTTTTTGGATAATTTTGCTTTTTGGTGAAAATCAGAGCAGAACCGAAAACGAAAGCAGAGGAGGCAGGTGTGCCCCTTCACCTCGCCCGTGATTATGAAATTGCATTTTGAATCGAGAAAATTAGGTTCAAGCTGAAAAATTTGATGAGTTTTTTTCAGGAAATTTTTAGAGTCGCGATAGTTTGAGAAAATTTTAGAGTAGAAAAAAATTCTACTCGAGTCAAAATATTTCCATTTTTTTTATCTTTTTAAGAATGCCAAATGAGGGTTGTCCTTGATCAAGGTCATGAAGTTTTGAAGTTCAGACTAAAACGCTGGATTTTTTAATAATTTACACCTAGGTATTTCTGTTTTCTGGCAAAATCAACAGTTTTCAAGTTCTGAATCAAACTTTTAATTTTTGTTTAAATTTTGATCAAAACAACCTATGGAGTCTATACGTATAAAAAAGTAGGGAATTTAGTCCTAAAAAATACGAAATTTTGAATGGAAATTGCCTGTCTAATATTCATTATTTGAAAAAAAAGCATGCCTATAAAATTTGGACGAAAAAATTCTGAAAAATAGTTGTGAATTAATTTTTTCAATGTTGGTTTTTGTTTTCAACATGGTTCATAAAAAGGTCTTACCCCAATTCTCTCCTTTGGTAATTATGCTTTTTTTGCATGAAACATTCTATACTTACCATAATTTTTCTAGTTTTTTCAGTCGAACCTCGTATTTCTCCTTCTCTTTTCTTCTAAATCGGGATCAAATTTATGAAAAATGAGTAAATTATTTACAAAAATCAGCACTGCCTTTTTACATTTTTTTCAGATACCAATGAAGTATCAGAAAAACTAGAAAAAATGTCGCGTTTATTTTTGGATTTTCGCCTTTGGGGGGGGGGGTGTCAGAAAAAATCTTTACGAACTGGACACTGGGAATGCGACCAGGAAATTATTTGATTCAAAAATTGGATACAATCTGATCGATGTAATGCCATTTTACCAAACATGAAATTTTAGTGTGACAAAATGGAATTACAAAAAAATTTTGATTTATTTTATAAGTTTTCAAATATCAGAAAATTTACCAAAAAAATGTCAACTCATCAGATTAAGTATGTTTTCTGCAGAATGAATTCAAAGCCTTACCCCTTGAAAAGAAACTTGTTTTTAGAGATATACTTACTGCAGAAATCAAGGTGCCAAAAATTAGTTTTTGAGTCAAGGAGTGAGGATATTTTTCAACTCTAAAAATTTTCCCCAAAAATATTTTCTAACTCTAAAATTTACTCATCTAAAATAAAATTTTTTATAAACTCTGAAATTTTTCTCCCTCCAATTTATTCTCAGGTCAAAATTTTTTTCAATTCTAATACTTTTTCAACTTAAGAAATTTTTTTCAATGTTGAATATTTTCTTAAACTTCTTCAACTCTCGTAATTGTTTCTCAGAACTTTAATTTTTGCAGCTCTTGAAATTTTTTCTCAAAATTCTAATTTTTCCAACTCTTGAATTTTATTTTCAAAATTCTAATTTTTTCAGCTTAGAATTTTTTCTTAAATTTTTTTCCTACTCTAAAATATTTAGAATGAAAAAATTTGGATTAGAAAAAATTTAAAGAAAATCTAGATAAAAAAATTCGAGAGAATAATTTTAGGTTTTTAAAAATTTTCAAAGAATGGAATTTTATACACTTGATTACCTACTTTTCAGTAAATGAAAAAATGAACAAAAAATGAAAAAAAATCTTGAAGCTAAAAAAAATGTTTGGGAAGAAATTTCAAGAGCGGGGAATTTTTTTCTGAGTTGAATAAATTAAAATTTTGAGAAAAATGTTGAAACCTGAAAAAATTGAAATTTTGAGAAAATAAGTGGTACAAACATGAACGATGATTTTTATCATTGTGCTGGCAAGATGCTGTAAATCAGAAGTTTTAAGGTGAAAGTCAAAAGTTTTAAGCTGAAAGCTAGCCAAAAGCTAGGTGTATGAATCAAAAAGCTAAAAGCTAAATCCAAAAGTTTAATTTTTGAAATTTTCAACCGAAAACCAAAAGCAGAAGTTTTATTTTACGGGTTTTCATTCCTGAATTTCAGTTTGGTGTGAAATTTTTCATTTTTAAAAAAAATTGGTACCGTTGCGATTGAGTTTAAAAACTTTTGTGGATTTTGGGATTTTTTAACAGCAACTGTTGAAAAATCCTTGTAGATGCTCGAGCCCGCCAACACCTCCAGTAATGCCGGTCATGATCAAAATATCAAGTTGATACCTATTCTAAATCAGCTTTTTGAAGACACCAAAAACTCTTTAGTCGCACGATTTTTTTTTTTTAAATTCGAAATTTGGGAGCTCACTGCGGGGTATTGGGAGATTTCATCAAAAAAATAATCTGAAGTTGAAGATCAGAATCATTGAAAAAAATTGCCGACGAATTCCGATTAAATTATGCAAACACGAGGCCATTTTTTCCATAATTTAAAAAACTATTCAAAATTTTAACATGCCTAAATTTCTGAAGTAATAAAAATAATACATATGTGACCCTGCACAAAGAAGCACGCCTAGTGTCAGATTTCAAGTTTTCGAGAAAAAAGAGCTTAAAGTTTTGCCTTCAATAATTTTTATCATTCGAAGAAAATGTGATTTCAAGGACCAGTTTTAATTTTGGTTTCGTTTTGTAATAATTTTCGAAATATTCGTTCTTCAATAAAATTGACACATTGAGTGGGGGTTTGATACACTGAGTGGATTTCTTTATTCAAAAAATTTTTAAATCAAGTATTTTTTGTATTTTTTGTAAATAAATGCAATTTTATAGGATTTTGAAACCTTTTAGAGACCCAACAACCATCTCACACGAAAATTGAGGATTTTTTGCAGTAGAATCTGCGAAAAAGTGAATTACTCCAATTTGACACACTAGGTGTGTTTTTTTGTGCTGGTCACATATGTTTACCTCATAATTTTAATATTTGTTTTCAGATAGGTAATTAACTTGAAATGAATTTTTGGGAGGGGAGGGGAGGAGGAGGAGGGATAATAATTCATGTGGCAGGCATGAAAAATTTCATTTAAGAAGTGTACTCTCTCATTCTGAATCAGTAAAAAGTCACTGATAAATAGTCAGAATTGCAGCACAGGAAAAATCAGCGAAATTCACTGATTTTCAGCGAATTTTCGCTGATTTTTCAAATATTTTCACTGATTTTTTCAGCAAATTTCATAAATTTCACTGACTTTTTAGTAAATTTTCACTGATTTTCCAGCGATTTTTCTCTCTCATTTGTTTTTAGTAAAAAAAATTTCACTGATTTTCTCCTGTGTTGCAATTCTGACTGTTTCTCAGTGATTTTCAATAATTTTCACTGATCTATCTAGAAACATTGATCTTTTAAATATTTTAAGAAAAAAATTAAGGTATAAGTGTGTTAGGAACTCCCAAAACATAATTTTCATGCATTTCTGCACTAGCTCATCAGTTTTTTCAAAATATGAAAATCCGAAAGATTTTTTCTCATTTTCGGTCCAAATAATGTTACAATATTGAGTTTTGATTTTTGGATACCCAAAAAAATTTAAAGAATAGAAGAAAATGAAAATTTTTATCAATCTTCAAGTGAATTTCTTGAAGTGGGTGCTTTATTCTCAAGTCCTTTGGCTGGAGAAGAGGGCTAAAATCTCTTTTTGAACTTCATTTCTACATTTAAAAAAAAAAAACTTGCTATATGAAAATCTTTACCAACCGTGTTCCGTTTCCTTCACGTTCAAAACACTTAAAACTTACACAACCTCACATCTCTTATCCTCCATCCGTATTCATATTTACCGCCAGAATTCCGAGCTTGTAAAATTATTAATTTCGGAATCGCAGCATCCCATCGCAAACTTCGCATCGCCAAATACCGTCGTCAGCATCTTTGTCGTTCCTCTCGCGACTTCGGAACCAGCCCAGAGAACGAAAGCAAACAACAAATAAACATAAGAATTACGCATCCTTGTATTCTCAGTCTGGCACAGTAGTTAGGTACCTAGAACTGAGCAAAGTTTATCAACTTGATGTAAAATTTAAGAATAAAATGAAACGCTTTTCTCGCGCTGAGCAGTCGAACTTCTGCCTCGAGCCGTTCGCGTCTCGCGCCTCGGAAAACTTTCGGTTTATAAGATAGATAGGTAATTAATTTAGTCAAATGATCGTATTGGTGATGTGTAAACAAGCATCTATAGTACGACAACGATGGCATCAACCTCGCATTTCGCAAGGCGCCGAGACGCACGCCAACTACTTTTGCATATTCATGAGATGATTTCATCCCTTTTTCTTCGACGTTCGCGGAGCAAAACTTGCACTGCACCCCCAGCAATTCTCCAACGCTACCGCGCGTTAAAAGAAGATTCTACGTGGGCCCGGCTGCCTTCGCCGGTGCGTACGTACCCAGCCGAACAGGGGTTTATGCTGCTTTGCCGTGGTAACGTGTGCTTTACTTTGGCAGTTTACAAAACTCTCGTTTACGACGAAAATTTCCACGCTTTTTTCTCGTCTCGTCGTATTCGCAAATCGTCTCGATAATCTTGCGGTCTTACGGTGCTGAAATTTTATATAAATCGAGCTAAATGCCACTTTCAACCGTCGACTTCGTCTCGCACTCTATTTTCTCTAAGGCTTCCTGTAAGTTTTTTTTGACAGGTGCGAAAAGTTCAACTTGACGCGATGAGCTTGTTATTCTCCAACATTTTCGTACTTCTGCTCGGTGTTAATTTAGGTATTAATTATATTATTATTATAATTACGCGGATGAAAATTATGCGGCATTGAAGTGAACTTTGTTCATATAAATCATATCACATCGAGCGTTTATGACCTCAAACCGACGACTATAATACTACCGGGTATTTTCATTTTAATTGGATGTTTATCCGAGTTGTGACACTTTGCTATAATCAATTTTCTGTCCAACTTGAATTTTGGATTGCTATATCTCGAGAGTTTATTATAGTCATTAAACGGTTTCTTTATGGCACGAATTAGTGCGATAGGCTGGCCCGCTTTTCGAGGTCTTTTAATCTGATTGTTTTTTTGAATTTGAAATCAACGGGGTGATTAATGTACAGTTTCGTGTCACCGGGTAAATTACTCAATTTCGATGACCTTGTCGGATTTGGATTCGAGGGGATGGCAATTTCAGGAGCGAGGTGAGCAATTTTGGTATTTCAGTTCGGATCTGAATTATTAAAAGTGAAAAATGGGTAGGAAGAACGAGGTGAGCCAGTGAGAAAATTTCATTTCCTTGGACCTTCTTCTTTTCTGGGTCAATTTTCAAGGGTATCTGGTTTTATTTTTAGAGAATTTCTCAAGGAATTAAGTCAAAATGATAATTAGGCTCTTGAGAAATTTATTCAGGGTCGTGGAAGGGCCTGAGGGAAAAAGGAGGGTAGGAATAATCGAAAGTTGAAACAGGATTCAGCTGAAAATTGCACCCATTTCGTAATTTTTATTCGTTTAATCGTTATTTTCTTCATGAAATCGAAACTTGATTCTAATCTTGGATAGACGGGGTGTCCTCTTTTTGGAAAACCTGGCAAAGTCAAGAAATTTTAAAGGTCTGAAAAAATCAGGGAAATTTTGGAATTTTCTAAAAATTCAAAAGTATCTAGAAAGTGTTTTTTTTGCTTATTTTATTATACATTTTCCAAAAAAATTCATCATTTTTTGTTAGTCATGATGCATAAAAAATTTATTTGTATGTTGAATTATGATTTTTTTTTAAAATTCACTTATTGCACTCGGGGGAAATTTACACTCTTTCTTTCTGTAGTCTATTCACTTTGAGAAGGCAACCTCTTAAAGCGTCAAATTTCTCTAATTTTCAATCAATTTTTCTCCGAAATTCAAGGCACTTCCACACCACAGGCAATCGTGACGTTTCCAAATTTTGTTCAAAAATTTCATTTCTCATGAGAAATATTATCCGAGATGAAAAATTCAAAACCAAAATGAAGAAAAGTAGGACTGAAGTACATTTATTTTCATTATTATTCAAGATCTTCAATTAATAAAAATGTAAAATTGTCAAGATTGTTATCTGAAGTGTATAGAGGTACCTTTAGTTTAGAAAGAAAAATTTACTGAAAATGAATATAGTTGGTTAGCAAAAAGAAATTTGACGCTTTAAGAGGTTGCCTTCTCAAAATTAATAGACTAAACAGAATTTATTTTTAAAAAAAATTTTGAAATTTTTTTAAGGGTATGCTCAATGCTGTCGATTGTTATCAGTGGAAAAATTTATGATCGTGATATCTTGAGCATTATTGAATAAAGTGCTTTGGAACAACATTATCTTTTGAGGTATTTTGAGATATTTCCAAGATTTCTCTAAGTTAGTGCTGAAACCAGTTTTTGAACGTGTGTTGGTGTGTATTCACACATAATCGGTACTTGTATTAGTTTCGTAGAGGATTCGCAAGCTGTGTTTCCGAAACGGACAAGTGTTAGTGTTGTGGTTACACAAACTTGGTCTTTGTGTTAGTACTGAAACCAGTCTTCTTGCTTGGGGAAGTAGTAGAGAAAATACTACACACTGTGGTGCGTCTGTGGTTGTAACTTGGTACCTAAGGGTTGTTGCAGGTTACAGCGCAGTTCAACAAAATTCCGCCCTTTCAAACCAAAGAAACAAATTCATTCAAAACCAATGATTTTACTCACTGATGTTTGAAAAAAAAATGATTTTTCAAAATTCAATTTTTTGATGAAAAACACCACGATAATTTGGCCAAGAAAAGCATTGAATTTTAATAACATTGTTGTTTATAGTGACGAGAGACCGAAAATGTGGGTCCGTGCTAATCGGGGTATTTTGACCTGCTAAACACGAATATAAGATTGGTTTTTCCATTTGGCCATTTCTTCCCTGAAAATTCTGTATTTCCAAGTTTAAATCGCATCTTTTGAGCAAAAAAATTCAAATGCAAAGTAATGAATGCGATATTCTTGTTCTACGACCCAAAATTAGTCAGAAATCTGAATTTTTCCGATTTTAGATACTCACATCACATACGTATGCCAAGTTGTTATGTATCGCACTTACGCTAGAGCAACTAAAGATACTTAAGTTCAGGTGGAGTAGTGAAATTTTTTTGAGAATTTTTCACGAGCAGCAACATAGCGGACCGAATCAAAAAAAATTCAAGAGAAAAAAGGAGGGCATAAAAGATGACCTGATTTGTTTTCAAAATCTTAATTTTCATTCTGGCATCTTGTTGTTGCGTTGTACATACTACAACTAAATGGAAAAACCAATCCCATATTTGTGTTCAGCAGGTCAAAATACCCCGATTAGCACACTTTTCGCGATTGTTTTACTCTAGGTCTCGAAAATTACTTTTTTCAGCCTTTTTACCATAAAACCAGTGAAAAAAGTAAAATTTGAAAGTTTATGCAAAACGCTTGCAGAAAGGGCGTCTATCTGGATATTTTGACCCGCTGAACACGAATATGGTATTGGTTTTTTCATTTGGCCACTTCTTTCTGCAGAGAAAACGCTCAACATTTGAAAAATCTACTAAAATTACAACGTTTCTGTATGGTTTTTCGCAATTTTCGGCCCTTAGTTCAAAGAATCGGCCAAAACCGAATGCGCAGCGAAATTCTACGTGAAAAAACACGTTTTTTAATAATTTTTCCAGGTTGATCGCTCTTCGCTTATATGGTGTTTTTTACAATTGAAAACTTCAAATAGCCGAAAAACCATCGAAAAGTGCACCAAAATTTTTGAAAAAATTATCATAAATACACCTCTACGAGATGTAACTTTGTGCCAAAGAACAGAAAATTTCGTTCACTTCCGTTGAAATTAAAAATTCTGGAAAATCAGCCAATAAAATGGCCATATCTCCGAAGGGGGGAGGGGGGTAAAAATTTTTCTACAATGTTTTTACATCAAGAGGCACCACTTAAGGGGGTTATTGTGAAAATCGAAGCGCGGGCCAAATTCACCCCTATCCGGCCAGACCCTTTGAACAATTTACCACGAAAAATGGAAATTTCCAATATTTTCCTCTTTCTTTGGATTTTAAAATCAACGTTTTAAAAAAGTATTCTTTTTGGGTGAATTTCAAGCAAGGAAAATGACATATTGGCATGAAAAATGCAGAAAATAGTGAAATTTTTCGCATCCAATAGACCGTGCATTTAGAAATTAAATAGGTATCAACTAAATGAACTTTGAACTCAATTATCTCGAAAACAGTGAGTTTTCAAGAAAAATTGAGAACCAAAGTTGTAGAGCGTGAAATTACTGACCATCCTTAGGATTATTACAAATCTGTAGCAAGTTCATGTTTTGATAGAACCAATTTTTGATTACCTACTTATTGAACAGGCCAAAAAATATCGTTCATAAAATTAAAAGCAGTATTGATTGAAAATAATTGTTGTATTTTAAATAATGCGATGAGTAGGTACAGTGTACATTTATAAGCACATACATGAAAAGAGGAAAATCCATAGATACTCACAGGTTTATCTCCCCACCTATACTAAACTAAATAATTAAATTCGTGATTTAGGTAAACAGAAATGAGAACTATTGAGAAGAAAGTTTCTAGGATATTATATGTATACACCCAAGGAGGGGAAAAAAATATCACAAAATTGAAAAATTATCCTGTTATGGGTGATCTGGATCGGGGTGATGATGGAATGGAGGGAGGGGAGAGGGTTTGTTTACGCAATACCATAGGGGTTTGCTGTTAGCGTCAATACCGTGCGCGCATGTTGCTCCAGGGTTTTTGCAATCATTGTCCGTTTTACATGCCTGACCTGGAGCAGTATCATGGTTACCTGCAAGGCCTACATTCACTGTTGCCATTAGAACTGCGGCAATGGCTAATACAACCGAAAAAATCTTGTAAAAATTCATAACTACAAAGTATAAACTGAAAAAGTAACTTCACAACAGAATATTGTAATTCACAAATTCAAACTGAAGCATACTTATATGGCAAAATTTTTACAATTTGGGAGTTGAATTGCATCTGTTTTCGAACATTTAATATAATTTATGTTGGAAACTTCAGTTCTACATCATTATAAAAAATTAATAGTAGTTTGAACAATTGGAATAAATACATTTACCACGGTGTCTACCAGGCATGAAAATCACGAAAAACATAAAAATAACATGAATTATGATCTTTTCTCTCTATATTAAAAAATCAAAACAATATATCATTCGCAAACTCAGATAACGGAGAGGTGTTAGTGTTATATTTACACGAAACACTGGTTTTGTGTTACATTCTCTTCTAGCTTCGAAAAAAAAGAAATTTTCGAAAAAAATTAGACAAACAACAAAAATTTTTGTCCAATTTTTTGAAAAAATTTTTACGAAAAATTGAAGAAAAATTTTGAAAATATCTTAAAATACCTCGAAATATAATGTTGTTCCAAAGCACATATTTTACAACCACAGAATATTTTATTTCCGTACGTTTTATGGGATGGGGTGGGGGTAGGGCACGAGTGTGACTCTGGATTCGTCAATTATCGAAATATCATCCTAAATTTTTCACTAATAACAAACGAGAGCATACTCTCTCATTCTGAATCAGTGAAAAATCACTGATAAATAGTCAGAATTGCAGCACAGAAAAAATCAGTGAAATTCACTGATTTTCAGCGAATTTTTGCTGATTTTTCAAAAATTTTTACTGATTTTTCAGCAAATTTCGTAAATTTTACTGACTTTTCAGTGAATTTTCTCTGATTTTCCAGTGATTTTTCTCACGGATTTGTTTTCAGTAAAAAAATTCTCACTGATTTTCTCCTGTGCTGCAATTCTGACTGTTTCTCAGTGATTTTCGATAATTTTCACTGATTTATGATTGAGAGAGTACCTTTAATTAGATGTGATGAGGAAGGAATTTTTATGTCCTTGACCACGATGTCGAAAAAAAAATAGGAAGAAATTGTAGATAATTAAAAATTATTGTTCACGTTCTGGAAAACTTCAGTGAGGAAAAAGTGATAAATTTTCAACTTTTGAAGTTATTTTTCACAAAAATGTTCGCCCTCGCTCCACTCGAGCTCAACACATTTATATGTCGAGGGGAGGGGGAGAGCATTAAATTGTGAAGAAGTTTTTTAATTTTCAACTCAGACAAATTCAAATTTTCATTCGCATGATTTGAAGATATGACCTGCAAAGTGGCCTAAGTGCAAAATTGTGATTTTTGAGATTGTGGGGCCATCTATTAGTATATGTGAGGCACCACATTAGTCATCTGTTTTTAGGTGCTAAAGTTTATATGAACCGTTTTTACAGACCTTTCTATAGTGCTTAAAAATTCTAAAATTTACTGGAGACTCCATAACGTCTTGAAACTATTTCCAATCGATTTGCGATGTCAAAAATAAGATATATACCAAATTTCAGTTTTTTTTGTTCATTAGATCACAATTAATTTTCATTTTTGCTTAAACACATTTTACCTGATTTTATCAGTAAATGAAATTTTCATACCTGCAAAGTGACCTAACTGGAGCATTTTTTTAGCGTGCTGCAGCAACACTGATTTTCTGTTTTTCAAAAAAAAAAATGATGTCACCAGGTGAGTGAAGGTTGACCCTTTCCATTCCCTAAAACAGATTTTAAATATCTCGCTTCCTCTCCATAGGATAATTTTTTCTCATTTTTCTCGAAATCAACTTTTTGCAGTTAGGTCACTTTGCAGGTGCTATCTTCATTTGGTAAGAACCTTGACATTTTTTTTCATTTTTCAAAACTTTATAATTTTGATTTGAAATAGAAATCGTATTTTTTATTTGAAGTTTTTTCTCTAATAAATTCAAGTTCTCAAGTTTTTGTGTGGGTGGGGGGGGGGGGTGAAAATTTTCAGAATTGAATTTGAGTTTTTTTTGTGGCCGGAAAAGAGGCATCTAAAAATCTCATCAGAAGTAGTAATTTTTGAAGAAATAAAATCGTTAGACAACATGCATTTCAAATCATTATTCTGCACAATTTCGGGTGAGAAAATTACCCCCTCTTCCATGCTTCATGAATATCGAATGTAAAAAGTCTGAAAAACTTCGAAAAATTGGTCTGGAAAACCTGGAAAAATCAATGAAAAATAATTTTTGAAATATTGTGGACACACTCATAGGCTCAGTCTTCCCTTTCCCCTCCTGCATTCTCCTGGCATTCGTTTTCACTTTATTGGCGGTATCTTCTTATATATCGATTATATGAGTTTCTAGGTCGTAGATTTTGAATTTTACGATGTTTTTGTGGCTTGATGTACGATTGTTACAATTTTATGTCGGAAAAAGAGTCATTATTAACGAATCGAATACGTATAATTTTATTTTTGTAAATTTGCAGTCGATATCCTTGGGTATAATTTCTTGAAAAGGACGAAAACTTTATTTTTATTTTTGATTCTACGCTCCATTGTTTTTTTTTCTTTTTCAAAAATTTCGTTCTATTATCCCTGCGAGAAAATCATTTTGTAGCGTACGAAAAAATACTCGTACAAATTCGGCATGTACACAAGGAACTATTCATGGCGATAAAAGTTATCGCGAATCTTAATTGATATTTAGATGCAGACGCTTTATCCGCAGCATACATAAATAGATGGTCGTTATTCGCCTATGATATTCCATTGACGAGGTTTTTCACCGATGAAACACCTCTGGCGGCATCTGTAGGTTTCCCTGTGTAAGTAAATCGTTCGACAGGTTGCCGAGCAGTCGCTACTTGCAGGAGCAACGAACGTCGTATAGTTTTTCCTTCTTAAAGCATTAACTCCTCCCATAAATTTTTATTACCGCAACACTGTTATTTATTTACTTTCGACTACATCTCAATTGAACGAATGAGTAGATCACCATCTTTACTTTTTTTCAAACGCCATTAAATACGGGGTTTCTTTCGTTAGTATTTTTAAGCAAGTTGTGAAGTATGGGTATGGCGAAGAAGGAAATTGGTGAGCTTTGAGAGCAGATTTTGAAAAAGGTGAATTTTTTATTGCGAGGGGGGTATTAAGGACGTGCTGGGTGTATTTCGTGGGAATTAATATTGTTGTGACGATTTCAAGAGGTTAAAATCAATTAGATTTTTTCAATTTAGAAAGATTGGGAAACTATTTCTAAAGATGATGATTATACTTTGGATATGCATTATATTAATCAAAAAAATAATTTGATGGAAGACATTGAAAATGCATTTAAAACACCTTTTTTTTCGCGAAATTCTGATGAAAAATGAAATAAAAATGAACTTGAAAAAAACATAGCTGGCACTTGTCCAACTTTTATATTTCTAATTTCAATTATTATTGTTATGTCGTGAATTTTCAACGATATGGGAGGTGGAATATGAAGCAAAAATGAAAAGAATTGCTATAATATCCGATTTTGGTAACTATTTGTTGAAATACTTACCTAAAAAATTATGAAAATTTTTCAAGTATTGTGTAGGAAAATTGAATCTAAAAAAACCAATGAAATTCTTTAAAAATTGTAAAAAATATATCCTTTTTGGAAATTCGTCTATATCATAATTATTTGCTTCAAATATGAAAGTAGCTGAAAAAATATTAATTATAAGAAATTTGGTGTCATTAAAGTCGTTTTTTTTAAATGACCTTACGATTTACGAATTTTTTCATATTTCCAACTTTTTATACCAAATTTCCCCTTCATTATTCCTATTATTTCAGGACCAGACCAAATATGGTATAGGTGAAAAGAGGGACTGCCCCTTCTTCACCCATAACTGCAAAATTGGATTTTTAATAGGAAAAATTGAGCTTTAGCTGAAAAATTTTCGAAAATGATGTTCTTTTTTTGGATAATTTTGGAAAAAAATAATAAAAAACATACTTTTGAGTCGAAGAAATCGGAAAACATTTTATTCGGATGGGAAAAATTTTGATTTTTAGCCTCCACTCTCTGGTAACCCAACTTTGGTTAGTCGTCGAGAATGTCTAAATATCTTAAGTGAATCGAAAATCATTACTACTTGGTAAAAGAAGTTGAGAATTTTAATTTTAAAAAATAATTAAATTCCAAAATTGTAATTTGTTTGGATAAATTAATCAATGCATTAAATTTTTAGCTCTCGTTGTAAAAATTATCTGATCGTTTGGTTGGATACAAAGTTTTTCAATTAACAATTTCGAGTTCCAATAAAAATTTCTTCTATGTAATTAATTCTGTTTTTACTTTTTTTTTTTCATCTTCCCATTTTTGTATTGAATATTTACGAAAAAAAAGTAAAGTAAATCATTTTCAAGTTTTAATTGAAAAGTAGAATTTTTTAAAAATTAATTACTTTTATTGGGGAATGGGGGTAGACAAAAAACTGAAATTATCAAAATTGTGTGCAAAAAATATAAAATTTGATTTTTTGTGTTGATAGATAAGGTCGCCAAAATTAACTTTCGAACATTGAATTTTTCACAGAAACGTTGAAATCTGTACTTTTTGTGGGATTTTCCTTTCAAATTTTCTTCTGGAGTTTTTTATGGGAAGGAGGTACTTGGATGATAAATCAACCATCGAATTTTCATGCAAAAAATAGACTTGAAAAATGATTAATTAGTATGGTGGGGCTTTTACGACGAATTTTTAAAAAATTAGTAAGTCTGCGTGCATTGTAAGATGGAATTTTCTTTTTGTATAGTGGATGAGGGTAGAGGATTGCGTAGAGAAAAATGTGTAAATACGTTAAAAGTTTTAAAAAAGGTTGAAAACTAAAGAAAACCTAGTTTTCTGATTTTGGGTAAAATATTGTAAAATGGCGCCTTAATGGTCCAAAATGGCATAAAAAACAGAAAAATTAATCGTTTAAATGTCATTGAAATTGCTCGAATTGTTTCGAATGTTGAACGAATAATTTGAATTTTTACCAAAGGAGTAGGTATAAAAAATCGGAATTTTTTTTGAAATTATTTGATAATACCTAATTTTAAATGTTGAAAAATACTTGAGATTGGTTTTTTCATTGGGTGATTTTTTTCCGAAAAATTCGCCATTTTCAATTTTGAATAAGGTCTCTAGGGCAAGAAAAATTACAATAGATACTATATTCGTGGTCTACGACCCAAAATTAATCAGAATTGGACATTTTTTCGATTTCAATCTTTTGAGTCAAATTTCGTATAGATATGCAATTATGCATGCATAAGTGGTCAAGTACTTATTTAAGTATTCCTCTTTTAGCTGCTACAAAACCCGTCCAAGAGGAGTGATGGTGAAATTTTTTTCTCCGTGTATCCTCCACTTCTTTGACATTAAATCGTGCCAAAAAGTTACAATTATTGCACGACCAGAACTCGAACAGAAATTTTTTGAAATTTATTCACAAAGACCTAATTTAAACTTGAAAATGTCGAATTTTCTGATAAAAATCACCAAATGAAAAAACCAATCCCATATTTGTGTTCAGCAGGCCAAAATACCCCGATAAACACTCTTTTCGCGATCGTTTTACTCGAAGCCTCGAAATTCACTTTTTTCGCAATGAAAAATCAAATAAAAAAGTGAATCTTGAAATTTTAGGAAAAACTATCGCGAAAAGGGTGTTTATCGAGGTATTTTGACCTGCTGAACACGAATATGGGATTGATTTTTTCATTTGGTCATTTATTTCTGCATAAGACTCCCAAAATTTGAAAAATCTGCTAAAATGACAACTTTCAGTACGGTTTTTCGCGATTTTCAGCCCTTAGTTCAAAGAAATGGCCAAAACCAAGTACACAGCGAAATTCTACATAAAAAAACGTATATTTTAGTAATTTTTCCAGAGTGGTCGCTCTTCGCTTACGTGGTGTTTTTTACGATTGAAAACTTCAAATAGCCGAAAAAACGTGAAGGAGTGCACCAAAATTGTTGGAAAAATTATTATAAATACACCTCTACGAGATGTAACTTTGTGTCAAAGAACAAAAAATATCCTCAACTTCCGTTGAAATTAAAAATTCTTGAAAATAATGCAATGAAATGGTCATAACTCAGATAGGGAGGGGGTAGGGGTCCAAAATTTTAAGAAAATTTTTTTATTGTCAATATACACCAGTTGAGGTGTTTAGGAGCCCAAACGCGCCTGGGGTCAAATTCACCCCTTATCTGGCCATACCCTTTCTTTAAAATTATCGTAAATTTTGTTAAAATTCAGAAATCGTTCAAAATTCTGTTTCAAATTTTTTTGAAACCTTTGTCAAAATTAGTTGAAACAACAAGAAATCCTTATTTTCACATTTTGAAACCAAGCCTGCAAAATTATTTTCCTAAAGTTTGCATTGATTTTCATGAAAATTTGACTATTTTTACCATGATTTTATCTCGATTTAGACCCTTTCGACTTCATTAATATCAAATTATAAATACATTCGTTAAAATTTATCATCAATATCAATATTATTTCGTCTAAATCAATCGGAAAATCCTCATTTTCATTCAAATTCTCGACCATTTCTGGAAAATCCTCCTAATCGATCCGATCAAAACCCCCGAACAGTAAAAAAACGCAACTCCCATTACAATTTTTCGATTTTTCCATCATTTTCGCACCACGGCGATAAAATAGAAGGATAGACGTAGACGGGGTAGAAGGCCTTATTCCACGTAACAATATAATGATAAAGTCGAACCAGGCCAGCGGCGGGTATTACGTGAAAGCATTATTTTTCACGCGATTCTTCACGATATCCGCTGTTGTGCTTTTGGGTTACTCCGGCTGGCTGCGGGGACTTGAACGGAGGCTCGCAGCAGAGGAGTGTTTCCATGATTATATACTTTTTCAATTCGATATATACGTAGTTACGTACAACGGCGAGAAAATTAGACTATGGTTGGAAAGTTAAAGACGTAAAGGGTTGCAGGGCGTAAGGCGGCGGATAACTGCAACAGCCCCGGAATTCCTACCACCTTTACTTGTCTATTTCGCAACGGACGGAAGTCGTAAAGGAAACCGAATTTCCATATTATCATCGAATAAAATCAACCGTCATACTGTAGGTCAGCGATGTTAAATTTATATTTGGTCGGTTTTTTTTTTCATTCGTTCGTTTTCGTTTTCGTTCTCTCTCTCACGTTCTCTATTTGGTCTCTATATTTCCACGCAGGCCGAGTCGAGCTTCCAAATAAATACGTGGATATTCTATTTACAGCTGTTCTTATTACACTGTGGAATGGATTAGTGGTATGAGCGTCGAGCAATTTTTAAACGGATGGAAAAAAATAGCTACGTAGGTATTATTTTTCGTTTCACGTGGATCACGTAGCATGGCTCTGGTTCTGTCTCTGTCTGTCTTTGGAATCGGGTTGTTATGCGATGTAGGTGCTGGTGTTGTTTACTTCATTAATAATTCCGATTAACGAATTAGGTACATATGTGTATATACCTGGTACCATTTTATAGGTACACGTGAGATAGTTTGAAATTTAGCTAGGCCTTGTTATAATTGCATTCGCGTAGAATTAAATGTCTACAACGAAACATGCAACGATCGTGTTTAACATGATATACAATTTTTTCAACGGGGCCAGACTTTATACTTTACCCTGTAGAGGTACATGACTTGTCCCATGTCCCTGCCCTTGTCGTTTTCTCGTTGTTGTAATTTTTCCATGACGTAGCAATGATGTCGTATGGTGTACGATGGTTAAGAGAATGTGGAATACAAGAGTGTTTGAAATATCTAACGAGAGAGGAGAGAGAAGAGGTACTTGTGATGTTTATTTTGCTGAGGTGTTAAAGTATAATCGGCGGATGTGGATTGTTGACGATACGTTAAAAGTCGTAAAAAAGGTATTAATCGAACCGGTGAAATTGAGACTTTTACGAGGAATGCAGTGTGCTTGAGATGAGTTGAGTGGTCTCTAATGTGTTTCGTCGTTAGATTCTTTTTTTTTTGCGAGTAGAATTTGAAATTTACGTAGTTGAAAAAATTTTAGACATTGAAATACCTGAGTTTTAAAAATTAAAATTTGTGTTTACATCGTTTGATCTTTAGAAATAGCATTTTTTGAAAAATTGCTCAAATTTTGACCCTCAACTCCAGGGACGTCCCGAAGTCCGAATATTGGGGGGGGGGGCAAAATTCCAGAATTTCCGACTCGATTTTCGAGGGGAGGGGGGCAAATATCAAAACTTCCGACTCAATTTTTAAATGATGGTGTAAACAGTGGCGACGGAAGCTTTTTTTTGGGAGGGTACAAAATGAATACCAAGACTTAGATCCCAAAAGAATTTTCGGGGAAGGGGACAAAAAGAAGCATTTTTTCGCTATGCTGCCTCAAATAAGTTATATAATTGCGATTTTATTTATGCCCGAGCGAAGCGAGGGCGAAGCTTTAGAAAATTGAGTTTTCAATGCTCAAAAAAACATTTTTTCCATGTTTTAATGCATTAAAAATACCTATCTGATGTGATTGGGGGGGGGGGTACCCCGTCAGGATTTGGGGGATACAATGTACCCCTTGTACCCCACCTTCCGACGCGACGCCACTGGGTGTAAAGATGAAAGTATCGCGGAATACCTTCATTATTACACACTTTACCGAAATAATACACAATAATAATAATATACGCAATGATTACACAGGTCGACATTTTTAAACTTTTGAAATGATGTTTGAGGTTTGATGGGTGATATTTATAGTATTTTTCACGCTGATCACGAAAAAAGCAGTGAAAAAATTCCGAATTTTTCGTTTAAGGTTTTTCTACTTTTTTTGATAACTTTTGAGTTTTGACTTTTCAAACCGATTTTCTGAAAAAAAGAAGGGTTCTACGAAAAAAGTTAATGGAACATAACTTGTAGAGCGTAAAATTTCCTATCTGTGGAGTCTGAGTAGTTTTCTCATAAGGGGCTTAGCTTTCAAGATATTTCAGTTTAAAGTTCAAAGTTAAACTTTTTTTAAAATTACAAGTAGGAAATTTGACGCTCTACAATTTATGTTCCATTATTTTTTTTCGAAGAACCCTTTCTTTCCGCAGAAAATCGACTTTAAGGGTCAAAAGTTACATAGAAAAATGTAAAACAAATTTTAAACCATAAATCGTCCAATTATAAAAAATCCTAGCGTAATCGAGAAAAACTATAATTTTCAATGTTGTAAAATTAAAATTGTAAGTTTTTTGTGAAGCTTTAATTAAAAATAAAATTAGGGAATATGTGTTCATTTTATGAAGAAAAACTTGTTTTTGCAAAAAAAAAAACTGGAATGATGGAGAAATTTTAAAACCAGCGCTACATTTTAGACTAATAACAGTGATTAAAACAAGAAAAAGAAAATACTGTTTTAAATTTATTGGATAATTATTATATGTATTATTTCTCCCGCTGATCACGGAAAAAATATTGAAAATTTCCAGGAGTCAAAATTTTTCATACTTAATTAGAAGTTTTTTCGTTGAAAATTTGTTTTACACTTTTTGATGTAATTTTTGACCCTTGAAGTCGATTTCCTGGGAAAAGAAAGGGTCCTACGAAAAAAATAAATAGAACTTAAATTGTAGAGCGTCAAATTTTCTACCAGTAAAGTCCCTTAAGAGGCTTAGTTTTTAAGATATTTTCAATTTTAAAAAAATTAACTTTGAACTTTGAGCTAAAATATCTCGAAAGTTAAGCCTCTCAAGAAAAAACGAATCGGACTTTACAGATAGGAAATTTGACGTTCTACACTTTATGTACCATTCATTTTTTTCGTATAACTCTTCCTTTTCTCAGAAAATCGACTTGAAGTGTCAAAAGTTGAATTGTAAAAAACCCTTGGGTGATGGAATTTTTTCACTATTTTTTTCGTGATTAGCGCGAAAAATACTATGAAAATCACCCATCAAACCTCAAACAGCATTTTCCATGTCGACCTGTGTAATTGATATCGAATACATGTTTCAATATTTTCAAACTTCAAATTTTACCGACTTGAGTCGGAAAAATAGTGATCTCGGTCGGAAAATTCAAAAATCTCGATTTTTGTGATAAGTTGCAAATTTCCGACTGAAACCAGAATTTTCCGACTAAATTGGAATTTTCAAACATGGGGGGGGGCAGCTTGCCCCCTGCCCCCCTTTCGGTCCGGCCCTGCTCAACTCCCTCTCCTTCCGGAATTATCTAATCTCCAATGCTGAAAATTCAACATGTGATATCTCTGGAAGGAGCGAATGAAAAATTTTGAATTTTTACCTACTGATTATACGTCTTGACGGATTGCAGGTATGTATGAGAATTTTTTGAAAATTTTCGGTTCACATTTTTTTATTTGAACTTGTCACAGCAAAAAGGACATTAGAAAAAATGCCGTTTTTGGGAAATCGCGATTGAAGTTTGAGTATACTTTTTTTAATACTAAATTAAGAATTTTACCTTGAAATTTCATATTTTTGCTACAAGAAAACAGCTCGTCCATCATTTGATCTATTTTCTAATTTTTTCTATTTTGAAAACAAAAGGTTGAGTTATATGTCCCTTTTAGTTTGACAAAATTTCATTTCGACTCTTCTACGTTTGATGACGTATAATTTTTCCGGAAGTGAAAATTGAAAAAAAATCCTCATACAAAAGTTGAAAAGAATGAAAAAAGGAACATTTTCGTGGAAAAAATTTCAAGATTTGTCGCACTTTGAAAAATGACAACTTTTTTTTCATTTTCTTGGTTACAAAAAAATGCTAAAAATACATTTTGGACGAATTTTATTATTTTTTCAAATTTATGACGAAAAATTATTTAAGAAAACACTTCATTAAAATTTTAAAATTTTACAACCACCCACACAGTGAAAAAATTAAAAATTACGCAAATTCTCGAAAATCAAACATGTGATGTAGGTACCGAAATTGCGAACTTCGCATTTTAAAAACGCCATAACTCTTCGAGGAAAACATATTGGAAGGTAGGAGGGGGCTCATTGGATAGAGAAAACTTCAGAGAATACGAATCCCGTATCGCATCAAAAAGGAGATATGCTGAGTTATGCCCTTTTTGTTGTGACACATTCATTTGTTTTTTCATGTTGGAATTTTCAAAATTGGGTGCATGGGTGCAACATACTCAAAAAATTCAAAACAAAAAAACAAGATTTTTCACTACCTTTTCATAATTATTAACAAAAGTGGTATCTCAACTCAAATTAAAATGTTGAGCTGAAACAAAAATACATCGTGAAAATCCCCATATCGAAAATTTAAGGTACTGAAGCTTTATCAATTAAAGCACAATTTTCCAAAATCCGTAATTTTGAGTTGAAATTCTTATTTTTGGCTGAAAATTTTTTCTGGGAAAAATATCGATTTCAACTCAGTGTTACGAATTTTGAAAAATTGTGCTTTAATCGATCAAATTTCGAGAGTAGATCACCAATATACTGGTATGGTTTTGTATTTTTTGTACCCCCTCTCCTTATAATCGTAGGTACTAATGTTTGTAAAAAAATGAGGGCATTGGTGCAAATAGGGGGGGGGGTGTTTGGGAAATCTGTGGGGGCACTCATCGTTGATTCAGGGGGACCCCTGTTGAAAGTAGTGTAACATTTTATGAAAAAAAAGTAAATAAATTGTGAAATTTTCAAAAAAATAGGTACTTGAAATGGCTCGAGAAAATTCACAATGTTGCAAAAGTTATTTCAAATGTGGAATATTGATTGAATTTGCATTTAAATCGTCAAAAATAGCGTAAAAAATCGATAAAATAATTATGAAAAAAAGTGTAGAAATGAGATATTTGGTCAAGAGATTCAAGCAAATTTGTCAAAATATCAAAGAAAATAATTATAAAAGTTTTCAAAATGAAGTTAAAACTAATGAAATTGTGTGAAAAAATGGTGAATTTGACGAAAAAGTTCCTTCAAATGAAACAAAACCCAGTTGTTTAATTTAGTGAAATAAAAGTAGCATAACACGTTGATGAAATATATCATTAAAATTGGTCTAAATTTTGTAAAAATTGTTCAAAAATGAAAAATTGGTTACCTACCTAAATATTCAAAATTATTTTAATGTCATAAAATTTGTTCAAAATGTCAAAGAAATTAATGTAGTCTCTGTGAGTCTCTGTTTTAAATTAACTGGATAAAGACGAGAACGTCGATGATATATCTTTGAAATTATGAATTCTTATTTTCATTCTTCAACAATTTTTAAAAATTGATAGCATTAAATATCTGATTTTTTTCAATATTGAAAATTATGTAGACATTATCCAACATCCAAATAAAGTTGATTTTTTTGGTATAGTTTGTATGATTTTCAAAAGTTAATTTGAATATTTTTTAAAAATTTGATCACTTTTTTCGAGGTTTGGGTGCTGTTACTCGTATGATATTTGCAAGATTTTTTTTCTTTTTTTGAGCAATTTTTATATTTTAAATTCCTACATTTCAGTAATTTTTGTTGGAATTCAACTTTTTTTTAAATCTTTGAATCATATGTTTGTCTAATTTCCATCGGTGACTTAATCGGAACTTTTAAAATTTGGTAATTTTTAAGTGTTTTTAAAATCAATTTCAATTTTCATGAAAGTGAAACAATTTTTCAAGTTTTACATGATCATTTTGTAATGGATGATCCGAAGATGGTAGGAGGGAAAAGAGAGAAAATAAATTATTTCCTTCTAACGTAAAATTTTTCCTGATTTTTCCAAATAGTATGCATTATTATCAGAAATTTTTCAACATTAACCTGTTTTTTCTGAACAGGATCAATATTAGTCCATTGTTGGGAAAAGATTGCAAGTTTCTCTTTCTGCCCCTTTCACGCCCTCACTTCCATCTGGCCTTGCTTTCTGCTATTTTCAATCAGTAATTCTAATGGCTCACAATAGTAGGTATAGAAAAAACATTGACAAAATATGTAAAATAAGCACAAAATGGTTCAAATCCTTCAAAAACGCCTAAAATTTGACAAAAATAGTTTCAAATTCGGTGGAGTTTATCAACATCTAGTAAAATTTTTAGAAAATTATTAGAAATGTTGGAAAAATTGGCTTAAAAATGAAAAAAATTAAGTTTCAAATGATTTAGGAGGTGATGCAAATTTTTGTTACATTTCTCTCAATTTTATCAAGTTGTACGTAAATTAACATTAAGTTTTGATTTCAAAAATTTGCAAAAGTTGTTTGAAAATCATCTAAAATAATGTAAAGTACTTAGATCAAATTTAGATGAAATTGTGTCAAAAATGTTAAGAATGGTGAAAATTATCTGAAGTACTGTACGTAGTCAAATTGTTGAATTTTTACAAAAAAATTTATGACATTTTACAATTTTAAAAAAATTTACCAATTCTTTGTCAATTTTCGTTAAAAAAATCATTTTTTAATCAAAATTTTACGATTTTTAGAACATTTTTCACCAGTTTTTTTTAACGATTTTAACTTTTTTTTTTGATTTTTAAGCCAATTTTTCCAAAACTTCTAATACTTTTCTAAAATTTTTACTAAATGTTGATAAACTTTGCCGAATTTGAAACTATTTTTGTCAAATTTCAGGCGTTTTTGAACGATTTGAACCATTTTGTGCTTATTTTATATATTTTGTCAATAATTTTTGTATACCTATGTACTATTGTGAGGCATTTGATTAGTATTTTTACATCTTGATATCATCGAATAATCAACTAATAATTATTTGTTTTCTCTGTTTTAGATGAGTCCTGATTTGAATTTTCAACATAAGACTGGAAGAAAATGCGTTCAAGTAATTTATTACAAGTACCTATATTTTATGAATATTTGTAGTCGAAAAATTTCCTCAAATTACGCTTAAGTATCGTAGAAACGTTTTTGGACATTTTCAGAAATTATTGTTCTTAATATTCCAGACTGCGTTCTCAAAATCAAAATTTAGCTCTTGTTGGGCTGGAATTTTCCAGACATGCAATCGGTGTTGTCATCTCAATGTTTATAGAACTCAATGTCCCAATTTTGAAAAATTATTCCTATAAAAATTTTGTTTAAACCGTAATTCGAGATGAAAAATTCCACATCTCTCTTTAAATTCTCTTTTGCGAAATTCTTCGTAAAATCATCACTCAAAAAGCCACCTCAGACACGGCGTGATGCTGTGAACCACTCGAAAATAAAATTGGCACGTCGTCGCAGACCAAACGACAGAGAAGAGGAAAAAAATCAGCGTAGTAGACTAGGTACACACGTAGATACGTGATATTAGTCGAACTGTTTG
Source organism: Pseudococcus viburni (assembly GCA_033439095.1). Classification (NCBI taxonomy): domain Eukaryota; kingdom Metazoa; phylum Arthropoda; class Insecta; order Hemiptera; family Pseudococcidae; genus Pseudococcus; species Pseudococcus viburni. The sequence continues at coordinate 504,284 of JAVBJF010000257.1, forward strand.
TGACGAATTATCTGCTAATTTGCATGCCGAGCACACTTCTGAATATATTATTTGCCGCGACGCCCATTGTTTGCTTTTGGTGCATGATCATTAATATACGAGTACGAATCGAACTCGAATCGTACCAAAGAGCACTAAGGTACTGATGTATCGTACATGAGACAACGAGACTGTATAATTCTTCGCCATAAAGTCATAATATGCCATTTTAAGACATAGATGAAGGGAGAAGGGAAAAACGCGGATATTCTCACGAATAATGATGATACGTTCTCTCAAAAACAGAGACACCTATTTCAAAGATGAAGGGTAAATGAAAAAAAAATCGTGTTCGCCAAAGGTATAATATACTACTGCAATGTTTAAATTTTGGCGTAGGCGAAATTACCATTTATTTTAGCTCTGCACACCTTCATCTTCTGTGGGGTTTTTCGTGGCATCGCATATTTTTATCACTTTAATTTTTAAGCCACGTTGCTATTCTCTTTAGCCCTCATATCCGAAAATAGATACGTTGAAGCAAATTCTCTGAAAGAATGACAAAGATGTTAGATGTACTTAGGCCTAGAATCAAAATTGATCTGAAAAAATTCTAGCGAACAAATCTAACAAAATTAGATACGAGACTATGGAAGATCAAAGAAATAATCGATAACACAGGTCGACATTTTTAAACTTTTGAAATGCTGTTTGAGGTTTGATGGGTGATTTTTATAGTATTTTTCGCGCTGATCGCAAAAAAAGAAGTGAAAAAATTCCATCACCCAAGGATTTTTCACAATTTGAATTTTTCGTTCAACGGTTTTTCTACTTTTATTGATAACTTTTGTCACTTTAAGTCGATTTTCTGAGAAAAGGAAGGGTTCTACGAAAAAATTGTTTACACTTTTTGATGTAATTTTTGACCCTTAAAGTCGATTTTCTGGGGAAATAATTGGTCCTACGAAAAAAATGAATAGAACATAAATTGTAGAGCGTCAAATTTCCTACCTGTGGAGTTCAATTAGTTTTTTCTTAGGAGGCTTGTTTTTGAAATATTTTCAATTTTAGAAAAAGTTGAACTGTGAACTTTGAGCTGAAAAATCTCGAAAGCTTAGCCTCAGAAGAAAAAATTAATTGCACTTTACAGAAAGGAAATTTTACGCTCTACAATTTATGTTCAATTCATTGTTTTTGTAGAATCCTTCCTTTTCTCAGAAAATTGACTTGAAGTGTCAAAAGTTATCAAAAAAAGTAGAAAACCCGAAATTCAAATTGTGAAAAATCCTTGGGTGATGGAATTTTTTTCACTATTTTTCTCGTGATCAGCGCGAATAATACTATGAAAATCACCCATCAACCCACAAACAGCATTTTCCATGACTGCGTTCAGAAAATGGTCAACAGAACAACAGATCAACAGAGACAAATTTTGTTTTCAAAAATTAAATTGAATATAAATCTTGAATAAGAAAAAATGTACCTATTTCTTCAAATAAAAGTCGCTTTTTTCATCCAAATAAAAGTCAATTTTTTCATCCAAATAAAAGTCACTTTTTTCCTCCCAAAGTCATTTTTTTTCGAAATTTCAAGCAAAAATTCAAATTTTCTCGTAGAAATTGTTAATTTTTAAAATTTTTCAAAAAAAAATTTTCTTGTTATTAGTTTAATACAGGCATCATAGCGAGTCACCTTTTTAGGGTGTTTGTCACTTTTTTCGACTTCAGTCACTTTTGGTCACTTTTCAAGTCTAAAAAGTCACTTTGGTCACTTTTCCCCTCAAAAGTCACTTTTCTTCACATTTTCAAGCAAAAATTCAAATTTTCACGTAAAAATTGATATTTTTCAAAATTTTTTAAGAAAAAATTAAAGATTGATAAAGATTTTTCAAAGCAATTTTGCCCTCACTTCGCTCGGGCAGTATTTCAATAATTCTATTTCTAAATTTGAAAAAATTCTGTTTTTTTAAATCAGTAAAGTAATTGATTTTTGATTCAATTCCTCATTTGACAGAATAAATCAATAGTTTTGACTAAAATAAATCAATCAAACAATTGAAATATCACAGATTTTCAGATAAATTCAACTCACTGATTCAAAAAGGCACAGTTTTACGAAAATTTACTGATTTAGATTTAGAGAGTAGATACCTATTACCTAATACCTAATGTAGGTCATATATTAATTGTTTGTTCTAAAAATCTCGTCATTTTTCAATTTTTCTTTTTTCAAATCTGTATAATTAAATAAATTATGTATATTTGCCTCCTAAAGTGGCAATAAAAAAAATCGATTTTTAGATTACCTAATTTTTTCATTGAATTTTGACCCCCTCCCCTCATTTTTTTTTTGAATTCCCAGGCCTCTTTTTTTCTAACCATAGTGGTGGTGAAATAAAAACCCGGAACTCTTTACAAATTCCGGATTTTTTTGGGAACTTTTCAAAAAAAAAAAACATTATAATTCGGCAACACTGTGTGTTACAACCGTAATGAAATTATTATTTGTTTGTAGTTTTGACGAAGGAATTTATATAATAAAATTATTCACGTCGTTTCAGTTCGTCTTTAAAATGATTACAGGACACTTCGAAAAAAATGTCTCCCATCTAAAAAATTGAATTTTTGGTTACATTTTGCTCATTTTTTGATTACTTTTTGGTTAACTTGTTCGAATAAAGTTACTAAAAGTTACTTAATTTTGATAGAGTTTGGCTATGATACCTGGAATGTAATTCACGTAATTTCAGTTGATTCATCTTTGAAATGTTTGCAGAACCTACAAAAAAAATTCCCCCCGAAAAAATCGAATTTTTGGTTACTTCTGGTTACTTTTTGGTAATTTTTTGGTCACTTTTTGCTCAAAAAAAGTCACTAAATGTTACTTTTTTCTTCGAAATTTCGCTATGATGCCTGTTTATTTTCATTTGAATTAGGGTGAATTTTTCAATTAAAGACGTATAACTGTTTCAATTTTTGAAAATTAAATTTCTCTCTGTTGATCTGTTGTTCTGTTGACCATTTTCTGAATACAACCCTGGTCGACCTGTGTAATTTATTGAAATATCGAATTTTATCAACTTTTTCCAAACGACAATTCCAAAAACTTGCACGATTTGAAAGCTTCTTTGCTGGGAAAACTCGCTGGATTTTCTCTCCTCTTTTCTATTACGCCTATATCAAAGCACGATGACTATGGTACTCTTTTTTAAAGATGAGAATTTTCTTTTCTTCTGTATGTATCATCCGAAAAGATGTGTAGGCTTCGAGCTATATACATTTTCTCTCATAGTTATACCTCCCCTCTCGCCGTTCTCGTTTCCGTAGTGAACTGACTATGTCTTGTTGTCTTTTTCTCTGTCTTTCCAAGGATATATCTATACGTATAACCCTAATGTTATTTTGTTTTTTTTTCGCTGCTCGCTGCGCTTTTCCACTCCGTACCGGCGCTTGTGTATACTTTGGTTGTTCGCCTATTTTGCATAAGCTCCTGCGCTTCTGCAATTCTGCCTTTTAAAAAGCATCCATCCCTTTTTGTTCTACGTGCACGTCTCTTTAAAGGGATAAAACCTTACATTCGTGTAAATCCATTTCGTCTTTTTAATACTTTTCCTACTCTCGACGCGGCGTTCGCCTTCCGAAGTATGCGACGATGACGGATATTGCCAAGATGCGAGAAGGTCGTGTCGCACGCACGGTTGGTACGTTATGAGAGTACAATCTCCACAGTTCGAGTCGAGATGAGTATCGAGTAGTTGATTAAATGGTGTAGGATACCTAGAGATGGGATACGGTTTTTCCATAAGCATGTGAAGGGGTCGAAAGAGGGGAAATTTCAGAGTTTGGTGATTGAAGAGGATTATCAAAAAGATGAAGGTATTTGGGATAGGGGGAGGGAAGAGGTTGCCTAGGATTAGAACGATTTCAAAGCAGATCGAGATTTTTTTGAAAAAGACGTCGAGTTATTTTTAAACTGAAATCATGGTATACGTTCCATCATCTTGAAAAAGATACACGATGAAGATATGGCGAGGAAAGGGAGAAAAAGAGGTCGATTATTTCGAAAAGTGTATTTTTATTTTTAACAATCCCATATCTCAGATAATATTTCATCTGTGTCATAAACGTGAAAAATGATCGAAATCTAAAAGATGCGGTTATATTTTGCTGTAGATGTCTGTAGGAATAGAAAAAGAATTTTAGAATTTAAAATGACTTTCGTTTATTACTCTTGTTGTTGTTGTTAAACAATCCATTCGTACAGTATGAGAAAAGGAATAATCGATTCGCCTTCGAGATTTTTGGGACCAGTGAAATTGAAATTTTTGGTGAAAAAAATTCAGAATGAAAGTCCAAAAAATTATGATGTGAATTTTTAAAGCTCGTACTTCACAATGATTTTAAAAAAATAAACGTTTGTGGATGATTTTTCGTTGCGAGAAAAAAATGATGTACTTGGATGTAATATTTTTTTGATTTGAAGGATTTTTAATTCTTTCCATTTCTTTCTATTCTTGTTTTGACATTTTGGCATGAAGACATATCATAAAATATTTAACAAATAGCTATCAGATTCCAAAATTCATATATTCTTCGTGAAATTATTTTGAAAATAAATCTGTCTATCATTTTTAAAATTTCCAAAAAAAGAGAATAACGAATGACGAAAACTGTTGGAAAACATCGTTGTAAAATAGGAAAATAAATGGACTATATGGGCCAAATTGTTAATTTATGCGTATAATCCCTCATGGAAAAATACTACTAGTATTTTGTAAAAACTACTAGTTTACTAGTAGTTTTATGAAGAATACTACAAGTTTTACGAAAATACTACTAATTTTTTACAAACTACTAGTTTTTGTACCACTAGTTTTCAAAAACACTATCAGTTTTTTACACATCAGTAGTACTATTACTTACTACTAGTTTTTAAAAATACCACTAATATTTTATAAACCACTACCTAGTACAAATCTGTACCACAAGTTTTCAAACACACTATCAGTTTTTTATACAGTACCTAGTAAGTTACCATAGTTTTTTGTATACCCACTAATATTTTTTGAGTAGTGATATTTTCAAAAATATTTCTCCATTTATTATGAACTCATAGTTTTTGAAATTTATTAATTTTTCCATCATATTTCTTTGTAATATTTAAGATATGGATGCAATGCAATGGGCAATGAGAAATGATCATTATATTTTTCATATTACCTATTTAAAATTTTTTTTCAATTTTTTTAAAAATATAAAAAAGTTGTTTTTCAAAAGAACTGCTGAAAGTGACATATAGATATGAAAAATGGATGTCAATGGTATTTTTTAGATGAAAAGTCCATACTATTACTCAGACCATTTTTGAAAATACCTTTTTAATCACATAAATACTTAAATATTTTTTTAAAAACTTTTTGATGTTTAAAATTTTTTTTCAAAATTAAATGGCATTATAGGTAGGTAGTTGAATTTTAATTCTGAATGAGAGTGGTCGTTTTAGATAAATATGAAAAAACATGTTTTTTTGTTTTTATTTCTTTCTTAATATCAAGACAATTTTCATAAAGTAGCAATTAAAATTAAGTTTTTTTTAAAATGGAAACTTCTCTTTTTTTAAAAACAACAAAAATATTGTTTTTTCTTTTTATTGAAATAAAACATAATTCTAAATTTGAAAAAAATTAAAATCATTACTCCAAATCGGCTCACAATGGAATTAAAAAACAGTTTTACAACCATTTAAAAAATTCAGGCTTTACCCTTCTTCTTTTCATCTCCCTTAATGGTAAACCCCTTCATCCTTTAAAAAAAATACTGTTAAATTCTTATTTTTCGCCCTCAAAAACATAGATTTTGATATTACTCAAAAAAATTATAAAATTCAAATTTCTCAAGGTCTTATCTCCTTCCCCCAACTCTCAACCCAACCTGTCATTTCCAAGCAAAAAACAAAAAGTATTGCCGAATTTAATTTATTGTATGACCTCAAAAAAATTGATTTACCTTAGGATTATCACAAATCTGTAGCAAGTTCATGTTTTGATAGAACCAATTTTTGATTACCTACTTATTGAACAGGCCAAAAAATATCGTTCATAAAATTAAAAGCAGTATTGATTGAAAATAATTGTTGTATTTTAAATAATGCGATGAATAGGTACAGTGTACATTTATAAGCACATACATGAAAAAGGAAAATCCATAGATACTCACAGGGTTATCTCCCCAGCTATACTAAACTAAATAATTAAATTCGTGATTTAGGTAAACAGAAATGAGAACTATTGAGAAGAAAGTTTCTAGGATATTATATGTATACATCCAAGGAGGGGAAAAAAATATCACAAAATTGAAAAATTATCCTGTTATGGTTGATCTGGGTCGTGGCCATGGAATGGAGGGAGGGGAGAGGGTTTGTTTACGCAATACCATAGGGGTTTGCTGTGAGCGTCAATACCGTGCGCGCATGTTGCTCCAGGGGTTTTGCAATCATTGTCCGTTTTACATGCCTGACCTGGAGCAGTATCATGGTTACCTGCAAGGCCTACATTTACTGTTGCCATTAGAACTGCGGCAATGGCTAATACAACCGAAAAAATCTTGTAAAAATTCATAACTACAAAGTATAAACTGAACAAGTAACTTCACAACAGAATATTGTAATTCACAAATTCAAACTGAAGCATACTTATATGGCAAAATTTTTACAATTTGGGAGTTGAATTGCATCTGTTTTCGAACATTTAATATAATTTATGTTGGAAACTTCAGTTCTACGTCATTATAAAAAATTAATAGTAGTTTGAACAATTGGAATAAATACATTTACCACGGTGTCTACCAGGCATGAAAATCACGAAAAACATAAAAATAACATGAATTATGATCTTTTCTCTCTATATTAAAAAATCAAAACAATACATCATTCGCAAACTCAGATAACGGAGAGGTGTTAGTGTTATATTTACACAAAACACTTTTCTCTCTATATTAAAAAATCAAAACAGTACATCATTTGCAAACTCAGATAACGGAGAGGTGTTAGTGTTATATTTACACGAAACACTGGTTTTGTGTTACGCAGGGGCGTGCAGACATAGTACTCAAAGGGTGGGTGGGTGGTTGTAGTGATGTGGGTGATGGTGGGGGTGGTGTTGCGAGGTGTCGGCTAATAAAAATGAATGAAAGTTAAAAGTTGGGAAGTTTGCAAAAAAAAAAACAAGAAATGAAGATGGCAAAATAATTAATAGAGATACAGATATGTACCTAACATGCATTTGGTTGTTTTTTGAAAAATTGATTTCAATAGACATTGATTTTGATTTTCAAGTAAAGTTTTAATTTATGTACATGTTGATACCAAAGACGAAAAAATGGGGTGTATATTAGGGAGTGGTTCACCCTCACTCATATTTTCTCAAAAAGTCGGCAAATTTCGTTGTGAAATGGTAAATTTTGCTGAAAATTAAAAAAAATTTAAAAAGTGACAACTTATAATGAAATTTGCTGACTTTTTCAGAAAATTTGCCGAGAAAATTTACAGATTCACATCAAAATTTGACGACTTTTTTTAGAAATTTTCTCATTAAGTCAATAAATTTTGAAAAAATCTCAAATCTTTGCCATGTAGAAAAAAACACGAAATTTCGTTTAAAAATACTTTGAAGCACACATAATTTTCATTCCAATGTCATAGAATTTTTTCAGATAACAAACTATTAAAAAACGAACTATTTTCTTTCTGAAAATTATAAATTTTTCAAATCTTTGCCCTCGCTTCGCTCGGGCGTATGTAGTCCAAAATATACATCAAAGATAAGGGTTAAAGATTTCGCATCTCTTTCAATGCTAAAATATTGAAGTAAAATGAAGATATTTCAATTTTTGGATGAATTCTTTTTGAAAAATTTTCGCCCTCGCTTCGCTCAGGCTCAATAAGTTTATTACGCCATTCATTTTCAATATTATGGTATGAACCTTCTTCTCTTGCAGCCGAGACAATTGAATATTTTCAAGTGAAAACAATTTGTATGCACTTTATATTTATCATGGGACTTGGTGACCATCTCGAATGAAATTTCAAAATTTTTAGATTTTTTGAAAGTAGAGGAGAGCAATAAAGAATATCGTGTATTTTGGAAATGAAAAAATAGCCGAAAAAAGCACGAATTAAGAATGAAGAAATTTCAGTTTGTGGATGCTTTTTTCTTCAAAAATTTTCGCCCTCGCCTCGCTCGGGCTCGATAAATTTACACAATTTATTTTCAAACTTATGATATGGATTCTTTCCTTTTTTATTCCAGACAATTGAATACCTATTTTAAAACGAAAAATTTCTCCTTCCAAATTATAAAGGGGTTTCGGGGCGATCTCCAGTCGAATTTTCCCATTTTTTGAAACACTATGACTCGGCAAATTCCCCCTTTTAAATAATATTGGTCGACAAATTTTTCATTTTCGCCCAAATTCGGTCCCTGGTAGGTAGTTTATCGTTTCTAGTTTATCTCGAAATTGATTTTTAAATATATTTTAATTTTTTTTTGTTCAGTGAAATCATTGTTAAAACTCAAAATATTGCAAACATTCAACTCCTGCGAAAAAATCCAGTATTTTGATACCAATATTGCTTTTTTTACTCCCATTGGTGAGGGGTGGTGGTGATGGTGGGTGGGTGGGTGGGTGGGTGGGTGGCTAAAATTCCAAAAAATTTCCGGTAAAGTTGAAGCTGTCTGCCCGCCACTGGGCACAGGGGTCCTAAATTTTGGTCAAAATTAAAAAAAAGATGTAAAAAGTGAAGTAATATATCGATTTCTACTAATTCGAAGGCGCTGAGTTCGAATATGTGCTTAGTTTTTTCATTCGACCCCTCTGAACCCCCCTATCAGCCCCCTAATGAGGTCAAATTCCAAAAAAAATGAAAAATAACGTATGACGTGTCGTTTGTTGGGTTTTTGAGGGCGCTGAGTTCGAATATTTGCTTACTTTTGGGATTCGACCCTTTAGTGCCCCCCTAGCCCCCAATTTTAAAAAAACACATTGATTTTTTAAATGATTTAGTAATTTTGGAGTCAGTGTAGAGAACGAAGGAGGCGGATCGAAAAAGTAAGTTGATAACCGAGCTCAGCACCCTCGAATTAGTAGAAATCGATATGACACATGCTATTTCCGATTTTTTGCATGTGTTTTTTCAAAATTGGGTGCTAGGGGGGGCACTAAAGGATCGAATCCCAAAAATAAGCAAATATTCGAACTCAGCGCCCTCAAAAACCCTACAAACGACTCGTCATACGTAATTTTTCATTTTTTTGAATTTTGACCTTATTAGGAAGCTGATAGGGGGGTTCAGAGGGGTCAAATGAAAAAACTAAGCACATATTCGAACTCAGCGCCTTTGAATTAGTAAAAATCGATATATTACTTCACTTTTTCCATTTTTTTGAATTTTGAGCAAAATTTTGGACCCCTGTGCCCCCCAGGGGTATTGAGATCCCATCTTGAAAAGTAATTAGTTGAAAAATATATTAATAGTTCTCTTCATAGTAATTTTTTCAGATTTTTTAACGGGCCCATCATCTTTTTTACTTTTCATAAAAGTTGAGCTTTCATCACAAAAGCTCAACTTTGAACTTTTCAAAAAGTGATTATCAATTTTGAATCTCCTTTCAATTCTCTACAAAACAGCATGAACAGATTTATCTTAGACCTAACCAATCTCGAGATATTCTCCTTCAAAGTTAAATAATTTCGCAAAAAATCCCAATTATACGAAAATTACAAGGGCCACCCCCCTCCCCTCCGGAAGGATTAGGATCGGAATGACGGTGATTCCTTCATTAGACCATCGAGGAGAACTCGTAAAAAAAATTTGAGCGAAATCGGAAGACCCAAGGTCAAAACCTGGTCGAGTTGACATAGAATGAACCTGGAATGAAATTATTCGTTGTTGTTGTTAAACAATCCATTCGTACAGTATGAGAAAAGGAATAATCGATTCGCCTTCGAGATTTTTGGGACCAGTGAAATTGAAATTTTTGGTGAAAAAAATTCAGAATGAAAGTCCAAAAAATTATGATGTGAATTTTTAAAGCTCGTACTTCACAATGATTTTAAAAAAATAAACGTTTGTGGATGATTTTTCGTTGCGAGAAAAAAATGATGTACTTGGATGTAATATTTTTTTGATTTGAAGGATTTTTAATTCTTTCCATTTCTTTCTATTCTTGTTTTGACATTTTGGCATGAAGACATATCATAAAATATTTAACAAATAGCTATCAGATTCCAAAATTCATATATTCTTCGTGAAATTATTTTGAAAATAAATCTGTCTATCATTTTTAAAATTTCCAAAAAAAGAGAATAACGAATGACGAAAACTGTTGGAAAACATCGTTGTAAAATAGGAAAATAAATGGACTATATGGGCCAAATTGTTAATTTATGCGTATAATCCCTCATGGAAAAATACTACTAGTATTTTGTAAAAACTACTAGTTTACTAGTAGTTTTATGAAGAATACTACAAGTTTTACGAAAATACTACTAATTTTTTACAAACTACTAGTTTTTGTACCACTAGTTTTCAAAAACACTATCAGTTTTTTACACATCAGTAGTACTATTACTTACTACTAGTTTTTAAAAATACCACTAATATTTTATAAACCACTACCTAGTACAAATCTGTACCACAAGTTTTCAAACACACTATCAGTTTTTTATACAGTACCTAGTAAGTTACCATAGTTTTTTGTATACCCACTAATATTTTTTGAGTAGTGATATTTTCAAAAATATGTCTCCATTTATTATGAACTCATAGTTTTTGAAATTTGTTAATTTTTCCATCATATTTCTTTGTAATATTTAAGATATGGATGCAATGCAATGGGCAATGAGAAATGATCATTATATTTTTCATATTACCTATTTAAAATTTTTTTTCAATTTTTTTAAAAATATAAAAAAGTTGTTTTTCAAAAGAACTGCTGAAAGTGACATATAGATATGAAAAATGGATGTCAATGGTATTTTTTAGATGAAAAGTCCATACTATTACTCAGACCATTTTTGAAAATACCTTTTTAATCACATAAATACTTAAATATTTTTTTAAAAACTTTTTGATGTTTAAAATTTTTTTTCAAAATTAAATGGCATTATAGGTAGGTAGTTGAATTTTAATTCTGAATGAGAGTGGTCGTTTTAGATAAATATGAAAAAACATGTTTTTTTGTTTTTATTTCTTTCTTAATATCAAGACAATTTTCATAAAGTAGCAATTAAAATTAAGTTTTTTTTAAAATGGAAACTTCTCTTTTTTTAAAAACAACAAAAATATTGTTTTTTCTTTTTATTGAAATAAAACATAATTCTAAATTTGAAAAAAATTAAAATCATTACTCCAAATCGGCTCACAATGGAATTAAAAAACAGTTTTACAACCATTTAAAAAATTCAGGCTTTACCCTTCTTCTTTTCATCTCCCTTAATGGTAAACCCCTTCATCCTTTAAAAAAAATACTGTTAAATTCTTATTTTTCGCCCTCAAAAACATAGATTTTGATATTACTCAAAAAAATTATAAAATTCAAATTTCTCAAGGTCTTATCTCCTTCCCCCAACTCTCAACCCAACCTGTCATTTCCAAGCAAAAAACAAAAAGTATTGCCGAATTTAATTTATTGTATAACCTCAAAAAAATTGATTTACCTTAGGATTATCACAAATCTGTAGCAAGTTCATGTTTTGATAGAACCAATTTTTGATTACCTACTTATTGAACAGGCCAAAAAATATCGTTCATAAAATTAAAAGCAGTATTGATTGAAAATAATTGTTGTATTTTAAATAATGCGATGAATAGGTACAGTGTACATTTATAAGCACATACATGAAAAAGGAAAATCCATAGATACTCACAGGGTTATCTCCCCAGCTATACTAAACTAAATAATTAAATTCGTGATTTAGGTAAACAGAAATGAGAACTATTGAGAAGAAAGTTTCTAGGATATTATATGTATACATCCAAGGAGGGGAAAAAAATATCACAAAATTGAAAAATTATCCTGTTATGGTTGATCTGGGTCGTGGCCATGGAATGGAGGGAGGGGAGAGGGTTTGTTTACGCAATACCATAGGGGTTTGCTGTGAGCGTCAATACCGTGCGCGCATGTTGCTCCAGGGGTTTTGCAATCATTGTCCGTTTTACATGCCTGACCTGGAGCAGTATCATGGTTACCTGCAAGGCCTACATTTACTGTTGCCATTAGAACTGCGGCAATGGCTAATACAACCGAAAAAATCTTGTAAAAATTCATAACTACAAAGTATAAACTGAACAAGTAACTTCACAACAGAATATTGTAATTCACAAATTCAAACTGAAGCATACTTATATGGCAAAATTTTTACAATTTGGGAGTTGAATTGCATCTGTTTTCGAACATTTAATATAATTTATGTTGGAAACTTCAGTTCTACGTCATTATAAAAAATTAATAGTAGTTTGAACAATTGGAATAAATACATTTACCACGGTGTCTACCAGGCATGAAAATCACGAAAAACATAAAAATAACATGAATTATGATCTTTTCTCTCTATATTAAAAAATCAAAACAATACATCATTCGCAAACTCAGATAACGGAGAGGTGTTAGTGTTATATTTACACAAAACACTTTTCTCTCTATATTAAAAAATCAAAACAGTACATCATTTGCAAACTCAGATAACGGAGAGGTGTTAGTGTTATATTTACACGAAACACTGGTTTTGTGTTACGCAGGGGCGTGCAGACATAGTACTCAAAGGGTGGGTGGGTGGTTGTAGTGATGTGGGTGATGGTGGGGGTGGTGTTGCGAGGTGTCGGCTAATAAAAATGAATGAAAGTTAAAAGTTGGGAAGTTTGCAAAAAAAAAAACAAGAAATGAAGATGGCAAAATAATTAATAGAGATACAGATATGTACCTAACATGCATTTGGTTGTTTTTTGAAAAATTGATTTCAATAGACATTGATTTTGATTTTCAAGTAAAGTTTTAATTTATGTACATGTTGATACCAAAGACGAAAAAATGGGGTGTATATTAGGGAGTGGTTCACCCTCACTCATATTTTCTCAAAAAGTCGGCAAATTTCGTTGTGAAATGGTAAATTTTGCTGAAAATTAAAAAAAATTTAAAAAGTGACAACTTATAATGAAATTTGCTGACTTTTTCAGAAAATTTGCCGAGAAAATTTACAGATTTACATCAAAATTTGACGACTTTTTTTAGAAATTTTCTCATTAAGTCAATAAATTTTGAAAAAATCTCAAATCTTTGCCATGTAGAAAAAAACACGAAATTTCGTTTAAAAATACTTTGAAGCACACATAATTTTCATTCCAATGTCATAGAATTTTTTCAGATAACAAACTATTAAAAAACGAACTATTTTCTTTCTGAAAATTATAAATTTTTCAAATCTTTGCCCTCGCTTCGCTCGGGCGTATGTAGTCCAAAATATGCATCAAAGATAAGGGTTAAAGATTTCGCATCTCTTTCAATGCTAAAATATTGAAGTAAAATGAAGATATTTCAATTTTTGGATGAATTCTTTTTGAAAAATTTTCGCCCTCGCTTCGCTCAGGCTCAATAAGTTTATTACGCCATTCATTTTCAATATTATGGTATGAACCTTCTCTTGCAGCCGAGACAATTGAATATTTTCAAGTGAAAACAATTTGTATGCACTTTATATTTATCATGGGACTTGGTGACCATCTCGAATGAAATTTCAAAATTTTTAGATTTTTTGAAAGTAGAGGAGAGCAATAAAGAATATCGTGTATTTTGGAAATGAAAAAATAGCCGAAAAAAGCACGAATTAAGAATGAAGAAATTTCAGTTTGTGGATGCTTTTTTCTTCAAAAATTTTCGCCCTCGCCTCGCTCGGGCTCGATAAATTTACACAATTTATTCTCAAACTTATGATATGGATTCTTTCCTTTTTTATTCCAGACAATTGAATACCTATTTTAAAACGAAAAATTTCTCCTTCCAAATTATAAAGGGGTTTCGGGGCGATCTCCAGTCGAATTTTCCCATTTTTTGAAACACTATGACTCGGCAAATTCCCCCTTTTAAATAATATTGGTCGACAAATTTTTCATTTTCGCCCAAATTCGGTCCCTGGTAGGTAGTTTATCGTTTCTAGTTTATCTCGAAATTGATTTTTAAATATATTTTAATTTTTTTTTGTTCAGTGAAATCATTGTTAGAACTCAAAATATTGCAAACATTCAACTCCTGCGAAAAAATCCAGTATTTTGATACCAATATTGCTTTTTTTACTCCCATTGGTGAGGGGTGGTGGTGATGGTGGGTGGGTGGGTGGCTAAAATTCCAAAAAATTTCCGGTAAAGTTGAAGCTGTCTGCCCGCCACTGGGCACAGGGGTCCTAAATTTTGGTCAAAATTCAAAAAAAATGTAAAAAGTGAAGTAATATATCGATTTCTACTAATTCGAAGGCGCTGAGTTCGAATATGTGCTTAGTTTTTTCATTCGACCCCTCTGAACCCCCCTATCAGCCCCCTAATGAGGTCAAATTCCAAAAAAAATGAAAAATAACGTATGACGTGTCGTTTGTTGGGTTTTTGAGGGCGCTGAGTTCGAATATTTGCTTACTTTTGGGATTCGACCCTTTAGTGCCCCCCTAGCCCCCAATTTTAAAAAAACACATTGATTTTTTAAATGATTTAGTAATTTTGGAGTCAGTGTAGAGAACGAAGGAGGCGGATCGAAAAAGTAAGTTGATAACCGAGCTCAGCACCCTCGAATTAGTAGAAATCGATATGACACATGCTATTTCCGATTTTTTGCATGTGTTTTTTCAAAATTGGGTGCTAGGGGGGGCACTAAAGGATCGAATCCCAAAAATAAGCAAATATTCGAACTCAGCGCCCTCAAAAACCCTACAAACGACTCGTCATACGTAATTTTTCATTTTTTTGAATTTTGACCTTATTAGGAAGCTGATAGGGGGGTTCAGAGGGGTCAAATGAAAAAACTAAGCACATATTCGAACTCAGCGCCTTTGAATTAGTAAAAATCGATATATTACTTCACTTTTTCCATTTTTTTGAATTTTGAGCAAAATTTTGGACCCCTGTGCCCCCCAGGGGTATTGAGATCCCATCTTGAAAAGTAATTAGTTGAAAAATATATTAATAGTTCTCTTCATAGTAATTTTTTCAGATTTTTTAACGGGCCCATCATCTTTTTTACTTTTCATAAAAGTTGAGCTTTCATCACAAAAGCTCAACTTTGAACTTTTCAAAAAGTGATTATCAATTTTGAATCTCCTTTCAATTCTCTACAAAACAGCATGAACAGATTTATCTTAGACCTAACCAATCTCGAGATATTCTCCTTCAAAGTTAAATAATTTCGCAAAAAATCCCAATTATACGAAAATTACAAGGGCCACCCCCCTCCCCTCCGGAAGGATTAGGATCGGAATGACGGTGATTCCTTCATTAGACCATCGAGGAGAACTCGTAAAAAAAATTTGAGCGAAATCGGAAGACCCAAGGTCAAAACCTGGTCGAGTTGACATAGAATGAACCTGGAATGAAATTATTCACGCTGTTTCAGTTGATTTATCTTTGAAATGTTTGCAGAAAAGTACAAAAAAAAATTTCCCCGAAAAAATCGAATTTTTGATTTCTTTTGGTTACTTTTTTTAGCGGACTTCCCGCTCTAGCGGGAATCCGCTATTGCGTTCATAAGGGTTTTTTTATTTATTTGTTTGTTTGTTTGTTTGTTGAAGCCTTTTTTTTCTGACGCGATTTCTCTCGCTAAACTGAACAGATCGGGCTGAAATTTTTACAGTAGGTGTAGTTCATGCTGGAGAAGAGCTGATTAGATTTTGGTGCAATTCTGTGCACAAAAAGCTGAGCTTTTCAACTTTAAAGCTCATTTTTGGGACATTTCTTTCTGACGCGATAACTCACGTTAGAGTTGACCAATCGACTTGAAATTACTACAGTGGTTAGAACGTGTACAGGAGAAGAGCTGATTAAATTTTGAAGTCGATCTGTACATTGAAAGTCGAGCTTTTGAAGCTCAAAGTTTATTCAGTTTTTCGAAAATATCTCGAAAATGGTGCATCGTAGAGAAAAACGGAGGTCAAAAGGATAGTCAGGAATTTCAAGCTCTACAACTTTGGTTCTCATGAATTTTTCTTAAAAGCTCACTGTTTTCGAGAAAATTGAGCTCAAAGTTGGAAAGCTCGTGATTGGTCAACTTTTCTGATGCGATTTAATCATTTATCAACAAGGGTTCGGCAGATAAAATATCTTCTTTGAACCCTTGCAATACCACCTGCTGCGTCGGCATTTTTAGACCAACACAAAGACTGGTTTTATGGTCCCTTTGAGGCTGTGGTCGGCAGATAAAATCCTTATCAAAAATTCCTTACAAGGCAGACGACCCGGCTTTGTATTCAGATCCCCATTGTTACATTTATTTATTCAACCTTTGTTGATTTTATTGTCCTACTTGACTTGAATTTTTGATATGAAGGTCTTTTCAATTTTTGACAGTTTTATTGCCCTACGTGATCTAAATTTTTGATAAAATTTAAAATGAATTTTTCAGGTACTTTATTTTTTTTTTGTTTTTCTTTGTGATGGGAAGCTTTGGCTTTGTATTTTTCGGATTCTTTTTGTTATATTTATTTCTTCAACCTTTGTTAATTTTATTGCCCTACGTGACCAGAATTTTCAATGAAATTTAAATTCTTTGATATACCGCCTGCTGTGTCGGCATTTTTGGACCAGTGTGTTCGGGTTCCCTTTGTTATTTATGTTTATTGTTCAACCTTTGTTCACTTTATTACCCTACAATTTAGAATGGAATTTTGATTGTGTTTATTTTTCTTTGTGATATAAAGCCGACAGATGCGACGTGATTTAGAATGGAATTTTTATTCTGTTCTTTTTTTTTCTTTCTTTAAGATGGGCCAGCTACTGTGTCGGCATTTTTAGACCAAGATAAAAGAATGGTTATATGGCCTCTTTGAGGCATCAAATTTCTCAGCAGGGGGTCGAAAGATGAAAAATTTTCATTCTAAATTTCATTAAAAATTTTGGTTTGAAATTTTTACAGTATGCGTAGATCGTGCAGGAGAAGAGAATTTTGAGCAAGGAAAGCTGAGCTTTGAAGTTTTAAAGTTCTTTTTTGTGACACCATAACTCAAGTCAGAGTTGATCGATCGACTTGAAATTTCCGTAGTAATTAGAATGTGTATAGAGGAAGAGATGATTAAATTTCCAAGTTGATACGTGCATTGAAAGTTGAGCTTCACAAGTTCAATTCTAGTTTGTATATAATAGGAAGTCCGCTATTTTGACACAGTGTGTCTAGTTTGGTCATTGTTTGGTTACTTTTTGGTCATTGTTTGGTCACTTTTTGGTCACTTTTTACTCAAAAAAGTCACTAAAAGTAACTTTTTTTCTTCGAAATTTCGCTATGATGCATCAATAATGATTTTAAAATCGCTCCATCATTTGTTTATTTAAAAATTCCATAATTACATTTGAATTAATTATAGGAAATAGATGAAAAGATAGGATAAACACCTCTAATAAATTTCAATTAATAGGTACCTGAGATCGCGAGAACGTGAGCTGTAAAGGCAATTAATACAACGAGGCATTAATTAAAATTAATTACCACAAATGAAGTATACGAATATTTCAATTTTTCTCACTTTCACTCTTTTAGGATTAATTCAGGTATATCTAAGGTACCATATTAGTATATATTTTTTCTTTAATCAGAATTTTCCCCCTTTTGGGGAATAATTTATTTTTCAAAAGTTCGACTTCGGTTTGCGATATTTATAGGTAAACATATCGATATGTCTGTCTCTCTAGGGAGACCTTTGCGAATCAAATTAAGTCGCTCGATTCGCCTTGGCGTGCGCAAATAATAAAATTAAATCCACGATTCTCTCATACGATTGTATCGTGTTTTTTTCCTCCTTCTCTGCGGGTAATTCTTGTGTATACATAACGATTATAGCTCATGTGACCAAACCGTAGTCATAATTGAACGCTTGTATAAGAGGAAGACAGAGATAGGGAGAGAGCATCGTCCATTATAGAAAAATTATAATTGAGAGCATATTCGTACCATGGTATTGGTATAAGTATACATAGGTGTAGTTTTTTTTTCCTTTATGAAATCGCCATCCGTAAAACAATGGTTATAGTGTGGCCACGAAAAGAAATAACTGTTGGGAAATAATAATGGGCTAGTGGCTTTTCCGGTTGAGACATCATCATGACACCGTAGTGGTGGCAGCGACGACGACGTACTATGCACACGTATCCAAGAGGGGTTAATTATCGACGAGCGGGAGGAGTAATTACACTGGTTCGATGTCGTGAAATCGCGAACCGTGTAGGACATGTAAAACTATGGAACCATCGTAAACAAAATGGCTGACATATAAAAGTAATTAACTCGTTCGAACGACAGGGATTCCCATAGTCGTTCTGTGCAACTATTTTTATTAGGTGTGTTGGCCAAATTGCCTAACGTGTGTTTTGAAGGGTGTTGGATTTTTTTCCCCACAGAGAAGCAAGGGTGGAATTTCATATTTTTTGAAATTTTTCAAAAAAAAAAAAATACGAGATGGTAAAAGAGACGGGATGATAAAGTATTGAAAAAAAATATGGAACGTGTGTCAGATTTATTATACGTAGAGAGAAATTATTATGTTTGCGCGGTCTGGTAGTATATTTATGGTCGTGTATTTTGGTACTCGTTGCCAGAAAATTTTGCCAAACTGATAATTTAGAAATCACTGTTTTCATAGGTATATGATTTACTCGTCGTTGTTGTAACCTACTACATGGTTGTTGCCGTCATTAATGTTCCGTGTACACTGTACACTGTGTACACAAACACAATCGAAAGGAGCATTATGAAGTATACGTATTCGTAATTTCGTACCCATACTTAATACTTATACCTAGTATTTCGTTTTAATAATCTTTTTGTTGTTGTTTTCGCAACAGAAGGCTTTTCATACTAATTTTTTAGCGTCTTATTTTGGTAATTAAACGAGCTTTATGTTTTCGCGAGGGTTTAACAGAGATATCGAGTTGTGTTGGGGTATTTCTCGGAGTCGAAATAAGGGTTGTTGTTTTAACGCGATACGAGTAAATGAGGAATGCTTAGGTTTGGAAAGAAGAAAAAAGGGAAAAATTAATTATTGACTGGTGGCGTTAATTGTGTGTTTTTTTTGGAGAGTTTTTTCTTCTTTACGAATTATTTGAAAATAAGAGAATTAAGAGTGGGGTGTGAGGGTGGTGGGGGAAAATGTGTTGATTGTTGCGGGAGATTTTTTTAACCGAAGGGATTTCGTTTTTTTGTTTATTTTTTATTATTAAATTGGATCAACTGAATACAAATTTTTAATACGAAATGGGATACTTACTTATTAGAATTTGAATTCTTGGATTAGAAATTTTGAAATAGTGGGATATAAGTTCCCAGGGCCGCAGTCGGAAAGTTTTGGAAGGGGAGGATGGTATCTCAGGTGGGACAATAGAAAATGAGTCAAAATAATTGATCCCCCTCCCCCTCCCCTCCCCTCCCCCTCATTTCATACTAAATTTACATTCATCTCTCAAGCTAAAAAACATTATTTTTATCAAATTCAACTCACTCAAACTCTCTTCGAAATCAAAGCAACATTTTCTTGATCATTCGAAAAAAAATTTGATGAAAATTTTCAAAAAAATTTAGATGGAAATACTACTAAAAAATATTTTTTTAATGATTTAAATTTATTTCAATGATGAAAAATTTTGTGGTTCACTTTTCAAGCCACTGACTGAACGATATTTTTTCTTTAATGCAAAAACTTTGAGCTCATCTGACTCCTAGTTTCGTTCTTCTCTGAGCAAGAATAGGAGAGAGGGTTCGAAAAATTTTTGGTAAGAAAGTCTCATACTCAAAGTAAACTATTTCATGAATTTTTGTTAAAATTCATGATTTTTTTTTATCAACCTTGATTCATATTATTTTCTTTAGGTTTAAAGTACCGAATAGAATTTTTTGATCAATTTTCCAATTTTTGACTTTTTTTTTTGCAAAAATGAAGAATTTGAAAAAAGTAACCTCATAGTAGGCGTAGTATTATTGGCCAAAATCACGCTATGCTGATTCAAAATTTGATATTTTCCAACCGTATTCATTTTTTAATATTTTTTAAATGCGAGTTTTAAAAAAAACTGTCGAAATATCGCCCAACTTAGATCAAAATCTGTAAAAATTTATCTCGAGAGTTATTAAAGCGCCAAAAGTTCAGAACAATTTATAAGAAATAATGATTCTTTGTCAAGATTTTTAAAACTTCTGACGTTTGAAATGAGATTTTAACAAACTTCGAATTTTAAAGAGAAAATTTATCAGAATTAAAGAATCTAAAAAAATTTTTGACTTTTTGAATGGAAATTGATTGTGATTGAAATTCTGAGTGTATGGAATCAGATGACCAAATAGAAGGATGCTATAGAGGCACCATTTCCATATTTTGACTTTTCACAACACCGGAATTAAAAAGGGAATTTTGAAAAATTTCTCCAGGGGAGGAAATGACTGTTCCAGGGGGCATTGCCCCCTGACACCCCCCTGTAAGTTCGAACGTGAATTTCGCTAATTCAACACATTTTTGGCTGAAAATTGTTTTGCACAGGGTGTCCAGTGTCCACTTTCTGGAAAACTTGAAAAAGTCAGAGAATTTTATAAAAATTCAAAAAGCTGTGAAGTGTTTTTCTGCTCTTTTTTTCGTAATTTTTTTGCCCTCGCTTCGCTCGGGCCAAATTCTGCTGTACCTTAATATGTGTAACTTTTTTTACTAGGAATTTGTTAATTATCTTGAACAAAAAAAAAAAAATGAATATTCAAATGCAGTTCGTCCATTAAATTTTGAATTTTTCAAAAAAATTGCCCTCGCTCCGCTCGTGTGTAACAATCATACAAAAGTGATACTTTTGACTAAAAATTAGTAATTTTTCCATTTTGCTTCCGTTTGCTTAATGTCTAAAATAACTTGGAAATTGTTTTTGAAAATTCCCAGTTTTGGTTTTAGACATCACACCTTTTCAAGTAGGTAGGTATTAGTTCTCGTGTCGAGTTTGGAAATGTAGGGCTCGTTGCAATAGTATTTTCATAACAAATAAAAAGGGTCATTTTTTTAATGTGATTTTTCAAAAAAAATTCGCCCTTGTTTCACTCTGGCCTTAAATACTTCATTTCTGATTTTTTCTGAAAAATTTCATAAGAATTCTTTCAAAAATCTTGGTGAATGTTTTAAGGCAGATTACACTTCATCGTTACGATCTTAGAAAATTCTTTCAAAAAAACACATTATTTTCGATTCTTCTTTGCTCAAACTATTGAGAAAATCAAAAAAAAAAATGACCAAAATGATTCCACCTCCTCTGTAGAATTTTTTTTTCATTTCAAAAGAAACTCATACTTACTAAAATAGAAATTCGGTTTCAAAAAGTTATGCTTCTGTGACAGAATTTTAAATCCCTCCCCCCTCCGGTTTCATAAATAACACGTGTAAAAGGTCCGGAAAACCTGGAAAAGTCCTCAGGGAAAATCATTTCTGAAATATTGAGGACACCCTGTTACAGGTTTCTCAGAGTTGTACTCAAGATATGACAAAATTTTGAGAACGATTGAGCCACTGGTTTTGGTATAATTGGATGAAATTCAAAATTGAGGTGTTCTTCGGACCTATCCCCCATATAGAATTATTTCTTTTATCCTAATCATGTTTCTCTAAATTTGAATCGAAGAAATCTGGTATAATTCTGCCATATTTTGAATAGGTGAAGTGAAATGAGTTTTCTTTGAATGTGTGCGATTTTTTTGTTCTGAATTTTCAGTCAATTCGCTAATTTATTTAAAGAAATCAATGATTTTGGCTGAAAAAATTAGTGAAAAATCTCTGATTTAGTAAGAATTCCTCTCGATGTTTCAAAAAAAAGCATATTTCGCTGATTCAGGTTTAGAGTAAATTAATTTATCCAATAATTTGTCAAAATTATTGAAAATGTCGTATTGATTGAACAGGTATTGTAGGTATGTATATAACGTCGAAAAACAGTTGCTCGAAAATGGTGGACTGGGGCAGGGAGGGGGGTTATAAAATTTGTATTAACCTGGTTACATTTCTTTTCGTTCGTTCATGAATCTGTGAAGATCGCAGATTCTTGGTCGGAGTTGTAGAATGTTAAGAAATCAATGGGAAAATAATTCGTTAAAGAGAAATCCAAATTCCGCGGAAAATTCACTGAAAATTTGTGAAAATCGTTGGTTTTTCCTGTAACAAAAGTTTGGCTGCATTTCAGCGATTTTTTTCCAATTCAAAACTAATGAGTGTTTAAAAAAAGTGATTTTATGGGTTTTTAACTTTATTTTGGTTTAAAAATAAATCGTAGGTACGAAATATCTGTCTTCAATCAGAAAATTTTTTTAGTTATTCGTGAAACTTATTTTTAAAAATTAAACTGAAGAAATTTTGGATTTCAAAAATGAAAAAATAATAAATTACGAATATTTTAACCAGGAAGTAAGAGGGAGAAGGGAAGTGAATTTTGAATTGAGAAATTTGATTGAAACAAAAATTATATTTTTTGAATGCAATAAACCATTTAGTATCTATTTATTTAAAAAAACAACAGTAATACACTTGAATAAAATGCAGGTACAAAAATTTTAACCAAATGTTGAGTGGAAAAATTTTGATTTCAAATTTTAAATTTTTATATTTCAAATTTTAACATTGTAAAAATTAACCAATGTAAGTTAGGTAGTAATTCCTATTAATGATATCGCACAGGAGCAAAGGAAGCAGCCCCCATAGGTGGAGAGAGTAGGGGGTGGTAGGGGGGATCTTCTCCCTAGAGACATTTGAAAAGTTGTAAAAATTGGCAATTGTGAGTTCTTAGTTGGCAAATTGAGGATTTGAGGTTTTTTGAACAGATTTTTGAACAATGTATTTAATATTTTGAAAAAATGAGGCAATTTCTAGTTTTGATTGATTTTTTTGCAAAAATTGTCGCCCTCGCTCGGCTCGAGTTCGACGAATTTACATAAGTAACTATTTCACAAAATTTTATGAAAAAGACAAGTCTGAAAAAATCTATTTTGTAATATTTGAATTATTCAAAACAATGATAAAAGTTCAGTTTTTGATTATTTTTTTCAAAAAATTGGAAAAATTAGATTACCAGATATTGTTTTCTCATTGAGTAGGAAAAATTGAAAAGTTGCATTTAAATTGAAGAAAATCTAAAAAAATCTTGCATACCGGAAAATTTTCGATTTTCGATGTTTTGTGTTTCCTCCTTCCTTCATAATGTCAACTTCAATTTTCATCATAAATTATACATTATTATTGTTTTAATAATAAAATTTCTCTTTTTGCATGGTCAGCTAGAAATTTTATGTTCTAGTTCGAAGCACTTGGAAGCAGGGTCAAATTGAATAAAGGGGAAAGGGGAAGATCTCCCTTTTCATGATAACTTAATTTCATTTAAAAAATAATTATACGTAGTTATGTTGTGTAGAATTAAAAGTTTGGAAAAGTGATGATTTCAAATTTCTATCCTTTGTCAGTTCCAACTTTTATTTCATTCCGGATTTTTACTCTACTATTTTATTTTCAATTTTTCAACAATTTCCTCATCACTCATCACATATTTGAACATAAATCATGCACTTGGATTTTCTTCTAGAAAAAAACTTCGGTTTTCCTTTCTCCCCTCCCGCCTTCCTCGACCCTGGCGCCGTTATAACCGTTAATTCCAACACCTCGCGTAGCAACTTTATAATTGAAACAGCTCATTATGAATTCGATTATTCATTCTTATCGCTTATATTTTATCCACGCGAGTAGCGAACTCCCGCGCGCGTACCCAACCGAGAAAAAAATACGGAAGGTTTGATATAGGTAGATAGCGAGGGATGCGGAATGGGAGAGAAGGCGAAAGACAACCAAGATATCAATACAACTGCATAATACGCTACGTGACAGATATTTATCACTTTTACACGTACTTACGTGTATTTTTCCAATTTCCAACACATCGAACATATCTTTTTATAAAACACACCCCCTTCCCCTCCCCAGGCCATTCGGTTTATTACTGTTCGTCTGATGTCATTTGCAATAGCAGCGAAGAAAAACAACCAGCAGCGTTGATGTTGCAGACAAATGAGAGACGAAGATGTATAAATAATTTGAATCGTCGTCCGTCTCTTGTTCCAATCTCTCGTCGTCATCCTTTAGATCTTCATAAAGTACCTAGGTAATGGGGCTACCTTTTACATATTGGAAATATAATAAAGGTATTGTTTATTACGAGCGAGGTGACGAGACGACGTCGACGGTGGCAGCTCCACCGCCACCACCGTCGTATTAAAAGAATGACATTCGAAACAAATAATACTTACTCGTAAACTGATCGAATCAAAGATTCACGTCGTATAATATGTCAAGTTATGCAAAAACATGCTAATCGATGTAAATATATTCGTTATTATTGGAGTAAGAAAAAATCACCTCTTAGCTCCCTCCTGCCCTTCGACCATTCATCTTTTTTCGATGTTCTGTACTCTTCTGCGGCGGATTAGACGAATAACCGAAGTACTTTGGAGCGACTTCGTCACGTTAATAATCGACCTGGCAATGGGGAAAAAACTG